>OX235277.1:32778668-32950450 GCA_944472155.2 Trichobilharzia szidati
ACCCCAAATATTCATCAACCTTATTCAACAGCTAAACGACAACGGCACATGCCAAGTGATCCACAACGGAAAACTCAGCAAGGCGTTTGGAGTAAACACAGGAGTCAGACAAGGGTGCTTATTATCACCAATGATATTCCTAATTGTGGTGGACTGGATTATGATTTAGACAGTGGGAAATGAGAAGACAGGGATATCCTGGACCGACGTGAAGAACCTAGAAGACCTGGATTTCGCGCGTGGATGATTTATGTTTGATGTCACACAAAATCGAAGACTTACAAGCGAAAACCGACCAACTGGTCGAAGAAGCAGCAAAGACAGGACTGCAGGTGAATATAGACAAGAGGGAGGTCATGAAAATCACCAACCAACAACGGCAGCAACATCCAGTGCAAATCACCATCAACGGGAGGGATTTGAAAGAGGTTACTTCATTCACTTATCTAGGGAGAATTGTCTCAACCACAGGAGGAACGGACGAGGATGTCAAATCGAGAATCGGGAAGGCGAGAAACACATTCATCAACCTGAAACCAATCTGGAAATCTTCGTCACTCAGCATCAACAACAAAATTCGGATTTTCAATACAAACGTGAAGTCAATTCTGCTTTACGGATCAGAAACTTGGCGGGTCACCAAGAATATTTTCAACAGGTTGCAGACATTTATCAACAACTGTCTTCGCTCTATACTGAAGATTAGATATCCGGAAAGAATCACAAACAAGAAGCTATGGGAACAAACGAAACAGGAACCAATCGCACAACAAAAATGCAGGAGAAAGTGGAGATGGATCGGACACTCGCTGGGGAGGCCGTTGGGTGACATCGCGCGTCAGGCCCTCGAGTGGAACCCGAAAGAGAAGCGGCGAGTGGGACGTCAAAGGGTGACATGGAGGAGATCGTGTGAGGAGGAGATGACAAAGTATGGAACAACATGGACGCAACTGAAAAGTACAGCACAAGACAGAAGCAAGTGGAGTCGTGCAGCTGAAGCCATATGTTCCACTAAGAACCCAAGGGAACAATAATAATAATAATAATTTTCAAACAACTTGATAACTTCCCTCTCATCTGTCATCCTCAAGCCGAAATGATCGCTTCCACCCACATTCAGAATACACCTCTACTCCTTCGTCAAGCCTTGCACACAGATGTACGACGAGAACATGTGTGATGGGACTATCGGAACTGCAATCAACTTGCAGATTGCATACTGACTGCATCGCCCAGTTCACAAATCACAGATGTCACTACTCACCAGTTCAGTCTCACGAGTAGTGACACATTGCAGACAAATGACGCCATCTGTCTCCCGCTCAATCTCTCTCTCTCTCTCTCCCTTTCTCTCGCTTTATCCAACTCTATCTGCATCTCTGACTTTTTCAGTTATTGGTGAGAAATGAAGTGGACTCACGTGTCGTGGCTTCTACAGGCGACGCCATCTCCTTCGCCGTGGTAACTGCAGCTTCTGAAGAAGGTGAAAATCACATGCATCCGAATTAGAAATCGACAAATGCATCATTTTATGTAAGGAGGTTGACTTGACCTCGAGGATATCGTCACGTCGCTCTGTGTATACTTGTTCACGTGAGATGTCTGGAGCGTGTTCAGTCTTCCTCTGTGGGTGGGTGGTTGGTTGGGTGTATACAGTGTTACTGTCACTTGTTGAAAATCACATCATTCCCGTGGTTAATGATTTCCACTTCGACTGTGTATTCACGTATATTCGTCTAATGCCTAGTCTCTCTCAGTAAACGCCTCCATTTCTTTCATTCGGCCAACAATCAATCAGTTGACATTTGCTTCATCATCACATCACGTTACAACTCTACCGAATAGAATAGTGGTATTCTCAAACACCTTGATTCTCTTCCCTCTCATCTGTCATCCTCAAGCCGAAATGATCGCTTCCACCCACATTCAGAATACACCTCTACTCCTTCGTCAAGCCTTGCACACAGATGTACGACGAGAACATGTGTGATGGGACTATCGGAACTGCAATCAACTTGCAGATTGCATACTGACTGCATCGCCCAGTTCACAAATCACAGATGTCACTACTCACCAGTTCAGTCTCACGAGTAGTGACACATTGCAGACAAATGACGCCATCTGTCTCCCGCTCAATCTCTCTCTCTCTCTCTCCCTTTCTCTCGCTTTATCCAACTCTATCTGCATCTCTGACTTTTTCAGTTATTGGTGAGAAATGAAGTGGACTCACGTGTCGTGGTTTCTACAGGCGACGCCATCTCCTTCGCCGTGGTAACTGCAGCTTCTGAAGAAGGTGAAAATCACATGCATCCGAATTAGAAATCGACAAATGCATCATTTTATGTAAGGAGGTTGACTTGACCTCGAGGATATCGTCACGTCGCTCTGTGTATACTTGTTCACGTGAGATGTCTGGAGCGTGTTCAGTCTTCCTCTGTGGGTGGGTGGTTGGTTGGGTGTATACAGTGTTACTGTCACTTGTTGAAAATCACATCATTCCCGTGGTTAATGATTTCCACTTCGACTGTGTATTCACGTATATTCGTCTAATGCCTAGTCTCTCTCAGTAAACGCCTCCATTTCTTTCATTCGGCCAACAATCAATCAGTTGACATTTGCTTCATCATCACATCACGTTACAACTCTACCGAATAGAATAGTGGTATTCTCAAACACCTTGATTCTCTTCCCTCTCATCTGTCATCCTCAAGCCGAAATGATCGCTTCCACCCACATTCAGAATACACCTCTACTCCTTCGTCAAGCCTTGCACACAGATGTACGACGAGAACATGTGTGATGGGACTATCGGAACTGCAATCAACTTGCAGATTGCATACTGACTGCATCGCCCAGTTCACAAATCACAGATGTCACTACTCACCAGTTCAGTCTCACGGGTAGTGACACATTGCAGACAAATGACGCCATCTGTCTCCCGCTCAATCTCTCTCTCTCTCTCCCTTTCTCTCGCTTTATCCAACTCTATCTGCATCTCTGACTTTTTCAGTTATTGGTGAGAAATGAAGTGGACTCACGTGTCGTGGTTTCTACAGGCGACGCCATCTCCTTCGCCGTGGTAACTGCAGCTTCTGAAGAAGGTGAAAATCACATGCATCCGAATTAGAAATCGACAAATGCATCATTTTATGTAAGGAGGTTGACTTGACCTCGAGGATATCGTCACGTCGCTCTGTGTATACTTGTTCACGTGAGATGTCTGGAGCGTGTTCAGTCTTCCTCTGTGGGTGGGTGGTTGGCTGGGTGTATACAGTGTTACTGTCACTTGTTGAAAATCACATCATTCCCGTGGTTAATGATTTCCACTTCGACTGTGTATTCACGTATATTCGTCTAATGCCTAGTCTCTCTCAGTAAACGCCTCCATTTCTTTCATTCGGCCAACAATCAATCAGTTGACATTTGCTTCATCATCACATCGCGTTACAACTCTACCGAATAGAATAGTGGTATTCTCAAACACCTTGATTCTCTTCCCTCTCATCTGTCATCCTCAAGCCGAAATGATCGCTTCCACCCACATTCAGAATACACCTCTACTCCTTCGTCAAGCCTTGCACACAGATGTACGACGAGAACATGTGTGATGGGACTATCGGAACTGCAATCAACTTGCAGATTGCATACTGACTGCATCGCCCAGTTCACAAATCACAGATGTCACTACTCACCAGTTCAGTCTCACGAGTAGTGACACATTGCAGACAAATGACGCCATCTGTCTCCCGCTCAATCTCTCTCTCTCTCTCTCCCTTTCTCTCGCTTTATCCAACTCTATCTGCATCTCTGACTTTTTCAGTTATTGGTGAGAAATGAAGTGGACTCACGTGTCGTGGTTTCTACAGGCGACGCCATCTCCTTCGCCGTGGTAACTGCAGCTTCTGAAGAAGGTGAAAATCACATGCATCCGAATTAGAAATCGACAAATGCATCATTTTATGTAAGGAGGTTGACTTGACCTCGAGGATATCGTCACGTCGCTCTGTGTATACTTGTTCACGTGAGATGTCTGGAGCGTGTTCAGTCTTCCTCTGTGGGTGGGTGGTTGGTTGGGTGTATACAGTGTTACTGTCACTTGTTGAAAATCACATCATTCCCGTGGTTAATGATTTCCACTTCGACTGTGTATTCACGTATATTCGTCTAATGCCTAGTCTCTCTCAGTAAACGCCTCCATTTCTTTCATTCGGCCAACAATCAATCAGTTGACATTTGCTTCATCATCACATCACGTTACAACTCTACCGAATAGAATAGTGGTATTCTCAAACACCTTGATTCTCTTCCCTCTCATCTGTCATCCTCAAGCCGAAATGATCGCTTCCACCCACATTCAGAATACACCTCTACTCCTTCGTCAAGCCTTGCACACAGATGTACGACGAGAACATGTGTGATGGGACTATCGGAACTGCAATCAACTTGCAGATTGCATACTGACTGCATCGCCCAGTTCACAAATCACAGATGTCACTACTCACCAGTTCAGTCTCACGGGTAGTGACACATTGCAGACAAATGACGCCATCTGTCTCCCGCTCAATCTCTCTCTCTCTCTCTCCCTTTCTCTCGCTTTATCCAACTCTATCTGCATCTCTGACTTTTTCAGTTATTGGTGAGAAATGAAGTGGACTCACGTGTCGTGGTTTCTACAGGCGACGCCATCTCCTTCGCCGTGGTAACTGCAGCTTCTGAAGAAGGTGAAAATCACATGCATCCGAATTAGAAATCGACAAATGCATCATTTTATGTAAGGAGGTTGACTTGACCTCGAGGATATCGTCACGTCGCTCTGTGTATACTTGTTCACGTGAGATGTCTGGAGCGTGTTCAGTCTTCCTCTGTGGGTGGGTGGTTGGCTGGGTGTATACAGTGTTACTGTCACTTGTTGAAAATCACATCATTCCCGTGGTTAATGATTTCCACTTCGACTGTGTATTCACGTATATTCGTCTAATGCCTAGTCTCTCTCAGTAAACGCATCCATTTCTTTCATTCGGCCAACAATCAATCAGTTGACATTTGCTTCATCATCACATCGCGTTACAACTCTACCGAATAGAATAGTGGTATTCTCAAACACCTTGATTCTCTTCCCTCTCATCTGTCATCCTCGAGCCGAAATGATCGCTTCCACCCACATTCAGAATACACCTCTACTCCTTCGTCAAGCCTTGCACACAGATGTACGACGAGAACATGTGTGATGGGACTATCGGAACTGCAATCAACTTGCAGATTGCATACTGACTGCATCGCCCAGTTCACAAATCACAGATGTCACTACTCACCAGTTCAGTCTCACGAGTAGTGACACATTGCAGACAAATGACGCCATCTGTCTCCCGCTCAATCTCTCTCTCTCTCTCTCCCTTTCTCTCGCTTTATCCAACTCTATCTGCATCTCTGACTTTTTCAGTTATTGGTGAGAAATGAAGTGGACTCACGTGTCGTGGTTTCTACAGGCGACGCCATCTCCTTCGCCGTGGTAACTGCAGCTTCTGAAGAAGGTGAAAATCACATGCATCCGAATTAGAAATCGACAAATGCATCATTTTATGTAAGGAGGTTGACTTGACCTCGAGGATATCGTCACGTCGCTCTGTGTATACTTGTTCACGTGAGATGTCTGGAGCGTGTTCAGTCTTCCTCTGTGGGTGGGTGGTTGGCTGGGTGTATACAGTGTTACTGTCACTTGTTGAAAATCACATCATTCCCGTGGTTAATGATTTCCACTTCGACTGTGTATTCACGTATATTCGTCTAATGCCTAGTCTCTCTCAGTAAACGCCTCCATTTCTTTCATTCGGCCAACAATCAATCAGTTGACATTTGCTTCATCATCACATCGCGTTACAACTCTACCGAATAGAATAGTGGTATTCTCAAACACCTTGATTCTCTTCCCTCTCATCTGTCATCCTCGAGCCGAAATGATCGCTTCCACCCACATTCAGAATACACCTCTACTCCTTCGTCAAGCCTTGCACACAGATGTACGACGAGAACATGTGTGATGGGACTATCGGAACTGCAATCAACTTGCAGATTGCATACTGACTGCATCGCCCAGTTCACAAATCACAGATGTCACTACTCACCAGTTCAGTCTCACGAGTAGTGACACATTGCAGACAAATGACGCCATCTGTCTCCCGCTCAATCTCTCTCTCTCTCTCTCCCTTTCTCTCGCTTTATCCAACTCTATCTGCATCTCTGACTTTTTCAGTTATTGGTGAGAAATGAAGTGGACTCACGTGTCGTGGTTTCTACAGGCGACGCCATCTCCTTCGCCGTGGTAACTGCAGCTTCTGAAGAAGGTGAAAATCACATGCATCCGAATTAGAAATCGACAAATGCATCATTTTATGTAAGGAGGTTGACTTGACCTCGAGGATATCGTCACGTCGCTCTGTGTATACTTGTTCACGTGAGATGTCTGGAGCGTGTTCAGTCTTCCTCTGTGGGTGGGTGGTTGGCTGGGTGTATACAGTGTTACTGTCACTTGTTGAAAATCACATCATTCCCGTGGTTAATGATTTCCACTTCGACTGTGTATTCACGTATATTCGTCTAATGCCTAGTCTCTCTCAGTAAACGCATCCATTTCTTTCATTCGGCCAACAATCAATCAGTTGACATTTGCTTCATCATCACATCACGTTACAACTCTACCGAATAGAATAGTGGTATTCTCAAACACCTTGATTCTCTTCCCTCTCATCTGTCATCCTCAAGCCGAAATGATCGCTTCCACCCACATTCAGAATACACCTCTACTCCTTCGTCAAGCCTTGCACACAGATGTACGACGAGAACATGTGTGATGGGACTATCGGAACTGCAATCAACTTGCAGATTGCATACTGACTGCATCGCCCAGTTCACAAATCACAGATGTCACTACTCACCAGTTCAGTCTCACGAGTAGTGACACATTGCAGACAAATGACGCCATCTGTCTCCCGCTCAATCTCTCTCTCTCTCTCTCCCTTTCTCTCGCTTTATCCAACTCTATCTGCATCTCTGACTTTTTCAGTTATTGGTGAGAAATGAAGTGGACTCACGTGTCGTGGTTTCTACAGGCGACGCCATCTCCTTCGCCGTGGTAACTGCAGCTTCTGAAGAAGGTGAAAATCACATGCATCCGAATTAGAAATCGACAAATGCATCATTTTATGTAAGGAGGTTGACTTGACCTCGAGGATATCGTCACGTCGCTCTGTGTATACTTGTTCACGTGAGATGTCTGGAGCGTGTTCAGTCTTCCTCTGTGGGTGGGTGGTTGGCTGGGTGTATACAGTGTTACTGTCACTTGTTGAAAATCACATCATTCCCGTGGTTAATGATTTCCACTTCGACTGTGTATTCACGTATATTCGTCTAATGCCTAGTCTCTCTCAGTAAACGCCTCCATTTCTTTCATTCGGCCAACAATCAATCAGTTGACATTTGCTTCATCATCACATCACGTTACAACTCTACCGAATAGAATAGTGGTATTCTCAAACACCTTGATTCTCTTCCCTCTCATCTGTCATCCTCAAGCCGAAATGATCGCTTCCACCCACATTCAGAATACACCTCTACTCCTTCGTCAAGCCTTGCACACAGATGTACGACGAGAACATGTGTGATGGGACTATCGGAACTGCAATCAACTTGCAGATTGCATACTGACTGCATCGCCCAGTTCACAAATCACAGATGTCACTACTCACCAGTTCAGTCTCACGAGTAGTGACACATTGCAGACAAATGACGCCATCTGTCTCCCGCTCAATCTCTCTCTCTCTCTCTCTCCCTTTCTCTCGCTTTATCCAACTCTATCTGCATCTCTGACTTTTTCAGTTATTGGTGAGAAATGAAGTGGACTCACGTGTCGTGGTTTCTACAGGCGACGCCATCTCCTTCGCCGTGGTAACTGCAGCTTCTGAAGAAGGTGAAAATCACATGCATCCGAATTAGAAATCGACAAATGCATCATTTTATGTAAGGAGGTTGACTTGACCTCGAGGATATCGTCACGTCGCTCTGTGTATACTTGTTCACGTGAGATGTCTGGAGCGTGTTCAGTCTTCCTCTGTGGGTGGGTGGTTGGCTGGGTGTATACAGTGTTACTGTCACTTGTTGAAAATCACATCATTCCCGTGGTTAATGATTTCCACTTCGACTGTGTATTCACGTATATTCGTCTAATGCCTAGTCTCTCTCAGTAAACGCATCCATTTCTTTCATTCGGCCAACAATCAATCAGTTGACATTTGCTTCATCATCACATCGTGTTACAACTCTACCGAATAGAATAGTGGTATTCTCAAACACCTTGATTCTCTTCCCTCTCATCTGTCATCCTCAAGCCGAAATGATCGCTTCCACCCACATTCAGAATACACCTCTACTCCTTCGTCAAGCCTTGCACACAGATGTACGACGAGAACATGTGTGATGGGACTATCGGAACTGCAATCAACTTGCAGATTGCATACTGACTGCATCGCCCAGTTCACAAATCACAGATGTCACTACTCACCAGTTCAGTCTCACGAGTAGTGACACATTGCAGACAAATGACGCCATCTGTCTCCCGCTCAATCTCTCTCTCTCTCTCTCCCTTTCTCTCGCTTTATCCAACTCTATCTGCATCTCTGACTTTTTCAGTTATTGGTGAGAAATGAAGTGGACTCACGTGTCGTGGTTTCTACAGGCGACGCCATCTCCTTCGCCGTGGTAACTGCAGCTTCTGAAGAAGGTGAAAATCACATGCATCCGAATTAGAAATCGACAAATGCATCATTTTATGTAAGGAGGTTGACTTGACCTCGAGGATATCGTCACGTCGCTCTGTGTATACTTGTTCACGTGAGATGTCTGGAGCGTGTTCAGTCTTCCTCTGTGGGTGGGTGGTTGGCTGGGTGTATACAGTGTTACTGTCACTTGTTGAAAATCACATCATTCCCGTGGTTAATGATTTCCACTTCGACTGTGTATTCACGTATATTCGTCTAATGCCTAGTCTCTCTCAGTAAACGCATCCATTTCTTTCATTCGGCCAACAATCAATCAGTTGACATTTGCTTCATCATCACATCGCGTTACAACTCTACCGAATAGAATAGTGGTATTCTCAAACACCTTGATTCTCTTCCCTCTCATCTGTCATCCTCAAGCCGAAATGATCGCTTCCACCCACATTCAGAATACACCTCTACTCCTTCGTCAAGCCTTGCACACAGATGTACGACGAGAACATGTGTGATGGGACTATCGGAACTGCAATCAACTTGCAGATTGCATACTGACTGCATCGCCCAGTTCACAAATCACAGATGTCACTACTCACCAGTTCAGTCTCACGAGTAGTGACACATTGCAGACAAATGACGCCATCTGTCTCCCGCTCAATCTCTCTCTCTCTCTCTCCCTTTCTCTCGCTTTATCCAACTCTATCTGCATCTCTGACTTTTTCAGTTATTGGTGAGAAATGAAGTGGACTCACGTGTCGTGGTTTCTACAGGCGACGCCATCTCCTTCGCCGTGGTAACTGCAGCTTCTGAAGAAGGTGAAAATCACATGCATCCGAATTAGAAATCGACAAATGCATCATTTTATGTAAGGAGGTTGACTTGACCTCGAGGATATCGTCACGTCGCTCTGTGTATACTTGTTCACGTGAGATGTCTGGAGCGTGTTCAGTCTTCCTCTGTGGGTGGGTGGTTGGCTGGGTGTATACAGTGTTACTGTCACTTGTTGAAAATCACATCATTCCCGTGGTTAATGATTTCCACTTCGACTGTGTATTCACGTATATTCGTCTAATGCCTAGTCTCTCTCAGTAAACGCATCCATTTCTTTCATTCGGCCAACAATCAATCAGTTGACATTTGCTTCATCATCACATCGCGTTACAACTCTACCGAATAGAATAGTGGTATTCTCAAACACCTTGATTCTCTTCCCTCTCATCTGTCATCCTCAAGCCGAAATGATCGCTTCCACCCACATTCAGAATACACCTCTACTCCTTCGTCAAGCCTTGCACACAGATGTACGACGAGAACATGTGTGATGGGACTATCGGAACTGCAATCAACTTGCAGATTGCATACTGACTGCATCGCCCAGTTCACAAATCACAGATGTCACTACTCACCAGTTCAGTCTCACGAGTAGTGACACATTGCAGACAAATGACGCCATCTGTCTCCCGCTCAATCTCTCTCTCTCTCTCCCTTTCTCTCGCTTTATCCAACTCTATCTGCATCTCTGACTTTTTCAGTTATTGGTGAGAAATGAAGTGGACTCACGTGTCGTGGTTTCTACAGGCGACGCCATCTCCTTCGCCGTGGTAACTGCAGCTTCTGAAGAAGGTGAAAATCACATGCATCCGAATTAGAAATCGACAAATGCATCATTTTATGTAAGGAGGTTGACTTGACCTCGAGGATATCGTCACGTCGCTCTGTGTATACTTGTTCACGTGAGATGTCTGGAGCGTGTTCAGTCTTCCTCTGTGGGTGGGTGGTTGGCTGGGTGTATACAGTGTTACTGTCACTTGTTGAAAATCACATCATTCCCGTGGTTAATGATTTCCACTTCGACTGTGTATTCACGTATATTCGTCTAATGCCTAGTCTCTCTCAGTAAACGCCTCCATTTCTTTCATTCGGCCAACAATCAATCAGTTGACATTTGCTTCATCATCACATCGCGTTACAACTCTACCGAATAGAATAGTGGTATTCTCAAACACCTTGATTCTCTTCCCTCTCATCTGTCATCCTCAAGCCGAAATGATCGCTTCCACCCACATTCAGAATACACCTCTACTCCTTCGTCAAGCCTTGCACACAGATGTACGACGAGAACATGTGTGATGGGACTATCGGAACTGCAATCAACTTGCAGATTGCATACTGACTGCATCGCCCAGTTCACAAATCACAGATGTCACTACTCACCAGTTCAGTCTCACGAGTAGTGACACATTGCAGACAAATGACGCCATCTGTCTCCCGCTCAATCTCTCTCTCTCTCTCTCCCTTTCTCTCGCTTTATCCAACTCTATCTGCATCTCTGACTTTTTCAGTTATTGGTGAGAAATGAAGTGGACTCACGTGTCGTGGTTTCTACAGGCGACGCCATCTCCTTCGCCGTGGTAACTGCAGCTTCTGAAGAAGGTGAAAATCACATGCATCCGAATTAGAAATCGACAAATGCATCATTTTATGTAAGGAGGTTGACTTGACCTCGAGGATATCGTCACGTCGCTCTGTGTATACTTGTTCACGTGAGATGTCTGGAGCGTGTTCAGTCTTCCTCTGTGGGTGGGTGGTTGGCTGGGTGTATACAGTGTTACTGTCACTTGTTGAAAATCACATCATTCCCGTGGTTAATGATTTCCACTTCGACTGTGTATTCACGTATATTCGTCTAATGCCTAGTCTCTCTCAGTAAACGCCTCCATTTCTTTCATTCGGCCAACAATCAATCAGTTGACATTTGCTTCATCATCACATCGCGTTACAACTCTACCGAATAGAATAGTGGTATTCTCAAACACCTTGATTCTCTTCCCTCTCATCTGTCATCCTCAAGCCGAAATGATCGCTTCCACCCACATTCAGAATACATCTCTACTCCTTCGTCAAGCCTTGCACACAGATGTACAACGAGAACATATGTGATCACTCTATCCAGACAGGAATCATACTGACTGCATCACCCAGTTCACAAATCACAGATGTCACTACTTACCTATCCAATATCGAGAGTGAAGGGTGACATATTTCAGACAAATCACGCCATCTCTCTCTCCATTTCTCTCTATCTCTGTGTGTGCGTCTTTTCATTCATGAGTGAGAAATGAAGTGGACTCACGTGTCGTGGATTCCACAGCCGCTGTCGTCTTCTCCGCCGTGGTAACTGGAGCTTCTGAATAAAGTGGAAATCAAAAGTATGGGAATTAGGAAGCCACAAATGCATCAATTCAAGTAAGAATGTTGACTTCACCTTTACGATGCAATCGCCTCGATCGGTGTACACTCGTTCACGTCACATCTCTGGAGCGCGTTTATTCTCGATGGTTGGGTGTGTGTATACACTTTTACCGTCACTTGTTGAAAATCACATCATTCTAATGGCTAATGATTTTCATTCCGACTGAGCATTCACTTATATTCGTCTATTGCCTAGCCTCAGGAAAAGCCTCCATTTCTCCTATTCAGTCAACAGTCATTTGACAATTGCTTGATCATCACATCGTCAATGAAATCTACTATAAAAATAGTAGTAATTGTGTATTTACACTGTTACTATACGAGTTTTTGAGACAATTTTATTATAAATTGTTCACTCATTATTTTGTGATTCGAACAAAATTCCTTCGATTACTTTTTAATTTCGTAGAATTTTTTTTCATTTATGCAGAATTTAGTAGTTAGACCATGAAGCAGGATTAACATCGACAGGAATGTCTTTCATTTTTTTCATGCAGTCAGTTCATCGTTTACATTCTGGACTCACCAATGTTTATTTCTTCTTCTTCTTCCTCTTCTTCTCCTGGACTTTCATGTTGTTCCTGACTTCCTGCAAAAAGTGTTTCCTGGTTTAATTTATACATGTTACTATTTGTACTTTGTGTGCGTCGGTGACTTAGCAGTTAGAACGCTCGCCGACCATGCACATGGTTTGGGATTCGATCCCCGGCCGACGCACTGCTTTACCTCGCTAAGCTAGAAATAAGGATGGTAAAGAGGAAAAGTTGGGCATGAGGCTAGCAACCCCATCCTGTAAAATAAAAACACTGCTACAGAAACTTCAAGCCACTAGCTTGAAGCCCTATGTTCCACTGGGAACGTGAAGGATAAAAATTAAAAAAATAACTATTTCTACTTATGTAGACAACATTTCATTTTCAATCATTTCCACTCTCTCTCTCTTTTATCTGATCCCTGACATCGTTGTAGGCTACTGACATGATTAAGTGTGCAGTGTGTCTCTTGCAAATATACTGAGTATTTCATCATTGGGTTTATTGGCGAAGAGGAGGAATGGAAAGAATTTTTTTATTTATTCTGCATCGGCTTCGACGCTAAATCTTCCTGATCCAGAAATATATGTCTCGTATTCTGAACAGTCAATTTATTGTCTCGACTTGTCTCCGGTCTCAGGAGGACGAGTGTTTTCACAGTGGCAGGAGAAACACTAACGTTCGTGTACAGCGCAACTCATGTAGCCGGTATCTTAATTAGAGTAAATGGAAAACAAGATATTTAAGACGCTGAAATACCTCTTTGTGTTTTTACTTGCTTCAGTGTATTTCTTACAGTTTATTTCCGTTATTTTCATTATAACTACCCTTACTTATCTCTCACGGAAGAAAATTCATTTAAGCGATCAAAAATAAGTAAAAAGTGAATGTAAAGTAGGTGATCCCGGAGATAAGAGAAAAAACTCACCTCAAACCCACCAATGAATATTGTCCCTCATAAAATAAGGAGAGTATACTTGCAAACGATCCGTTAACAAGTGACATGAGTGAAAGTTAAATGTACTCACCTGATGGCGCTGACTCGACTTTTTCTTCCTCGATGTTTGACGGCGGTGGAGATTCTGGAAAAGAAAGCAGTGTGGGAAGTTCAGTGAGTGATTTAGCAGCATGTCGGTGTTGGAATCTTGGCTGGTGTGTACTTTTGTGTAGTTCCAAACTTGAACGAAATGTCTATCAATTTCTCCCTTGTTTTCAGTGGTACTCTTACTGATGTTTGCTGATGATTACATTCTCCAATCAATCAATATACACTGCACTCATCCTTATCGTGACGACAGAGATTGTGTCAGGTGGATATCAAGCCTGTCTGAGGATTGTTGATGGCGATTTCGCCCGAAATGTGAGGTGTTCGCGAGTGATGATTCAGTGAGTGCGATGAACCACTCAGATATGATACAACAAAACTTGGGCACTGTGGTAGAGTATAATTCCATAATGGATAAGATTTTATTTTGATAAATCACACAGTGTAGTACAGTTATATTAACTGATGACGTTTCGAGCACAAACTATTGCTCATAATCATATCAATATCATATGAGCAATAGTTTGTGCTCGAAACGTCATCAGTTAATATAACTGTACTACACTGTGTGATTTATCAAAATAAAATCTTATCCATTATGGAATGATACAACAAACACCTACACTCGGAGAGATTGTATGTGTCGTGGTCGGTGTTTCTTTGCTAACTGCCTGTTAGCGCTTTTAGTCCCATATTGTTTTACTTATTTTTCTGTACCCTTTTGGTTTTCCGGTGGTATTTAATTTGTTATTCTTTCTTACCTGGTGAGAAATTCGGACTAATTTTGTTCAAGTTTTCATTTTGTTTGTTATTTTATTGGGCATTTTTGTGTATATCCTCATCTGATAGTGACAATTTTGATAGTTGTCGTTCGGTGCTAATTGTGTTGTTTCGCTTATCTTCCTTGTCCACAATCTGTTTTGCGGTTCTTCTCAGTTTTCTGTTGTTGCTTGTGCCGCTAGATGAAACGTCATTAGAATAATTTTCCTCACATTAAAATCTGTGAAGTCATATCTCTGTTTTCCTTGACTTAGTTCAATGCAACATTTCTATAGGCGTTTTGCGGTATAATTTTCATGCACAACATTTCGACTTTTGCTTACTACAGTTTTCGCTATTATTTTTCCCAGTTGACATTTTCACTCTTCCATCTCTTTTCCTCAATCAGATTGCTGAATTCAGGTTTCTTTCAAAATTGTTATCGTTTCTGATTTTACTGCTACTTCTCGCCTACTTTTCTCACATTTCATAGGTTGGTTATATTCTCCTGACTGCTATTTGTGGAGCTTTGATTTCAACTCTGTTTTATCCTGTTTGTTGTCTTTTAAATCTTAACCATCTATCAACCAAATCGACATTTTCCTCTTCAGACATTCTAACACTGACCACCTTCTGTCGAATCACTATAAATATACATCACAAGCACCGACCAGTGTCATAGGTAATCCAGTCACCAGTGAGAGTCAAAATAATTTTATAGTTTTGGCTTGTAGGGTTTTGAATGATCACGAGTTGACAACAAATACAGGAGAATTAGAAGACGTGGTAGTTCAGTAACCATAAGGCGCTGATTCGAACCTCGATGAGTGCGTACTGATCGAGAGTTCCAAACAAGAAGCAAACAGATGTTCATTACTCCCTGGCTTTCCAACGGCCCTTCAACTGATGCCAACTAGTGGTCAGACGTGTAGCGAATCACATACCTGCAAACCAACACTTACTCGTTTTCCTCTATGTAACCGTTATTTACGTTTTCACTTCTACTTATTCTGTCTCTACACTTGGTTTCTCTGTGATATTCGTTACAAGTGATCTCAATTTAGAAAGATACATACAAATAAAGTGTAATTATATTTCAATAGTTCACACACGATGATAGGTTTTGTGTTTTCGGTAATATTTCGAACAAAATAACTGCCTCTGTTCACACCAACTGTTTGAATTGTTTTGTTGTTTAATTCACACATTTATGGTTTGTACTCAAATATATCTAGTTTATTTTTTGTTCATTCATTTTTGTGTATTCAGAATTATATTACCGAAATGCAAAACAATTACCATTGTGTGTAAACCATCGAAATATAATTATACTTATTTGATCTATTCCACAATGCTCGAACATTTTACTGATACCTAGATATCTACCATCTCGGCATGAGTGCATTGATTATGTACATACGAGAGAGAGAAAATCTTTTCTATTACCCTGTACTGTACACCTCTGCACACAATATTACATCATATCTAGTGTTATCATTGAAATGATTTTAGGCTTCAGATACTATTTTAGTAAATATTTAATTTTAGAACAAGACGTATAAGTGAACAATGTTCTTTTCAATTAGATCTTCTTCAGGCTTTACGCTACTTCACATAGATTTAGATATAAAAATTGCAATCTAACATTATCGAGAGTTGGAAACATTTATTTCCCGATACGAATTTAAAACAAGCAATAAAGGTTAATAAAGCAGAGAGAGTAGTGAAAGGGACTTATACAGCCGCCACCCTTTCTTTGTCATTTCCCTCCCTACCAATCATGATTGCTCAAGCGAATAACAAGCTATCTAACTGTATCACTTCTATGTGTATCTACAAATTTAGCTGCTCCTGTGTAAAAAGCTATACATAGCGTACAGCTCAACAAACGTATTACTGAGCATCCTCCTTCATGGTTCGGAAAAGGTCGAATAAACTCTGCGAGAAGTTCTATTTTGACTCGTCTGATTGATAGCGATCACCGAGTGGACAAAAGAAGTGCCTTCAATGTCACCTATCGCATTTCATAGAAACTTTCGAACAGAACACGAACCGACCTTTTACACATGGCCAAAGCTAAAGGAATGAATTTCAGAAAACAATCCTAGTCTTCGCATAGAAAGGAAGTTTGTTCTACATTTGTCTCTCCCTTGGCCTAGATAAAGTCTAATTAAAACCCTCACACCCTTTCTTATTTCACATTATATTCGTGTTGTTTTAATGGTATTTATTTACACTCTTATTATCTGTCCATTTCACCTTTAGTATTACGTGCTTTTTAAGATTTCACCTAATTCATTTATTTATCGAATTGTCTACATATAAATAGATTACTACCTTCGGTATTCTTATCGCCACATGCATAAACCCTGCTCACTTATTTGTCTTGTTCTGATATTATTAATCGGAGTATATAATTATATAATTGGTTACCCGAAGTCGGTAGAGAGAATCTTCCGTCATGGAAAGCCGCCAGGATGATGACAACGTCCTTCGAATTTCTTGTTTTCTTAGTTACTGTTCTTTCAATAGGAACAATGGTCATTTCGAGAGGTTGATCAGTTAGTCCTTCGAACATGATCATACTATCTTTGGAATGACATGGAGAACCTTCCAACGTCCATCTCACCAATTGACTTTTGTTTGACGCAGGTTCGAATTCAACTTCTACAACTCTCGGAACTGAAAATGGGGAGAAAATTGTGAATATTCACAACGTGATAAGGTACATGGTGGACATTAGTATTATCAACAATGAAGAACGCGAAAAGAAAGTGTCGATGAATCACGAAGCTTTTATCACTTCTAAAGTATCAAAAAATTAGCTAGGACTTTGAACTTTCTAAAGTCCATAATTTTCAGTCATCTGTTTCACCTGCATCATAATAAGTTTCATCCTGGTATCTTCTTTTCAGTATCCTGATAATTTATTCGGAAGAAGAATAACTAGGGTGAAAAGTTGTTTTCAATGAACTCTTCTTCAGGCTCTTCAATGATGAATCCACTCATTTTAACATACAAAACTGTAAGTAACAGGTAACTTGGATTATTCACAAAATATTCTGAATGGTGGACGCACAAGACGGATTGATAGCAGTGGTGAGTGAGTTGCGATTACCATTTGGAATACGTATGGTCAACGAGAAAATGCGATAGAATAACGTTGAATAACTGAGTAATGTGAGTATTAACGTAGCCAACGAAAGTGTGGTATTCAAAGGTGATTGTGATCAGTTATCTGTGAGATAATATGAATACAACAGAGAAAAGAAACATGACGGGCTGGTGTCAACTCAAATGTCCCATCAGCACACGTTTATCAGACGATACCTGAAATTAATCAAGTGGAGTGAACACTATTGTGTAAATATAATATCAAGTTTGAAAAAGCATTGCGTAAACCTAAGTTGATACACCCAGTAAGGTCGTTAGGTAGTAGAAGGTCTTAAATAGACGTCTGTAAATGAAAGAAAGAGAAAGGTGTGGGACAGGAATTTAAAATGCCAATGTTTTCAGATGATTTGTTGGTCTTACTGTAGGCCATGGTAAACACAGCGGTAGGACATGCTTCCTCGGTATACAGTCATTGGGTCTTCTAGTACTCATTATTAATGCTCCAGCTACTGATGGGAGATGTAGTGGAGCTAATCTAGATAGATTTCCGAGAAAGTGGGGATGACCGAGAACGTCTCTTCTAGTTTTCCTGAATGTCCAGTATCTACCGGTTGAGCAAATGCTACACTATTTACGCATTTGGTTTCCTCTTCGGTCATTCATGCAGGAACATATTTTACTACTTCGTTCCAACTATAGACTGTTGTATGTTCACGAATGTCTGCAGCACAAAATGTACTCACCTCGTTTGTATTTCAGACTCCTCCTCGCCTCCTCATAGTAACGAAATACGCCTGACGACTTTGCAAGTATATTGTATTTTTCAGCTACGCATGATTCCCCAATTACATTGAATTCTGATATATCAACCAAAGGGAGATCCAAAGTATCATCAAAGGCCCAGTCTATTTCTCGTTCTAAAGTCAGCTTTGAAATGCCTTTTTCATCGAATCGATTCCATCCGAATACTAGGGAGTCTGTCTTTTCTTGAAGAAGCCAGAATGCTCTACGTCTTCCTGAAATAAACAATTTCACAAGGAAGTGTTAGTGAAGATCGAGAATTAAAACTTTGGAGTAAGATGCCGTCTTCACTGTTGTTAGAATCATTCAGATATATTGACCTCAAATACAGTTATGATGATTTCAACAGCTAATTAGTCTACAATTGAAATGATGGCAACAAGGAGGCAGAAACTTTCACAGGCTTTCATTCACTCTTAACCATTTAGAAATACTCATTGAGTCATAATATGGAGAAGGAGTTCAGCAAAGAGTAAATATTTCGGTGATATCATTCTCAAGCTGCACAGTCGCATATGAATAATAAATGTTCTTAGCAAGAAATGCAATATTTGCTAAAATATGTCATTTGAATTCTATATTTGAGATAACCAGTTACACAATGTAGAAAGCGTCAATTGAGTAGAAACTAAAATAATATTAAATAAGTAGATCGAGTGACGCAATATAACTGAATGGGTTGAGTAGCATTCAACTGATATTTGAACCAGAATCAAGTTAACAACATTGGTGGTAAGGGTTAGAAATTTAGTAAGGGGTGATGGGAGAAAATAACACTTTAAGGAAGTAATCAACATATGATTTACTTATCCAGTGTTAAGCGAGATGAAGTCCAGTGTAGATTTAGGACTGAACCAACTTCTTTTGTATGCCTAACCAAGCTGGTCAATTTCCCAGAATGCGCTTGTGGACTTGACGTTGCGTACGGTTGGTGTACTTTGCTCCCGACGAGCAAGTCATCTGATAAATACACAATGAGGTGGCCGAAAGCGTTAACGTTCGACTGAATCAACTGTCTGCCGGAGAATATGATACGTAATGCGCCTTCTTGAAATGTCTTCTTCAGACTATTAAAAAGGCGGTTTCTAAGAATTTCCGCCTTCATGCCACCATGAGAGTAAGTGTCAGATGATATGTTTGGATAGCAAACTCTGGACACGGCAGACATTCCTATCTCCACACGAGCAAGTGAATCTGTAGATGCATATTGCCATTCAAACTTGACTCTGGTTCTACTTGAGTTGAATTCTATTCAATTCTACTCTTCAATTGTATTGCGTCACTCAACTTACTTATTTGATGTTATTATTTGAGTTACTAACCCAATTAACACTTTATACATTGCGTAACTGGTTATCTTTAATTTCCAATTATGTTGGCACATCTTTGCAAATATTCCTTTCACTGTATATGTTCAAACCAAGTTCAGTTTTAACAGTTTGAAAAAATTTGGGCATTGGATATATGATATTCATTATAATAAAGGTGTTTTATTTCTCAATGAATGGAACATAAAGCGATATTGTTTCAACTGACGTTTTGCTACTTAATGCTAATAGCTTTATCAAAGTATTTTGATAACGCCTTTTTATTAACTCATTATTTCAAAACCATAATGAGTTTGAAAAGCAAAACCACTTGTCTGGAAACAGTATAGTTCTGTCAAAAATATCATTGAAATCAAACACAAAATGAAAGGAGCTGTAGTCGACATTCATTTAGCCAGATTTGTCAATCCATTACCACATAATTATCAACTCAACTGCCAAGTGGTAGATGTTTACCTGTAGGGTACGCTTATCCAAGCAGGATTACAGTGCTGTATATTAAAGCGCAAAGTACTGCGTTATTTGACATTTAGAGAAATCAAATCTCACTTGTGTCCGAAGTGAACGTGGTGTTTACCAAGTCTGGCAATGAAACCTGATAACGAGTGCATTTCTGTGATCCGTTGTGTTTCGAATGGAAAGAATGGCTTCATGCTGGAGCTATGAAGATTCAGTATCAGTGGCATACTTAACTGGTTGTGGTTGCGAGCCCTAGGCCGGAGTTCTTCTCTTTAACAGGCGCACCACAGGATGATGATTGAGGTTTAGGAGTGCATGAATTGCGAAAGTTCTACCAGTGGACAATTGGCGCAAAATTAATTCGCCAGGAGTGCATGTACGCACGAAACCTAAGTTTTGTATTCCACGTCAAGTAACTGCTTCTAGTCATGAACTAAACCAGTAGTATCAGATCAGTTTGCATTCATTGTTACATGAAACAACACCCAGCAGGAATTAGTCAGTTTCATCACAAACATCTTATCTACGCCTTAACAAATAATGAAAAAACTGATGTATTTTCTAAGATCATAATACACGCAAATTATGCCTACTTCAACGACAAATATCAAATTACAGAAGACTTACCTTTTTCAGCATTGACTTCAAGATATTCAGGCTTGTAACATTCAACTTCCTCTTGTGGCAGTAGACTGACTAATAAAGCAGACAAAAGCAATGCCTGCAAATGTTTACAGTGACTAACAAGTTTCTAATTTCCATGGAAAATAATTCTTGAAATATCACCTCAAAGCACATAGCATAATAAAACTGATGCAACCGGTTGGCTATTTAGAGTAAGACGATGACAATTAATTTTTCCTTTTAGTCCATCCTCAACTATTTCCTCTCTTGGGAATTAACCGATACCATTCCTCTCCATTTTGAGTTCAGTGTTATTTAAATCCCACAACATCATAACAAAATATAAAAACTCAAATATCAACCTACGGGCGATCGTGTGCTTAGTATAACACATACGCACTGGGTGTAATCCGTGTATCGTCTAACCTAATGTCTATTTTAAAACCCTGTTGTTATTGAAAGAATGAAATTTAAAAAATATTCAATCAAAACATTGCACGAAAACTCACCGGATATGAAAGCTAATAGGTACCATTTGAAGTGGACAAGCAGTAACATAGCGGACATACGCCAGCCTATGAAGCGATATATTTAATATATATATATATATATATATATATATATATACATGTATATATATATATGTATATATCGGTCCTAATTAACTGAGGCTTTTGTTTTAGATTTCACAAACTGAAATTTATCGTAAGATGAGTCTAACAGAAAGTCATACTATCATCAGATGACTGTGAAATGCTACATGATCCGATATTCTTCAATGAATAGCATTTCTTTAAATTAAGTTTACTCAGACAAAGGCATAAACTCAGTATCATATAGTGAATTATTACTATTCAGACTCCTACACAGAGAACATTACCACAATAAGTGAAAGGAATGAGCTCCAAAATGAAAAGAGTTTGCTCACTTGTAGACAATGAATGGTGATTATCGCCACAATCAACTTGTATCCAACTATATTTGTGGCGTGATAATCTGAGCAGTAAGTAGGCTTAGTAAAAACACACAAAGATGAAGAAATTAGGAATAGAGTCTTGAAAAGAAGTTAATTTACCTGAAAAGACCATTACACAAACAGAATGTCAGATTATGTAGTATATTCACTGGAACTGTAAACTGTAGAATATATACACACTTGAAATATGCCTTGGCGTCCTTATGGTGAAATCAGATGTGTTGATGGAGTGCAATAATTGAAACACATTCTGCACAGCTAAGAAAGTGCGAAGAAATGAAATTGATACACTATACTCTTCTCCGATGTCTATCACTAATATCATCACTACCCTTTATGGAACACGTATCCATTTCACTTCACTCATTTTGCGCTGTTCAGCTGACTCCATAATTGTTTACCAGCTTTCATTTCCACCCTACACTATCTCCACGACGTCATCCTCAGGCTCAAGCTGCAGTCGTCGCTACCTATTCACATCCTCACTGTGATCTGTCTGACACATGCGGTCAGCCAATGGTCACCTCAGCATGTATCCAATCTATGTTCATTTCTCCTGGCATATATTTTGGTGATTGATTTCTGGATGATTCGGAGTGGTTTCCTTGCTGGCCAACCGAACTTTAATATTAAGAGGAGGCAGGTGCTGATGAAAGTTCGCAGCAGCTTATCGGCAAATGCTATCTATGATGCTGCAAGTGTCTATAATAAAAAGGATTACTGATTTGAAATTAGCGTTGAAAATCAGAATTGCATTCCTGACGCTCAGTGGTGACAGATTTCCATGCTGTTCACAGAATACTGAATGTCTGTTTAATGCTTTTACCATCTTAACTTTGACACGCTCACTTGTGCTGTTTGTAGTTAAAACGATGTTTGTATTTTCCCAAAGATGGCTATTGATGCCTGTTGTTGTTATTTGGGTGTTTTCATCACCTCTACCTTCTCTGTATTCGCTCTGATTGCTGTCTTTGCTTCTTCTTCTTCCGTCCAATTGTTGGTTTTTTACCACATACCTTTACGCGTGTGTGACGTTACAGCTTTGTCATCCACATAGTTCACACCTTCCAGTGGCTTCTCGTCAGTCACACGTATACCAACCTTCTTGCTGCGCTTGGTCGTTTGCACGGTCCAGTCAACTAGAAGCTGGAACAGCAACAGTGATATTTGACTCCTGTGTACACTGGCGGTGCCACTAAGAATTACTTGACAGGCGATATAATCATATAGCTGTTGATCGGTACTCCATGAAGATTCAGAGATCTCCGTAGTGTTGAGGTTGTTCCCGAATCGCTCGACGATCAACGCCATTGACATATTTTACATAGTCGATGAAGTTGAATCAGAGATTTGACTGCCATGTAATGCTTAGTCAGTTGATGATGTATAGTGATACAGTTTGATGTTTACATGACATATATTTCCGGAATTGAGCTTGTTTCTAGCGGAGCTTTGCAATCTGAAGCATCTTGCAGTCTCTATAAAATTAGGCAGCATGGACTACGGTATATTTCGCACCAGTTTTCGCAATGGCCTAATTTTCCTTGTTTGTAGTTTGATAAGACAGACTTTCTTTCAGTCGGTATGTAAAATTCCTTCTTTCCAAAACGTCTGCGAGAGTAGCATGAGCATATCTGCTCAGATCATTTCGTTGGTTTTCAAAATTTCTATGGAATTACACAAAAAATACACTGAAAAACAAAACGATGTTGTTATTACTGACGTTTCGCCACTTAATGGTTTTTGTTAATATTTGTTATGTGAATTACAAATAATTCCGCCAAATACAAATTCCCAAATTCATTCCTCCCTGTGTTGTTGGTTGATTTCCTGTTTGTCATTCGGTCACTTGGAAATACTACTATTACAAATAATGATTACATTTTGGCGTCGCTATGGAATCAAATGATTTTGGAAAGTTTACTGTGAACAGTTCGCCGTTGAAGATCGACGATTGTCTTGAATGCTTTGTCGCACGGTGCATGTCAAAGAATGTTTGTGATGACAAAATTTCAGCTCATTTTATTACTACTGTGGTGAGAGCTGTCTACTAGCCAAGTGGTTGACAGTAATTGAGGTCAATGTTTATGTATCAAATATTAGTCATGTTGTGGTGAGAGATGGTTGCTAGCCAAATTGGTTGACAGTAATTGAGGACAAGATCAAGATGAACAGGCGGATACAGAACTGACACAGCCACAAGAGATGCAAGGTTAACTTTGTGTGAGAAACAACCAATCAACAGACTGTATTTTCTAC
This sequence comes from Trichobilharzia szidati, assembly GCA_944472155.2. Classification (NCBI taxonomy): domain Eukaryota; kingdom Metazoa; phylum Platyhelminthes; class Trematoda; order Strigeidida; family Schistosomatidae; genus Trichobilharzia; species Trichobilharzia szidati. Next base: position 32,802,587 of record OX235277.1, read on the forward strand.
TAACACTAACCTACAATAATGTACATCAAAATCTATAAATATGTGTTGATTTTCCGTAATAAACGTTCTGTTGCCTGGCCCTTGTCTTCTGTTGTTACACTACGATTGGGCTAGATAAATACAATCTAGTGAAAACTCTGTCATTTCCAGATTAACCAATTTCTCTGCCAAATGATAATCTTCGGGGACTTCTAACAGATCACTTCTACATAACTACTTTTGGAAGACGAGAGAAGGCTCAGTTCAACAAGTTTGTTCGTGCCATCAGCTGGAAGATTAGAAAGTTTATACTCCAGCTTCAGATTCAAGCATTAAAGTGAAACTTTGGAGATCAGCTCCTTACTCAACTACGTGATTACCTAATTGCTGGAATCAATATTCCGAAGTAAGAGTAAGAGTTGATTAGGACTCCTTCCTGCACCTTTGAAAGTGCTAAGGATTTATGTACTGCATATGAAGATGCCAACAGTGAATACCCAGCCCCAACTACGTCGGTGTCTGATATCATGCTGTCCATAGTTGACAATGCAAGTGTTCATAAAATGAAATCCAAACTGTCATGCACGCGTAATAGAATGCAGACCGAAAGCAAAATCATCCAACCGTGTTTTTCACGGGGATAGATTCATCTGCGATGCAGTTGCCGTTTTCGGAGTGCTAAGTACAATAAATGTGGTGAAATTGGTCACATAATATCTGTTTATCGGAGTTCACATACTTATGCTACTCATAATTCTCACAATTTGTCTGATCAATGCAGTCAATGTCTCTTTCATCTGATCAGAACCTTCACTACAAATTCAGACAAGTCTCACTCTTTTATCATAAAAGACACTGGGAGTATTGAATCTAGAATTTCTAGGAATGATTTACTATTGCTTTGTAAGCATGCTCAGGTAGACCCGACTGCTCGTTCCATTACAGGTGTCACTGGCCATAAACTGCCTCTTTTTGGTGCTACTAGCATTGGTTTGAAATCAAACAGTGGTAGTTTTGTGAATATACCCTTTCTTGTTAGTGAATACGGTCCATCTTTATTGAGATTAAAAGCCCTTAGATTGTTGAATGTCGAAATCTCACTTTGCACTGAATTGTTTGATGAATCTCTGTTCAAACAATTAGTTTTTCCCGGGCTACTGAAGAAAGACTATAACATATTACGCAGGATGTTAAATGTTGTCAGCAGAGTAAGCAACATGCCACTTAACCAGCTTGTTAATATTTTGGTTGACAGGCACATGGACTCATGTGAAAAATGGGCCAAATCCATCTTATCTAACTCACACCACCCTCTTCACTCACAACTCTCCCCTTGCATCTCATCAGGTAAAACAAGAAGCCAATATAGAAAACTATATGCTCGCACCAGTAAATACAAAAACTCAACCATACCCTACTTAGCTCGTGTTCTGTGTGATAAAGAAAGCATCAGGCGTGACACCTATAATTCATTAAATAGTCATTAGTACAACTGGATCTCATCTTTCCAACCCACTTCACCAATAGGTACAACATTTTCTTTCCTTCTGTTCCTTTTCTCTCTCTTCTTTTTCCGTTATGTGCTGCTTTGTCTCTTTCTCTCGCTTACGCCAGTTAATAAGACAGCTCCCACTTTTCTAACACCTGCAAACACTGTTTCAGCTTTACCTTTGCTACTGACATGCCAATGTATTGTCGTAATAATGAACTGCGGTTTCCTCAATCTATGTAGAATTCTATTTATTGATAATGTACAAACTGGATGCAATACTGTAGTAAAAAATGCTGAGAATTCCATTCTGTATCACAAGTACTGTTTTGAAATAAAGCAAATTATTATTATTATTATTATTATTAGTTCTCCAATGTTCTAAGTATGTATGTGACATGAAGATTCATCCCATCCATCTTGAAGTAGAGGATGATCCTGTATTCCTAGAGCGCCGACTGATTCCATACGGTTCAAGAGATGCAGTTAAGAAAGAGTTAGACGAGTTTGATGGGCAGGTCATACTTATGCCAGCTGAATCTTCGAATTGAGCAACTCCCATTGTGACTCCACTGAAGGCTGAAAGGAAAACACCGAGAATTTGTGGTGACTACCGCCTTACACTCAACAGTCGCCTTCTACAGCAAAGTTGCACTACACTGGAAGCTGAAGGCATTCTCTACAAGCTACATGGCTAAAAGTACTTTTCCAAAGTCAATCTCAAAGATGCTTATTTGCAGATTCCTCTTGAAGAAGCTTCTAGTGCACTAAAAACCATAAATCCTCTATTTGGATTGTTCAAGTGTAAGTTCTTGTCTTTTTGTTTAAAGGCCTCAAAGGCTTTGCAGGCACTTTTTCAGAGTAGATTCAGGCAACTATCTGATTTACATCAAATTACTGATGACAAGAACGGTTTGTTCAAATCTAAACTGTTTGTTATTTTAAATTATTTCATTTCCTCACCAGTTCCACATTCCAGAATCACATCGTCGGAACAACAGATAGCAGTGAGTTATCCACTGAACAACGTAGACAACAACAGATATGACTTCCATATGACTGGATGCAGTGTATGTATTCCCAACAATCTAGTTCATTCATCAAACCTGAAAAGCTTTGGTTGAGAAAATGCTTCATATTTTCAAAAGATCGTCTTTATTCTGAAAAATTATTCTGCGCACAGTAGAGATTCCTCAGTGAACTTTATCACAATTTATTTACACTGCGTGTAAGATTTTCAATTGAAATATAAATCTAGAATGCATCACATGCCTTAGTGTTGTTGCCACGAAAGCACAGTCTAGTCAATTAGGATGTTGCCATTCATTTCCTCAGAGGATTGTACAGCAGTAGGTGCATATTGATTAAAAATCATATGCGTGATAACTATAAAACTATAAAACTCAAGTTTTGAAGTTGTGTGATTATAATTGATATGATTATGAACAGTAAATTTTGTTCGAAACGTCATCCAGTAAATAATACTGTTTCACTGTGTGATACATCTAATAAACAAACTAATATGGAATTGCATATGCGTGATCCCTTGTAGCAAATCGAGTATATAACTGGCTGGTTAAAACAGTATAAATGGGGGTAAGTTGACGCCTTACACGGGATGGAAATACTTTTATCCATACAGTCTTCCGCCTAATTTCAGACTAGTTTATCCCGACTGGTTCTCATTCTGTAATTAAATCCCGGTTGCATTGTTTGTTCTTCCGTATAATTAATCCTTTGGGTTCCAAGTGGAATACAGGGCCTTAACAGCACGTCTCCAATTTGTTCTATTTGGCACTGTCCTCATCAGCTGGGTTCACGATTGCCATAATCTCTCATCTCTTCCTCGCATGATGTACTCCATTTCACCCTCAAATGACCCACTTGTCATTTCCCATTGGGTTTCCAGTCGAGTGATGGCTTGCATCGCGCGCGATGTCATTCAATGACCTTCTCAACATATGCCCAATTCATCTCCATGTTCCTCTGCATATTTGTTGAGCAGTTGCTCTTGGTTGGTTTGTTCCCAGAGTCTTTTGTTGTTAATTCTTCCAAACCCGCCATTTTATCCTCAGTATGTAGCGAAGGCAGCTGCCGATAAGCTTGTGACTTGTTGAAAATCCTTTTCGTGACACGCAGTGCACGTTTCTGATCCATATAGAAGGACTAACTTGACAGTGGTGTTGAAAGTGTGAAATTCGCTTCTTACCCTGACTGCAGAAGATTTCCAATATGGTTTCAGATTGATGAAGGAGTATCATGCCCCTTCCGATTCTAGCTTTGACATCTCCATCCATGCTGTTCGCCTGTGGTCGAAACAATGCATCCTAGATAAGTTAAGGAAGTGACCTCTTTCAAATCTCTCCTGTTGATGGTGATTGGTATTGCTTTCTAGTGTCGTTGGTTGGTTATCTGCACCACGTCCATCTCCTCTTTGTTCATCTTGAGTCCTACCTTCGCTGCCAACTTCTTCAGCCAGCTTTTTGCTTTTCGCTCGCAAATCTTCGATTTTGTGTGACATCAAACATGAATCATTTACGAAATCCAAGTCTTCTAGAGTCTTCTTGTTGGTCCAACGCATTCCCGTCTTCTCACTACCTGCGCACAGTCTGATGCATAATGCAGTCCATCACATTTACGGATATCATCGGTGATAATAGGCAGGCAGCCTAGTCCTACTCATTTATTCACCTCGAACACCTCGCTGAGTCTTTCGTTGGGGATCACCTGACACGTGACATTGCCATATAGCTATTGAATGAGGTTTATAAATACTTGGAGCATACCGTAGTCAAGAAGTATATCCTGATTACTTCATGGTCAACGTTGTTGAAGGTCTTTTTGATGACGATAAAGTTATGGTAGAGGTTTGACTGCAGTTCTATGCTTTGTTCGATGAAGATGAGCAGAGTTTCAACTTGATCCTCACATGATTTACCCTTCTGAATCGAGCTTGTTTATGTCGGAGTTCCCCATGCAGTGCATCTTTCGTTCTCTCCACAATGATGTGACTCAGTATTTTGCTTGTCGTGGACAAGATCACGATTCTGCAGCAGTTCTTACAATGGTATAAATCGCACTTTTTTGATAGTTTGACGAGGTAGCCTTTCTTCCATCGGCAAGTACCTTTCCCTCCTTCCGAACCTTTTGCAGCAATGACACGAGCATAACTGCTGCAGTCTCTGGGTCCGTTTTCAGTGCTTCCAGAGGAATTCCATCCAGCTCTGCTGCCTTCCTGGACTTCAGTAGCTTGATCAAATGTAGGATTTTTGCCTTCATTGGAAGACTGGTATCCACTGGGACTTTTGTGCGTACTGTTGGTAGTGTTCTTGGGCTGGTAGCAGGTGATGGTTGATTCAAGAGTCCTATGAAGTGATCAGCTCATCGTCTCATTTTTTCTCCATTTCGGTAATCAGGCTCCCTTGAACACCGTTTCATAGGTTTCACCTGAATTGATCTCTTCCCGGATAGACATGGTTATCTGATATCATGTTCCAAGGCTTCTTTTGCCTGCGGCCTGTTCTGCTTCACTGTCATTTCCAGTGTGTATCAGAATTGTCTTTTGTCTTCCCTGGCATTCTTCTTTATTCAGTGCAGTGTACACTGGACTTAGCTTCTCCTGATATTCATCTTTGTATTGTTCCATATTCCGTTTCACCATTCTCCTCCCTTCTGTTAGCCCACAGGTGTCCGTCGACAGCATTCTTTGTCTTCTCTATTCCTTCTTCCTGAAACGCTTGCACACGTTTCCTTGAACACCACCTTCAGAGAGTTTCAACGTTCTTCCACGCAAGTCTCCTCAGTGAAACCACGTAGTGTCTCCAACTTTGCTCTGATGGCTACAGTGAGGGCATCTTCTTTATTTTCGTCTTTAGGTTTCTGAGCGTTGAAATAGAATTATGGTCTATTCTCGGTGGCGCTGAAGGCTTTCGACCTGACCTTGGGGATTCTTTGATATAGATAATAGTCTTGGCCGGCATCTGCTCCCCTTCTCAAATTTGTGTCCAGAAAACTTCGTCTCTGCTGAAGTTCAGATAAAGTTTATCTGGATTTGTGTTCATCAGGTGAAATCCACATAGTCCTCTGTGTGTCCTTTTGCTTATACACACTATCTCCGACCACCAATTCACTGAAGAGTCCTCTATTATCATTCATTTCCCTGAGCCTCCCGATCCATGATGGTTTCTCTTCCCGTATTGTCCGCTCCCAGTGCGGTATTCATATCTCCCATGAGGATTTTCATGTCACCATTTGGGATGTTGTCCATAAGTGTTTGTAATGTCAGTAAAATGCCCCTTTCCTCTTGTCCCGCATTGTTTGTAGGTGCGAAGCATTAGATAACTGTTAGTCGTCAGTACGCTCGCCGACCATGCACATGGTCCGGGGTTCAATCACCGGCCGACGCATACCCGATATCCATGGCCGGCCTGCTAAATTTTGCCTACCGATATCACATGCTGAAAATTCCATACTCGTATAAAAAGTACTGTGAGGAATTAAGCTATAAAAAGTTTAATTAATTAATTTAAGTTGAAGCTTGTTGTTATGATCCTGCAAGAGGAGATCGGTTTTGGCTGACAGTTGCGACATCATGGTAACCACTCATTGCCACTCACTGTGCAAGTGGGTGTCGTCTGGGTGACCGGAGTAGAATTTGGTTGGTCCACATCCATTCTATCCGTTCTCGCAGATTCTCAGCTCTTCTATAATATATCTCTCCGTTTCTTTGCCTACCTGGGAAGCCTTCCCATTCTCCTACATTACACAAAAATTTACTTCCCCATTCTTACTCCTGCTTTCATCCAGAGAAGACACACCGGCTGACTGGCCTACCTAAACTTTTCACCAGTCCGCGTCATTGAGCCTCTCTAATTCTAACGTAGAACAATTTAGTTTTCTTATTTTGAATTTTTGAATGTTTTATTGTGCATTGTAGTTTCTGTAGAAGTTTGTTTAGTTTCGTATGGTGGTGTCAGTAGCTCTAATTCAAACCCTCCCTATATACTTGGGCTTGTGACCGGCTAGAAATTTAGCAAGCCAGTAAACTAGGATAGATTGGGACTTGATATAAGTCAATTTTCTATTGCTCTCTTTCAACTGACATTGTAGGAACAGTAGTCGTTTCAGTCTGTTTTTCTACTGTAAACGACCGTTTAGACGTTAACTGTTCAATTTTGCAATCAAACCGACAATTACATCAGTAATCAATAACACATAATCCTTGATGATCCTCCACTGTATACTGCTGGCTTCAACTATTCATTCCTGTAGAACTATGTTCTCAACTGTGACTCAGACATATCAAATAGCTACTTCGTCTACCAAAGAGCTCCGTTTCACCTCATTTAGTTTATTGTGAACATTGATTCAGTGAGCACGTCTAACACTTTATTCAAGTTCAACAAACAGTTATACATGAGAAGAAATATGGTGTGGTTCTGACGTCTACTTCTTCACTGCTAGTAGACTGTTTGGTGACATGACTTGAAAGTTTTGTTCATAGCATACTGGCAAATCAACCTTACCTTCGTGAATGGCTTGTTGGTAACACCGTTATTATCTATGTTATGGAGCAGTACCTAGGGAATTCTTCCAAAAACTGAAGCACAACCCTTCCAACTGTAAAGTGTGTTATTCAGCATAGATTTTTCCACTCTTCGTCACGCCGACTTAAGACCAGCTACTTCCGGTCAAGTATCAGTGTATGGAAGGCAATATGGACTGAGTAGTTATTACCACCCAAACCTGCCTCACTTTGGTGAGGAGAAGAAACTAACTGTGTTGTTCGTGAACCGAATGCGTGATATCAGCTTATGTTGCTCTCAAATTTTCACCTGGTGCCTACTCTCTAAATTGTTCTCCTCATTCTCGAATACATAGAAGAATGTCGAGTATTACTCCTAGTTGGATTTCCATTAGCTATAATTACCCGCTGATAGACAAAATGTGAGTTCTGTGTCACTCACTTCCACCCTCTATCCGTCTACTGGGTGGAGTGAACAAGGAGAACTGGAAGATGACACACACTTCATAAGTGGCATTTCTTGCAGCAGTAATTGGTCACTATCACCATGTCATGGAGGTGGTAGTCAACCAAGAAAAGCAGTGCTCCAATTGGTAGGTGGAAATGTTTAAGAAAGCTTGAACCAGTAGATTACACAACGCGCATTTTGAGGATCTTCGACGAGTAATTAGGAAACAAACGTGTGCTCAAACTGACTGCATAACAAGCAATTAAAGATGAAGTATTCAGAATAATAATGTGATTATGACAGCGACAATCTGTGAAAGGCTTAGTAGGAGGGAGTATTTTTCAGTTTTTACATTCATGTACTGATGGCCGAGGCTCGGAAAGGAGCTGAAGTAATTTCTTTTGAACACACAGACCTGACTGGCTTCTTCAGGGGGAGCTCGATGGAGTCAGCTGTATGTAAAGGCGACATTAAGGTTGGGGCACAGTTCAACAACAGCGTCTCAAGGGATGCAAACGCACGGATGACCTTCAGCAGACCAGTCATAAACATAAGGAATTTTTGCACAAAAACGGACGTATATCTACAAGGAAGTGCATGAAAACACATTAAACAGGTTACCTTTCGCTGATATTCTAACGACAGAAGACAGGGGCCATGCAACAGATCGTTTATTGAGAACATCAACAGATATTTATAAATTTTTATGTACATTATTATTCGTTATTATTAGCAGATAAACAGCGTCTTCTGACTGGTTGTTTTCTAGCCGAAAGTCAATCCATCATCTCTTTGTGGCCGTTTCTTTGAAGTTCAGACCACATATCTGCAAATCGTATCCACCCACGCAAAGTCTTTGTCCTTGTTTTTCTCATGACCAAGATCTGGGACGTGTAGATTGACGGGAATTGCTGTCTAACAATTTTGGCTAGCAGACAGCTCTCACCAGAACATAACTTCAAAATACGTCCCAGCTATCATGAAGTGTATCAGTTTCCAAGTTAGACTGGTTTCTCTACATGTATTCACCAAGGTGACTGATTATTAGCTGTATTTGCGAATCGCTTATCTTTCTTATCCTGTTGTGCATTCCTCCTCAAAGCCCTCGGTTGACTTACTATGGTTTCCAGTAAGAGGATCGACGACTACTTACCAGGAAAATGTGGATAATAAAACAAATTAAAATAAATGACATCAACTATAAATCTATCCCTAATAGTAACGCTAACCTTAATTCTGACCCTAACAGCAATCCTAACCTTGATCCTAACCCTAATGATAACCCTTATCCAAACCTTAATTCTAACCCTAACGAGCTATTAACACATTTCCCAGCATTACTTAAAAACGTGATCAGAGTGAAATTTGCCGCTTATCTGGTGAATAGCATTGATATTTGAACTGATAATGACAGGTGCCGTTAGCCAACGACTAGCATGCATTCAAGGTCATTGAAGCGATTGCACTCCTGGGACGCTATTGTTGAACTTCGCCTTATTGCTAGAGTTAGAAGACCCAAATAATTACATGCGTAGAAAGTGGTTGAATTACTCTGTTGATATAAGAATAGAACTTGTGCACTGTCGCAGAGTATAACTCCACTGCGGAAAAAATTTATATTGATAAAGTTTCACACGGTCATACAGTAATATTTATTGGAGACGTTTCGAGTACAATTTATTGCTCAGTAAATATTACTGCATAAAACTGTGAGACTTTATCAAAATAAATTTTATCCACAATGGAATTACACTCTATTGATACTCCAACCTAAAACTGAGAGCTATTTTTATCACATGTGAGAGAAAGATGTCCTCTGTAACACTTTTATACAGTTTTCATGCATTTTTTCATAAATGTATGTATTCTATACACAAAATTGCCTCTTTTACGTGATTATTGAGTTCGAGGTCATTCGCTGATTGGTAGTTAGTGGTGCTTATTGCTTAAGTTGGCCGAATCATTCACTGATAATTATTGTTCATTCTGCATGTCTAATGTTTCACTTCAGTACCTGAACCAAGGTGTACTTACCTCCTGTGACAAGCAAAGCAGCAGACACACAGGCAATGAAAACAGAACACGAGCTGTGTAGGGGGAACGTTCATTCCACAAAGTCAACTTTTTAAAAATGCGAGAGTTCAGTCTCAGAGTCTAACAGCTTTACTGGTCTTCTTTAAAGTTTAGTTTCTGAAATTCTTGTATCTCCTGGTCCAGATAATTGACTCCTGAGTATCTTCCTGCAAGTAAAGAAAATAAAACATTAACCAGTGTACATAATATAGGTTTTCTTATCACTACATCTGTAATGCACAACAGCAACAGCCACAACCAAAGAAGGAAGAAGCCGAAGAGGGCGTGAGAGATGTGTGTATTTTGCTTGAAGTGCGCGGGTACACAGCTAATTATCATCGTTAATAACAAGCCCAGCTGAAAGGTCTTCTAGTAGAGTTATGTCAGCATTTCTTTCCGAAAAATAAGAGGAAAAAGCTTATTTAGTAATACTATACTGGATTTTATCTCATTACACATTTTACTCCTAACGTAATCATTTATAATTCCCGCGTGAAATTGACATGCAGCAGGTATATTCTCACTTAAAATCTAGTTTTAACGCTATATCTTATAACTTATTAGGTCGAAATCAGATTTCAAAAATTACCTAATTAGTTATTTGTACTGTTTTCAATGTTTCTCCCACATAAACCAGTGTTCAGTATAAATTTAAATCAACAAATCATATCATATATTCTGTCATTTCTAATTAGGGTACATATGTTCATGCCTGTAAAAACTGCTTGTTTCTCTTCCAGAAATGAATTATTATTATTATTAAAATTATTATAATCTGTAAAAGGCTTAGTAGGAGGGAATATTTTTCAATTTTTACATTCATGTACTGATGGCCGAAGCTTGGAAAGGAGCTGAAGTAATTTCTTCTGAACACACAGGCCTGACTGGCTTCTTCAGATGGATTCCGATGATCTCATCTGTATGTAGAAGACTAACTCAAAAGATGAAATGAATATTAGTAGGAATGCGATGAATAATTTTACATGCTTTATCAGCATCGCTTTTACTCTCACTACAAACAAGGTGTGCTAGAACAGAGCTGTGAATAGATCTTGTCCACGATTTTTGTGTAACCAATATGCCTCACCACCCGCTGAACTGAAACGATAAACAAATAAACCATCAGAAATAAGTTAAATATATATGTGCGAAACTGTGGCAATGTGGTGTTATTTATTTCTATATGAATTTGTTTATTATATATATCACACCGTGAGAGAGCATTATTTACTGGATGACATTTCAAAAGAAATTTATTGTTCGTAATCATATCTCCTATAACCATGCAACTTCGAAACTTTCTTTTTTTCACTCATTCCCATTCGTCGTAGGGGTGGTAGAGTTTTCCAGATGTCCGTTTGGATAGACACTGAATCACTCCTCTTACACATGTTTGCAGTTGATTCGATAAATACAGCTTCCATTATCAATTTTTCGCTTCACGATGCTACATTAGATTTTAAAGCTGTCATCTTATCCCATCCTATTGTGTGTTTGTGTGTATTTGCATGTGGTGCAGTGCTATAGCTGAACTATTCACCAAATTTCTTATCTTATTCGGGTTGACTTTCCTAGATTTTACTAGGTTTTTGTGTTTCCCTTGTCTGACTGATCCCGTTCCCCCACTCTGACCTATGTATTTGACCCGACTATCGTTTCAGGGTATTATATAAACTGCCTGCATTAAAGACCACAACCCCTTCCAAACTAGGCGGTAACCCCAACAGGTGTCACTGTTGTCGCCGATTCGGTAGTAGGGCATGGCGATGTGGGAACAATGTAAGAAGACCTCGACGTGGGCTATACCTAAGCGTATCTTTATTCATTCAGTGTTTGTAATCACCACTCATTCTAAGGGGTAAAATAATCGGAGTAGACGTATCGTTTCTAGTTGACACTGAGGTCCCACCCTCTACTGTCCTCACAGGGTTTATACAGTGATTGAGGGCCATTCCTAAGCCTTTCGCTGATCAGCTGCTGCTAGTTGCCCCCAGCAGAGCCCATTTCAGGGTAATTGACAGCGTTACCCTGCCCGTGACCATCAAGGATTCACCTACACTCACTTTTGTTGCAACTGATGTAATGCGGCGGAACGTCATATTGGTTGTTGATTTCTTAACTGCACAACGCTCTGTGATTGACTTAGGAAGACTCTGGATTCGGAAACCGGCACATCATCTCGCGGTTAGCGGATTTGTTAGTCAAAACCAGTGTACTTATGCCTATAACCTACCCAAGGTTATTACGGCGGACATCACTGCCAATCCCACATCAGTTCATAGGATCAAGCTGACACTCTGGCTCTGCTGCAAGAGTATTGGGAATCGTTTGGTGATGGCCACGCTGTGGAGCAAACTAATATTTCCTAACATGAGGTCAGGAGGAGGGATAATCCGCGATTCAGCAGTAGCATTTAATTAGCAGCAAAAGCTGAAAAATATACATGAATGTAGGGCCTGGCTGATAATACCAATTCAGTGACAGACATCAGAAACTCGAGGAATACCTCCGAACCTCTAAATACCTGCGTCTGTGTGCGAACTAGGAGTACTTTCCACATCATATCACAAGGTTCGTCATAATCGAAGGTTACATGGGCATAAATGATTTGTAAAATGGCTAATCACTTTAGTCAATCAAAATTCTCGTATTAGTTCATTAGTTGGTGAAGAAACTCATAGTGTCTATACGTTACAAATAAACAAACTCTGCATTATAGATCAGCCACATTCATCGTTATCGAGTTTCTCTTACAATGATATGTGCAATCGTTTGGATGCATGAAATGATACAGAGCAATCTGTATTCATCTACTAACAGTCTAATGACATAGCCTATATCCTTCATTGTCATTCCATTAGTGGATCTGGCACGCAGTGAGGCCAATTGACAAACTGAAGCTAAGCGTTTGAATGAAAGTGAAGGCAAGTCCCTGGAAAGTCAGGACACTAACAACGACTACTATGTGTCGCATTCCTCTCTTATATGCAGCTGCTTTGTGCTTCCATACATCTGAATGTAGTGGATATATTCTCGACAGTCTGTTCCATTCGTCAAACCTGATAAGGTTTGTTTGAGAAGATATTTCGAATTTTTATACCACAATCTCTAGTCTGGAAACTTAACTTGCACACAGTAGAGGATTCTCACTGAGTTTTATGGCAAGTTATTTACTCTTTGTGCAGGATTTTCTGGAGCAGCAGAAATCAAAATCATTGCTGCCTCTGAAGCACGATCCAATCAATTAGAATGTCGCTCATTCATTTCCCTAGAGGATTGCACAACAATGGGTTAGTGCTAATTGAAGGCTTATGCTCAAATACTTGTTGCACACTGAGGAGATAATTGACTGCTTTAATCATTATTAGTGAGGAGACGTTGCCGCCTTCGCTGCATCAACGTCATGGTATTCATACTATATGTCTCCAGCATGAAGATTAGTTTATCACTGCTGATATTCACTTCATCCAATCCATTGAAATAAGGAAGGTTAAGATAAAAGAATACTCTGTGGAGAAGTTTCGGTGTCATTGTCTATTCTTCAGTGAGAACCCTTTCAAACCATATTAATTTCCTCACTTTTAGCTGGAGACACGCCGATATCCTACACCACCATATACTATGAAACATTCTTCGCAAGTAAGTTACTGACAATCCATTCCGATCTTCTTTCTGCACTGATTCATATGTGTGCAGATGAAGGCATTTACACGTGAGTGATTGTTGGTAAAACTGTAAGTGTATATAAAACACCATTCAAACACGCACCGCATCTCAAAGCAAAATCGGCTATGTCATTACCCGATGGAACAGGTATTTCACAGCTCTTCCTCCCACACACACACATACTGTCTTCCAATGAGCGTAATTCAGGTTTCATATGAAACACGTATTTAACCATTTCGTCAGGTATTCTAGTTCGACATATTCAACAAGGTTGATGAGTTAAATCCTATGCCCGCTTATTCACTACTAATGTAGAAAATGGACATTGTGGCTGCTGAAAATGGAAACACTGACAAACTGATTTCAGCCTACGAATATATCAGACTGATTCCTAACTAGGTGTATGTGTGAAAAGTGACATTTTGAAAACTGTTCAGTTTCGTAGTTAGTCAATGGCCTACGTTTAACCTATATTTGGCGTCTTTCTGATGCAAACAAAGATACTCACTGTTGTTGTATGTTCCCATGACATTCGTAACACTTTCATGCACTGTTTCCATTTGCAAAGTGGAGATTCCTGAGGAAATAAATTAATTCCGAAACAGGAGACGACTGACGCTATATTGCTTACATGGCAACTTAGAAGGCGTAGGGGACTGATTCACGCATGTTACTAGTTTCACCACACAACAGTTCGAAACAATGAAAAACGTCGCCAGAGAAACCTGTAGGCAGCATACTTATACTCTGTCGTTCAGAAACATCACGTTTAGCTTCAAAAGTACGAAATCGATAGGCGGCCTCACGTGCAAATAGGGTGAGTGCATATTTACCATAATCGTTACTAGTAGTTGGATGTATTATAATACAACAAGCAATTTGTTATGTGACATTATCTAAATCCCATATTTCGTTGAGTCAAGCCTGATACTGCGACACTTTGTACGACTAACCATATTCTAAACATCAGTGAAATATACAATCATCACGCGCTTTTGCGTTTTATTTTCCTGCATTGTCAATCCATAGTATATACGGTTGTTGACAACCTTGTGAATAACTTATTAGTCCCGTTTATTGTCTGGTAACCTACGGTAAGCATATTTCATGGAGTGACTCATCTAGATATTGTGGTTATAAGTGACACGTTGTTCTAGACAGCAACACATTAAATCGGTCATCTTGTTAGTGTTGTTTAAAACCCATAATCGAATGCGCCCACTTAACGACCGAACCAGTTCAATGGCACGAATACCAAACTTGCTGGGAAATCCTGTAACAAGTTGCGGGTTAATCCTCTCCTTCATTCACGGATATTCGAGCACCACACTTTCGAAGTGCTTCGATTTTAATTGTCTGTGTGCCAACCTCCTTATGTATGCAACTACTTAATGTTGGCTGATTTCTACAGTTTGCGTGAGTGGCATTCTGAGTTGAGTGGGTGTAATGAACAGCTAGCGTGGTTTTCACAGGAGTCGCGACCATCAAGTAATAGATATTTTCTATTCCTCTGGCTGCTCTAAGGAACCTATGGCTTCGAGTTGAAGCTTCGAAGTTTCAGCAGCTGTGGTTTTATTTCTACGGGGTGGGGTTTGCGAGTCTCACACTCAACCTCAATGTTTGCTGGGATTATTACCAGGTAAGCGAGGTTTGTGAGTGCATCAGCCGCGGATTAAACTCCGATCACGTGAGTGGCCGGTGAGCATTCCACCTCTGCGTCACCGACGCAGTAGAGATAAATATATACAGCTATGCGTGCGCCTCCCAGCACGAAATAACAATATTATCGACTTAATCCACTGACACGAAAAAGAACCAAACTCAATAGAGGTGGAGAATAAACTCGACAACAGCGATCACAATGCACTGTACCACACTCTACTTCTTCAACTAACGACTAAACACACACCTAAAAATTCCCCGGTTTACTATCAATATGGGGACCATAGAGATGTCGACTGCGAACTCCTACCTGCACTCTTGAGAAGCTCAGACTGCGATGAATATTTTACCTATAAAAACTGAGAAGTAACACTTAATACCTTCTACATGACAATCAGGTCGGTAAGAAACACAATCGCATCCCTAAAATCTACCCTAAAGACACCAACTCTTTTCATGTACCGCAAAACGTGATTATAACTAAGGAAACTGAAAAGGAAATTTTATTTACATAAATAATTTAGTGCATTACAACAGATACACGAAACTTTTAAAAATCTTGAGGAGAGACATAAAATGAAGGCACAACTCGAGGAAAATAAAGCCCTAGGGGGCACCTCTAAAACTCAGAAACTCTGCAAGATCTTGCAGAAACGACTGAAGAAGGGTAAAGACAACAATACTAGCCACTTGGAACATGAAGGTATAATTCATGATGATCCCCAGATTATCAGTCAACTCATCAGCCAGTGGTTCTCCAATGACACCAAAGCGCAACCGTCCCCAATTCTCGATATAACCTGCGACAAGAACTACAAGTTAGGCGAAATCAACTTCAATACACAAAATATAGCATCAGCGGTAAAGACATTAAAAGCTACCGGAAGTTGTGGGATAGGTGATATATCATCTATCATACACAAAAACGGTAGCACGGATATAATAGTCTTATTGCTTACAATATTTATCCTCTTACTAGAGACACGGACCTACCCTGAAATTTGGGAAAACACATGTATATTGCCTAAGCATAAAGCAGGAGCCAAAAATAGTGCATGCAATTATAGGCCTGTCAATATAATGCCTATCATATCAAGGATCATGAAGAAAGTAATCAAAGACCGAATGTCAGACTAATTCCCAGAACATAAACTCATCAACCAGTCACAACACGGATTCCTCAAGAAAAGATCATGCGCCACATGCCACATACACTTTTTCAACAAAGTCACCTACAGAAAGATAGATGTCTATTAACTATCCCTTATTTTGATATGAGGAAAGCCTTCGACAGCGCTACACAGTCTGCTAGTCAGCAGGTTATGCTCACTAGGGATACGCAACCCTCTCCAGAACTGGGTAAAATCTCCCCGTGATAGAAACCAGACAAAAAAGGTTGGCTCGATGACCTCCAGGTCTAGACCAACTAGCAGTGGAGTCATTCAGGAGAGTGTATTAGGCCCTCTCCATTTCATAATATACACAAACAGTATAAGCAAATACTTTAGCATAGGTAAACCAATACTATATGCATATGACTTAAAGCTGACCTATACATGCACAAATACAGATCTCGGCACAACTGTGAACTCTATACAAGAAGAATTGATAAAAATGGTTAGATGGTGTGACACCTGGAGACTCGAGTTCAATGTCGAGAAGTGCGGCTGGCTCTGCATAATTTGTTCCAACCTAGAACTCAACCTAGTAATTCAAGGCCATAAACTTCCCAAATTCAAACCTGTACTAGACCTAGGACTAAGATATTCACACTACCTATCATTTTCAGAGCATATCTCGAAACAAGTGTCGAAATCGTGCAGTCTAATTGGCTATCTACTCAGCAACTTCTACAGAAATGAATCCAGAATACTCCTGTACAAAGTTTGTGTGCGCCCACTCCTAGATTATTGCTCAATCATATTTAGTAGCATGTGCATAGAAGACAAACTAAAAGTGGAAGGAGTACAGAGGTACTTCACGCTAAAAATATTCGAAACCAAAAACGGCACAAACTACTCTACTAGATGTGAAATCCTAGGGCTTGAAACACTATAGCTATGACGACTGTGACTAAACATAGTTCATACCTCTACTAATGGTACTCGGTTTCCAGATGACATTGGATATAACCTAAGACACACTAAAGGTACAGTGGATATAGAACAATGTAAAATAGTTAACAGACAAAAGTTTTTCGTAATTAGATATGCTCATATATGGAACAGACTACCAACGGAAATGCAGCTGGTAAGCACATTGGCTTCCTTTGAAAAGGTGCTTAATCACACATTAAAGGAATTGACAAGCGATGCTAGTGCCAATTCTCATGTCAGAGCTTCAGAAATTATAGGCCCATTTTATATAAATATAAAACTTTGGCACTGTGGTGGAGTATAACTACATAATAGATAAGATTTTATTGTGATAAATCAGTGTTGTACATATCACATCAAGTAACTCATACAGCTTTTTACTTCATTTATATTCATGAATATATAAATGCATATGTACATATATATATATATATATACATACATATATATATATATATATAAATGAAGCAAAAACTGTGACTTCATATGATTATGAGCAATAATTTGTTCTCCAAACGTCATCAGTTAATATTACTGCACAACACCGTGATTTATCACAATAAAATCTCACCAATAATGGAGGCAGATTTAATGTATGAGCTTAGACACTACACCTGTTTGTTTTACCTTTATTTATAATTTCATATAAAAACGCAGTAGTCATGATGAGAGCCCTCAAACAAATAAGAGTCGTTCGTATAATATCTAACTGATACAATGAGTGAGACAAAACAGAAATACGAATGAAATATAAGAAAACAAGGGCAAAACTTACCACAATATCACGTGGGAAGATATGAGTTTCTTGGACAATAATTATACTTCACCAACTAGTCTACTTTCTGAAAAGAATGCAGCAATATTTTACCCATAGTGGCGAGGAATTTTATAAATCCACAATTCCGTCGGTGATTAAAATTCCTTAACCTTCTCAATATCAAGAGTATACTCAATGAGGGTAGGAATCAGCGAAGTGATGCATTTAAAGCGTACGTATACTTCCCATGATCACGGGAATACTTTGTGGAATATATCAAAATTGTAGAAAAACTAAACCCAACACGATATGGAATTTACGATGTCCGCGAAGCGAACAAGCTTTGGTACACAACAAGATATTCATCCACACGTTGAAAATGCTGATGAATCCAGACCACTATCTTTACAGCACCAATTCATCAAGAGGTTTAGAAAATAATGAAAATATGCTGACAGCCGCATTTTGAATCCCACTGACTCATTCAATGGCGATATTCTGCTCCTGCATGCTTCGTTCATCACTTTGTATGGTTCGCAGTCATTCCGGTTCCTGACCGAAATGGATTAAAAAGTCAACCGATTGCTGATTATTACTTCTTAGCATGTTTAACTAAACACTAACTACTGTGATGAGCCGCTTGCAGATGCTACTGCTGCAAACATTATTGTCGGTAAGCTGGTTACCATTTTACATGCCATTTTCATACTTTTGTCAATAGCCCGCCATATCAACTGTAATA
The DNA here is from genome assembly GCA_944472155.2 of Trichobilharzia szidati. NCBI lineage: Eukaryota > Metazoa > Platyhelminthes > Trematoda > Strigeidida > Schistosomatidae > Trichobilharzia > Trichobilharzia szidati. The sequence continues at coordinate 32,821,023 of OX235277.1, forward strand.
AAAACAGAAACTATATTATAACACTAATCAATGTTTTATTTTCTTTACTTGCAGGAAGATACGCGGGAATTAACTATCTGAGCCAGGAGATACAAAAATTGCAGAACCAGTAAAACTCTAAGGCTGGACTCCAGCACTTTTAAAAAGTTGATCTCCTGGGATAAACGTTCTCCTGCACAGCTCGTGTTCTGTTTCCAATGCTTGTGTCTGCTGCTTCGCTTGTTTCACGACAATATGTAACGCAGCCTTCAGTAAATACGCCCATCTTCAACAGATTGGTGCCTAGGATTATATCATGCAAATTGCTTTTGCTAGTGTAAATTGTGAAAACTGATGGGATTCCATTAGGTTTCTCGGTATAAATATTCCGTGCAAGTGAAAAAATGCAAATATGCTTACTCCATGTACATATTATTTATTATATTGATGATGTCTGCAAACTGGCATTCTCATGTACACTAAATCAGGGAAAAATCTTCTGGTGGAAGGTGTCCTTTGAAGTGTCCTGTTTTACTTGTTCTTTCCGCTCAAATTCACACACAATTGTTTATCCATAAGAGATAAAGTCTGGATACACTCTGCTTTGTATTCCAGCCAATAAAGTCACAACACCTCAATCTAGCTGGCGATTCCAACCTTCCGAATTTCAGAAAAGTAATTCCTGCTGATCGAATAATGCATATTTGTAAATTGAAGACGGAGCTCCTGGATATTTCTTGTTGAAATAATTTTTATGTGGAAAATGCAAACTGAAATGACTACTGTTCTTGCAATCACCTCTTAGAGAGTAGAGTAAGAAATTGAGTAGCTTTTAGTTCTGCAATTGAAGAATTGAAAAATTCACATCACAGTGTTCCATAAAATTAAATGCAATATGATCATGTTTCCTATTAATAACAACAGCGGATTTGACCGCAAACCGTCGTTCCAGTAAACAATATCCAATATCTATTTTACGAGCTAGTATAGGCCAATTTGATTTCTTTGTGTTCGCCTCTTGATTGTGAGGTAGAGGTTCCTGATCTTCGGTAAACTTCTGCGTATTTCGTCCCACCACTCGACTGTCGTAGCTTTGGTTGACTCAAAAAGGAGTAGTGTTGGGATTAATCATATGTTGTTTGCGGTATGAGGTGTGTTAACACTATCACTACTGTGAATAGAGTCGATCCTTTCACCAGTTAGTCCTCCGGTATCGTCGTCAAAAGAAAAGAGACAATAATAATAATAATAGATATAATTAGTGAAGTTATTCAGACTAACAGACAGAAAAGGAATAAGAAAACGTAACAACAGTCAGCTGATTAAATTTGAAGAATAATATGAATTATATATATATATATACATTGGTAGTAATGACAATAACAATAGGTGTAATTAAAGCTGTCAGGAGAGTTAGACGGGGAGAATGTTTAGAAGTAAAACGACAAGTTTAATTGTCTACCCCTGAATGGTGTATGCGATTTTAAGGGGAAAGGCCATTTGGATGTAGTCCTTGTGTCGCTGCATGACTGTCCAGCCTTCGCTTAAAGGCGTCCACAGACGGTGCCATAGCCACATCTGTAGGTAAGGAAATCCAGGGACGGCAAACCTGCAGCGAAAAGAAGTGGGAGCGCACCCGGGTCCTTGCCCTCTGGTGAGCTATCCTTCTGGGATTTCCACGAGGGAGCCTATACCTACTGAATTGCAGAACAACTTTGTTTGGGTGATTCTGGTCATTTGTTATTTTGTAGACGGTAATTAAATCCCATTATGGGTAAATTTTATTTTGATAGAGTCTCACAGTGTTATACAGTAATATTTACTGATGACGTTTCGAGCACAATTTATTGCTCATAATCATATCAAGGTAATCACACGACTTCCTAAATTCATTTATATAGTTCCATTATTTTTCACTTGATTTCCACTTGATTTGATTGGTAGTGTTATTTTCCATATTTCGGGTATTAGTGATGATTCATTCCTATTGCACGTGTTGGGTGTAGATTCGATGAACAAAGATTCAGTAATCAACCTCTCTCTCCACCTACCTAGATTACTTTTTAGAATTTTAACCCTCTCCCACCCTATTGTGTGGTTGTGTGTTAATGCATGCATTGCAATTGCCGAGCTTTTTTCTAAATTACTTATCTTTTCTGGGTCAACCATTCTTATCTTAGCTAAATTCTTATGTTCTGACAATCTGACTATTCCTGACCTACTAGTTTGACCTATGTAGTTGACCTCACAGTCATTGCAGGGTATTTTGTAAATTATATTATTTTGTCTAATTGGGTCCACTGGGTCCTTTAACCTACAGAGCTTGTCCCTGAGTGAGTTTGTAGGTTTAAATGCCACCCTAATTCCTGCTTTATTTAGAATCCTACGTAGGGTCTCAGATGTCCCCTCTTTATATGGTATAACTGTCGATGACTTATATTCTCTCTTATTTATGTTATCATTATTAGTTCCACAATTATTTTTATTTTTATTTTGTTTCTGGCCTTTAGTTATCTTCCTAATGAATTTTAAAGGATAATTATTCAACACCAACGCTTCTTCTATCTGTTTTATCTCGTCGTTTAGGTCTTTTTTTGTGCTACTTAGTGCTATGGCTCGGTTTGTTAGACACTTAACTAAGCCTGCCTTAACAGTTAACGGATGCGACGAATTAAAATCTAAATATCTATTAGAATGCGTTGGTTTTCTATACACACTAGTGTGAAGTTTACCTTCTTCTATTCGTTTTATTTTACAATCTAGCATAGCCAACTCTCCTTGTTCATCTTCCGATTCAAATGTGAATTTTATCCCCTCTACTAGTGAGTTAATATGTGTCAAGAAGCTAGAGATATGTTCTGTTTTTAACACTGTGAAAGTGTCATCCACATATCTCCACCATATTTTTGGAGTAGGATTAAACGTATTAAGTGCCATATTTTCCCAGCTATCCATAAATATATCTGCTACGATAGGGGATATTGGTGATCCCATTGCTACACCTTCAGTTTGTCTATATATTTTGCCTTGGAATCTAAAGATAGTAGATGTGAGGCATAGCTGAACCCCTAAAATAATAGGCAAATATATAGACAAATAGGCAAAATATATAGACAAACTGAAGGTGTAGCAATGGGATCACCAATATCCCCTATCGTAGCAGATATATTTATGGATAGCTGGGAAAATATGGCACTTAATACGTTTAATCCTACTCCAAAAATATGGTGGAGATATGTGGATGACACTTTCACAGTGTTAAAAACAGAACATATCTCTAGCTTCTTGACACATATTAACTCACTAGTAGAGGGGATAAAATTCACATTTGAATCGGAAGATGAACAAGGAGAGTTGGCTATGCTAGATTGTAAAATAAAACGAATAGAAGAAGGTAAACTTCACACTAGTGTGTATAGAAAACCAACGCATTCTAATAGATATTTAGATTTTAATTCGTCGCATCCGTTAACTGTTAAGGCAGGCTTAGTTAAGTGTCTAACAAACCGAGCCATAGCACTAAGTAGCACAAAAAAAGACCTAAACGACGAGATAAAACAGATAGAAGAAGCGTTGGTGTTGAATAATTATCCTTTAAAATTCATTAGGAAGATAACTAAAGGCCAGAAACAAAATAAAAATAAAAATAATTGTGGAACTAATAATGATAACATAAATAAGAGAGAATATAAGTCATCGACAGTTATACCATATAAAGAGGGGACATCTGAGACCCTACGTAGGATTCTAAATAAAGCAGGAATTAGGGTGGCATTTAAACCTACAAACTCACTCAGGGACAAGCTCTGTAGGTTAAAGGACCCAGTGGACCCAATTAGACAAAATAATATAATTTACAAAATACCCTGCAATGACTGTGAGGTCAACTACATAGGTCAAACTAGTAGGTCAGGAATAGTCAGATTGTCAGAACATAAGAATTTAGCTAAGATAAGAATGGTTGACCCAGAAAAGATAAGTAATTTAGAAAAAAGCTCGGCAATTGCAATGCATGCATTAACACACAACCACACAATAGGGTGGGAGAGGGTTAAAATTCTAAAAAGTAATCTAGGTAGGTGGAGAGAGAGGTTGATTACTGAATCTTTGTTCATCGAATCTACACCCAACACGTGCAATAGGAATGAATCATCACTAATACCCGAAATATGGAAAATAACACTACCAATCAAATCAAGTGGAAATCAAGTGAAAAATAATGGAACTATATAAATGAATTTAGGAAGTCGTGTGATTACCTTGATATGATTATGAGCAATAAATTGTGCTCGAAACGTCATCAGTAAATATTACTGTATAACACTGTGAGACTCTATCAAAATAAAATTTACCCATAATGGAATTACACTCTACCACAGTGCCCAAGTTTTATTCTTATATCGGTAATTAAATCCCTCCTAAGACGACGGTAGCTAAGTGTGAACAGGCCTAATTTCTTCAGCCATCCATCATATGGTTTATTTTGGAGACCGACCACTCCTTTTGTTGCCTGTCGTTGGACTCTTTCCAAGAGGTTAGCGTCTCTTCTAAGCAGCGGGGATGCAATAATATTATGCACTTCAAGGTGTGGTCTGACGTATGTTTTGTACAACCTCAGAAAGAGTTCAGGAATGAGTGCACCTAACTGTCTATGTGTAAAGTGTATGACCGCATATGCCCTCACTACATCCCCCGTGTAGTTTACGCTTTTGTCCATTTTTTCCGTTAGAACTAGACCTAAGTCGCGTTCCGACGTTGTGCAGGATAAGCTTTCATTGTGCAGGGTGTAACTTACATTCTGCAGCCTACAGGTGCGTAATTTCACTCCTTCACACTTTTCAGCCTGAAAGTCATACTGTTGACCACCGCCAAGATGATCGGACTCGATTGATCTTAGTGCAGAATTTCCTTTCATCTGTGTAGTCCCTCAACCACGACAGAAGTGGCTCACCTATACTTGCATGGCTTATTTTGTGTTGGAGAAGGTTATGGTGAAGAGTGTCGAATGCCTTCTCAAAGTCTAGGAAGACCACATTGACTGGAACATTCATATCCCAGCATGATGTCTAATTGTCCTAATCTGATAGTAGGTTTGTTACACAGGATCTGCCTTTCCTGAAACCATGTTGGATTTCATGGAGTCTATTAGTCCTATCGAGGCGCTCCGTGATGTGATCATCAATTATAATTTCCAGTACTTTTGATACCTCTGGGAGTAGAGCTACTGGTCTGTAACTAGTGGCATTTCGCCTATCCTCACACTTGACAATCGGAGAAAGGATGGCTCTTTTTTTACTTATTCGGCCCACGCACAAACTCTAGAAACACCGGACATGCAGGCACTTGTGATATTCGAACAAGCCGCATCTCCATGCCGTTAAGTTGATGTTCTTCTAGTCTTCGCTGAAAAATTAGGGAAATCTTTTCAAAATGAACATTCTATCCCACAACTCTCATTTACATAGTCCAAGCGACCTGAACGAAAACGACGACACTTCCTGACACACATCAAGTCCAATCTCCTCACGCAATCCGTATGTCATTAGTTCATATATGTGTTCGTGATGTGTGTCACGAAACCATTCCTGATATGTAACTGACACAAATACAGAATCACACATATTCTACAACATTGCCTTTGCTTCACCTCATAAATTTTCTGACCGTACTTATATGGGTAAACTTCACCTCGTGATGAATCAGTCGAGATTATATGAGCTTGAATATCCCTATTGGGTGGTGCTTCGTTTTCGGATGATGAAAGTCGACGAAATACACACGAACATGCAGAAATTTTCGTTTCATTGCAGTTTACTTCGCTGTGCTGTTCTATGATTCGGTGAACATTTTCGCTTTCCAACACTGTCTCACTGTCTACCCATAACTCTCCCGATCTCTGCCTCTCTCCCCGCATTCTCAATGTTGTTATCGAAGGAATTTTAAACATGTTTGCTTGTTTGATTATAGTTTGGTTCCATACCGTATTTGGAACTTTCAGCACGTGATATCGATAGCCCCACTTTTGCAGATCGACTATTGATATTGAGTGGTGATTTGGCCGTAGCCCGAGTCTCGCATCCCTGTGATAGTGCTGAGCAGTAGCTGATTGTGCTCTTCCCACAGGTGGGAGATCTGTAGATGCCACCAAGTAAATGCTTGGTGTGGCCTATGTTGAAATGACACCATATGGAGTCTGGGAGTTCAATATGTGGTGGGTCCGTTGCGCGCACACATTTAAATTGGCCTGTCAAAGTATATAGCAACTCTCTCTCCTTCCTTATTATCCCTGTCTCTCCCGACCAGAACCATATCACCTATACTGATTTCGTTATCCGCGATAGTGGGGATTAGCCACACTCCAGTGAGAATGATCATTTTCAGTCGTAGGTTTGCTTGGAGATTTTGGAGTTCACCTATTCTTCCTCTCAGCCCCCTCACATCGCTATATAGGCAGCTAACAGTGAGTCTAACAACCTCAGCGTGTTGTGAAGTAGTTCACGTGAAGCTGTCTGCTGGTAGGGGACTTAATGTTGGGACCAGTTGGCCGATTCCATTGGAACCGGCCCGTTGTGGTTTTTGGCATGGATTTAGGCAAGACACTTGAGTGACACAGACTTTAATTCTCAGAACTGCATCGCTCTAGTGTCACTGAAGCTTGGGGAAGTATTAAAGCCTCAGTCTGCTGCCTCCTTATGGTTCGAGGTCTGCTTTCGCAGCATCGGATGTGTCCTCCTATTTTTCCCTTGATTTCATACCACCGTTGAAGTGCTATGGCCAACTGCTCCGGGGAGTTGAATGTGACACTTAGCAGCCTCGGAGAGCTAATTAGTGTGAAATGAGCGGGGCGAGGTAGTCGGAAAATGGAGATTGCTCCAGAAGCGTCAAGGGCCATCTGAGATGACAGCCATCTCCATTGCTGTACGTCATGCATATGTTTTTCACAAGCAGTGTTCGTTTCCAGCTCCAGAACACCGTTTACCACCATAGAGGTAGAAAGCATCAGTTCCGGTGACTCCCTTGCCATTTGTCTGATAGCCCATGGTCTGTCCTGTCTCACCCTTATGTTCGAACTTCTGTCAATGGCTAGTACCTGAGCCATTAATAGTACTCCTTCAGCCTCTTCGGCAGAGGCCAGTGTAACCCGTAATGGAGGTGGCTTAGCCTGAGGTGCGTGGACACCCCTGTACAGACTGCACAATTTCGCTGAATTGATGTTCAGACCTAATTTACTGCACAGATCGGACCACTATTCCATATCAAACAGGGTTCGCTATCTTTGCACATGGCAACATTAAACAGGATAAGGAAGATAGACCGACTGACCCCAGACTTAGGTTTGTTTTTTGGTTTTTAGCAGAGTCAGTCAATTTGGACTTCATCAGGTTCCGACTATATATATATATTTAATCCTGTTTATGCAGGAACATACCAATTGTACAGGCATGGATAAGTTATTATATAAATTACACATGTTTCGATGTATGGTGAATTTACAGTTTGTTTGTTCTTTCTGACATTACAGTCAGTCGGAACAGTCTGCAAAATGGTCTGTCTGTGCAACACATAAAGAGATATAGTAATATTGTCTTCGCATTAACAAAAAACCCAAACTTCAGATGAATGTAATACAAATATCTGGGAAAAATAAAGCTTGAAGTCAATTCTCCTATAAAACTTTGTTGTGAACAGCATCCGTGTGATAAAGTTTATTGATCTACTATTTTGAGTCAATAATGTATTTATTCCATTTTTTTCACCAGTCTTATCGTAGTTTTATAATAGGAAAGAGATTTGATCTTTGATACGAAAATCAGATAAGTTCATGTTAGATTGTTTTACTGCATCAAATGGGGCCGAGGTCGATTCTAAAACTATCCATTTGCGCCATTTGCGTCAGCATGGCAGACTGTACATGTAAGTTGAGTAATACATGGAAAACTGCTTGAAAACCGGTTGCTTCTTTATATCAGATCAAGAATACTCCCTATACAGAATGTTGGCCAGCGTTTTCAAGTGGTTGCATCGGGTCGTTCATGGAATTTGAGCTTGAATTTACTTAAATGGTCATTTCAGTTTAGGTGTTGGCTTGCTCGACCTCGACCATTAGGTATATAGAAGAGTACGCTCAGCAGCAGAATAGCAGAAAGATAGAGTATGTAAAAATGAAGAGAACATTAATATTTTATGTATATATAAATGTTTATAAATGTATATCATTGTAGTGCACGGAAGAGTGCACTTTTGGGCCTTATCACCATAACGCCGGCGATACCAGCACACTCCAGGCTGGGGATTTTGAGGCCTAAGACGTCTGCTGCAGGCTCGTGACGAAGATCTGCCACGAGTCGAGCTGGTGCGGCTATGTGAACGACCTCTAGATCTCCTATCGAGTTTTAACTTTCGTTATCTCTTCGTACAGCTTATTGAGGTGAGCCACCACATCAACGTTTGATGACCCCACGGCAGAGGAGGTCCTAGTCTGCGTGGAACTAGCGGTAACGGCAGCCGAGATATTCGTGTTTGATGTAGTAGTCTCTACTACTCTACCGGCTGCCTCAGCTATCTCAGATAAGGGGGAATAGTTGATTGGGGCTAAAATGGTCTGAATCGTCTGGGGTAACCGTTGTAACCACAGCTGTTTCAAGAAGGCATCATCTATTTTGAAGTCGGCCACCAACTGCCTCATTTGACGTAACAGTTGGGTGGGCTTTCTATCACCTAGGTGAACATCTCGGAATAGCTCCTGCACTTTCTGTTGTTCGGTAAGTGCCACGCGCTTAATAAGCGCCTGCTTGAGACGCTCGTACAAGCCCGGGGATCGGTCCGCAAGGACATCAGATACATCTTCCATGACGTGCTCAGGAAGACTTACTATAACTAGGTTCACTTTAGTCTCCTGTGAGTGTATATTTCGAAGTGCGAACATAGCTTCGATGTGTTCGAACTTTAGAGGCTGCGGGTATCGACGTTCGCCAGTTGTACGGATTATACTAACGCAAGATCTTATACCAACAACTTCTATAGTGTTCGTTCTTCGAGTACCAAATGGTAAAGCAAAAGACCAGATTTTGTCGTCCAAAGTACGTATTATATTTCGGGACAAAATCGCTGGTAGAGGTGAATGCTTAGCTAGCTAGTAATCGTGCACGCACGTGACACGACGGAGCACCAAATGGCGGGGATGCTTGACCGGAAGCCTTCAGCTAAACAAGTCGACTTAAACAGTGATGGTCAGCATCCAATGTTGAGTGATGATTGCTGTGGTTAATAATTTTGGGGAATTATTTACCGCTACAGCTCACTCCCCCCTAGTGGGTTTGTGAGGACCCTAAGACATGACCAGCCAGAAGTAAAAAAATCTCGATGGTTCCCTGACGGGTGAAAAAAATCTTCCGAGCGGCTTGATGGAGTGCCTGCTGGTCTGTCTTCCTATGCTAATAGGGTGTCTGTACATAGCTTCCTCGATGTTGTTCGTTGGATCCCGTGTATCGCGGTACGTCCAACGTTTGCGTTACATTTTTGCGTGATTCGTTACATAAAATTTATCTTGTTGTAATCCTTGCACAAGTCCTCTACTACTTCCATACCTATAACTATTAACTCTCAGATCAAATAGTTATGGTTAACCAAAGTAAAAAGCAGCGAACTCAATCCCCTGTAAAACTGATGACTAATTTTAAGTCGTTGATTGCTACATCAAGCAACATACTTCCTACAAATGGTTATAGTGAGCCACAAAACTCACTTGTATGTCGTAAGCGTCGAGCTGAAACTGAGGATAAAACTGCACTGACAGCTAGTATTAGCACTACTCCCAAAAATTCAGTACCTTCTGCTCATACAGAAACCCTCCCTACACCTTATGTGCTTATCGAAAAGCTCCAGCCGTCAAGCTCTGTTTCAGTACTATCTTCAGAAATAGAACTTCTAAAGTTGTCTATAGGAGAACTTAAGGCCGAGTTAAGGGACTTAAAAAACAATAAGTCAGTAGATCCTGGAATTTCCGATACCAATACCAAAATCTCCAATTTATCAGGTCAGATCAGTGATATCAGACTGCAGGTCTGTGAACTGACACCTTTAACTATTCTCATGAAAACTGTAGACCTTAACAAACTTGACAGTGAATCGATATCTAAGGTGGATAACCTAATTAACTTTGTTACTACAGAAGTAACAAAACGACTAGATGCTAAATTAAATGCTATTGTCTACAACGTTCCGGATAATGAGGCACTAAAAAAGGTACAGCGCATCCTACTTAGTGAGGCGAAAATGCCCAACTCCAAGACTAAGTGCTACAGGCTGAAGAAGAGTCAACATGAAAAGTGTTGTCCTATTCGTTTTCAGTTCGAAACACCTGCTGAGGCCAGAAAATTTATCCACTCCCAACACACCCCACTGCATGCCAGAAATTATAAACTAGTAAAGGTTGCGGTGGACAAGACCGTCATAGAAAGGCGCGTATATAATTATCACACTGAGTCTAACTGTGGAATAAACAAAAGGACATTGCAAGCAGCAATTATACCCAACCCTTTGAGAGATACCGTAGAATCCACCGCACCACCCCTCTCTAACCACACAGAATTATCTTCTCAGAGAGCGACACCAACCAAAAGGCCGCTAAATTGTAATCAAATAGCCAATAAAACTATACCACCTACCACCGTAGATTTAGACATGTCACTAAATAATCCAAGAAAAAAAGTCAAAATCCCCCGAAAGTCGACCCTTTCCTCTCCTAGCCATAAGTCCATTGGTAAAAAAGAGAAGAATATGACCCCAAATCATGCCAACAACAACAATGGCAGTATAAGTAAGCCCACATTCCCCACGGTCAATAGTATTGGCACCCACAACGTGCGAAATAGCACCACGGCCCACACTGATAACCAACGCCCAAACAATGCCACCCTCAAGAGTACAAGTGACAATAGTCAGAACTCGACCACCAACAACTCAGGGCATTCACAGTATGGCACGCTAATAAATTTTGATCGGATATACGGTACAAGTCTGCTGGGAACTAACCCACAAAGCAGTACATTCGAAACCCTTACAAGGACACCACTAGTACCTAACAATAGGTGGAATAATAGACCATGGTCTTCACAAGGTCCCAATCATTTTTTATCCCCTGCGTCCCTGTCAGCGTTGAAAAAACAGCTGGTAGGGATGCTAACACTCCTAAACCACTAGTGCTGGCTCCCCCTTTGCATGAATGTAGGAACAGTCTAGCTCACCCGCATCCACTAAGCACACTTGGTACATGCACAAGTTTAGGTCAAATTAAGATCCCTATCCCCGTTTCTAGCTTTACTAAAAATAAAAATGCCTTAGCCTATAGCACATCCAATACTCCAACGCTTAATTCTTCACCGAAAACAGCACACACCAACTCGATAGACATAGGTGAACATGATGCTGAAACTCCTCTCAACATAGGGTCGTCATGTCAAACAGTACTACTGGGTGCTGAACCACATTCGGGGCTGATTGACGAACTTAAGTACTTCAAATGCTATTTCAAATCTCATCTTTACCTAATCCTCATAAATGCTAGATCCGTTCTAAATAAACTACCGATGCTCAGAGCACTCACAGTAATATACAAACCCCCTATAATTGTCATCACTGAATCCTGGTGTAACTCGAACATACTGGATGAAGAGATAAGCTTAGATAACTATACACACTTTCGGTGTGACAGGGAAGGTGGTAAGGGAGGGGGTTGTCTTATGTACTTTCTGAATGCACTTACTGTATCACAGCTAGAAAGTAGTACACTTAACATGCCTGAGACTTTATGGGTTAACTTACACTTAAATAACGCAATAGTATTAATTGGATGCACCTACAGAGCACCTGGCACCTTTAGTAATTACGAGACCCAACTTATTAATACTCTAGAACAATTATCCTCCCTCCACTACGATCATAAGATCCTATGTGGAGACTTTAACTTACCAGAAATCAACTGGGAAATACCCACAGGTCCAACTAAACTTGATAAGTTCTTAGGCACACTGGATATACTTGGCTGGAAGCAGACCGTCACAACCCCTACAAGAGGTAATAACGTACTAGACTTAATCTTCTGCCACAATATAAGTCCCCTTTCTACCCTAGTAGGTTCTGAGTTTTCAGGGAGTGACCACAAAACAGTGCTGTGTGCACTGCCACTTCCGTCAAGTAGCAATGCAACCCATACCCCTACTTCACAACAAATAACTTACAGGAACTACAGTAAGGCAGACTGTACTCTAGTAAAATCAATGCTAAGATCCTCAGAATGGAGTGAGTACTTCTATACTGATAGCCTCTCGAAAGCTCTAGACATCTTTTACTATAACTTCAACACATGCTTAGATGCTGTCATCCCATTTCAAACACTAAAGTTTTCCCCACATAGAAAGACATTCATAAAGCCAAAGGATCGTAGGAAACTGAAAAGACTGTCAACAAGTTACTTCAGGCGACACGACTTTAGTACACTAGGGTCAATACTTAGTACTCTTAGCTCCATCTCGCAAGCTCATAACTTGCGTATGAGAAATGAAGAATGCACGGCACTAGCCAGCACCACCAGAGTAGGTGCTCTCACAGAAATACTAAAGAAACGAATGAATCGCCAAAGCCATAAAATTTCTCTCCTTATAAACAAGGGCAAAATATACAGCAAACATGCAGACATGTGTGAACTGTTTAATGAGACGTTTGCAGCTAACTACCTTAAGCCTACAAGTCCACTTCTCGGTTTACAATCTAAAATAGAACTCCCCTCATCTTCAACGCTGAAACAAATCACTACAGTTCATTTCACTTACTCTAATATTAACCAAGCCGTTAATACTCTTAAAAGCTCTAGTAGTGCCGGTTTTGATGGTATACCATCGTATCTTTATTTACACGGTGGTTCTGACATTTCCGTTTTATTACTTAAGATTTTTACAATGTCCCTAGAAAGCCAAACCTATCCAGATAAATGGAAAACCACATTTATAATACCCAAACACAAATCCGGATCAAAAACTGAAGTCAACAACTATAGGCCAATCAATATTACACCCATAGTATCTAGAATCATTGAACGAATAGTTAAAGATGATTTCCTCAAACATATGCTCAGCTGCAATATTCTAAGTCCCAACCAACATGGATTCCTAAAATCCAGATCATGCATGACATGTCACCTTGACTTCTTTAACTATATAACTAGCAGCCGCGACAAACAACAACTAGTACTTGTCATCTACTTCGACATATCCAAAGCCTTTGACCGCGTTGACCACTTGCTTCTAATAAATAAGCTGAACTCCTTAGGAATACGTAACCCATTATTAGGATGGATTGAATCATTCCTTAACAATAGGTCCCAAGTAGTTAGACTGGGTTCTGTAAACTCTAAACCTAGTCCAGTCACTTCTGGAGTAGTTCAAGGTAGCGTCTTAGGCCCCCTCCTATTCACTCTATATGTCAACGACATATGCAGCTGTTTCTCACTAGGCAAACCATTCATCTTTGCAGATGATCTTAAAGTAGCTTACACATTCCACTGTGATGACTTAGGGTACTTTCAGAAAGCTGTTCAGGAAGAACTAGATAGAGTAACTGCATGGTCCTCCACATGGAACCTAAAATTCAACCTTAAAAAATGTGGTTGGATCTGTTTCGATGCACCCTCAATAAATATTAAACTGGTACTTGAATCCATCGACTTGCCTAAACTCCAAAGTGTTGTTGACCTAGGACTCAGGTACTCTAGTGACTTGACATTTTCCGAGCAAGTGGCGACACAGACGCGTAAATCGAGGATGCTTCTAGGATGCATACTCAGGAATTTCCACAACTACGAAGCGAAGCTATTATTATATAAAACTTGTGTCAGACCACTACTTGAATATTGTCCATTTATTCTCAGCAGCACTCGCGTAAGTGACAAACTTAAAATAGAAAGTGTCCAACGATACTTCACGTCTAAACTACTAGGATTTGACTGCGAAAAGGACTACACATCAAGGTGTATAACTCTAGGTATCGACCCACTCTGGATGAGACGACTGAGCATTAACCTAACATTCTTCTTTAAAATATTGCATAAAATAACATTCTCAGACAGCAAAGAGATACAGCTCTCACCGGAAGGCTCTTACAACCTTCGTAACCAAACGTGTACAGTATCTAGGAAAAACTGTAAGACAGCACCCCGTGCAAACTTCTTCATAGTCATGTACTCTAAGATCTGGAACAGTTTACCCCAAGAAATAAGGACCTGTCACTCTATCATAACCTTCAAACGCTTGCTATATAAACTGCTTCATCCCAATGACTATGCCAATCACACCGCACCACTTATTTCCGAAACGCATGAGCTATTAGCACACTATAACGCCTAGACTCATTACTAAATATTACTACACTAAATAAACTCTAAGACTTCGCAAAATTACATAAAAAACAACAAGATTATGGGTAGTGTTTACTATGCAATGATATACATTTATAAACATTTATATATACATAAAATATTAATGTTCTCTTCATTTTTACATACTTTATCTTTCTGTTATTCTGCTGCTGAGCGTACTCTTCTATATACCTCCTGGTCGAGGTCGAACAACCCAACATCTAAACTGAAATGACCATTTATGTAAATTCAAACTCAAATTCCATGAACGATCCGATGCAACCACTTGAAAACGCTGGCTAACATTCTGTACAAGGAGTATTCTTGATCTGAAATAAAGAAGCAACTGGTTTTCAAACAGTTATCAATGTATTACTCAACTTACATGTACAGTCTGCCATGCTGACGCAAATGGCGCAAATGGATAGTTCTAGAATTGCCCCCATTTGACGCAGTAAAACAATCTAACATGAACTTATCTGATTTTCGTATCAAAGATCAAATCTCTTTCCTATTATAAAACTACGATAAGAGTGCTGACAAAAATGGAATAAATACATTATTGAATCAAAATAATACATCAATAAACTTTAACTCAAGGATGCTGTTCACAACAAAGTTATATAGGAGAATTGACTTCAAGCTTTATTTTTCTCAGATATTTGTATCACACTCATCTGAAGTCTGGGTTTTTTGTTAATGCGAAGACAATATTTCTATATCTCTTTATGTGTTACACAGACAGACTATTTTGCAGACTGTTCTGACTGACTCTAATGTTAGATTGAACAAACAAACTGTAATTTATATAATAACTTATCCATGCCTGTACAATTGGTATGTTCCTGCATAAACAGGAATAAATATATATATACAATGATATACATTTATAAACATTTATATGTACATAAAATATTAATGTTCTCTTCATTTTTACATACTTTATCTTTCTGCTATTCTGCTGCTGAGCGTACTCTTCTATATACCTCCTGGTCGAGGTCGAACAACCCAACATCTAAACTGAAATGACCATTTATGTAAATTCAAACTCAAATTCCATGAACGATCCGATGCAACCACTTGAAAACGCTGGCTAACATTCTGTACAAGGAGTATTCTTGATCTGAAATAAAGAAGCAACTGGTTTTCAAACAGTTATCAATGTATTACTCAACTTACATGTACAGTCTGCCATGCTGACGCAAATGGCGCAAATGGATAGTTCTAGAATTGCCCCCATTTGACGCAGTAAAACAATCTAACATGAACTTATCTGATTTTCGTATCAAAGATCAAATCTCTTTCCTATTATAAAACTACGATAAGAGTGCTGACAAAAATGGAATAAATACATTATTGAATCAAAATAATACATCAATAAACTTTAACTCAAGGATGCTGTTCACAACAAAGTTATATAGGAGAATTGACTTCAAGCTTTATTTTTCTCAGATATTTGTATCACACTCATCTGAAGTCTGGGTTTTTTGTTAATGCGAAGACAATATTTCTATATCTCTTTATGTGTTACACAGACAGACTATTTTGCAGACTGTTCTGACTGACTCTAATGTTAGATTGAACAAACAAACTGTAATTTATATAATAACTTATCCATGCCTGTACAATTGGTATGTTCCTGCATAAACAGGAATAAATATATATATACAATGATATACATTTATAAACATTTATATGTACATAAAATATTAATGTTCTCTTCATTTTTACATACTTTATCTTTCTGCTATTCTGCTGCTGAGCGTACTCTTCTATATACCTCCTGGTCGAGGTCGAACAACCCAACATCTAAAATGAAATGACCATCTAAGTAAATTCAAACTCAAATTCCATGAACGATCCGATGCAACCACTTGAAAACGCTGGCCAACATTCTGTATAGGGAGTATTCTTGATCTGATATAAAGAAGCAACCGGTTTTCAAGCAGTTTTCAATGTATTACTCAACTTACATGTACAGTCTGCCATGCTGACGCAAATGGATAGTTCTGGAATCGACCTCGGCCCCATTTGATGCAGTAAAACAATCTAACATGACCTTATCTAATTTTCGTATCAAAGATCAAATTTCTTTCCTATTATAAAACTACGATAAGACTGGTGAAAAAAATGGAATAAATACATTATTGACTCAAAATAGTAGATCAATAAACTTTAACTCAAGGATGCTGTTCACAACAAAGTTATATAGGAGAATTGACTTCAAGCTTTATTTTTCCCGGATATTTGTATTACATTCATCTGAAGTTTGGGTTTTTTGTTAATGCGAAGATAATATTTCTATATCTCTTTATGTGTTACACAGACAGACTATTTTGCAGACTGTTCCGATTGACTGTAATGTCAGAAAGAACAAACAAACTGTAAATTCACCATACATCGAAACATGTGTAATTTATATAATAACTTATCCATGCCTTTACAATTGGTATGTTCCTGCACAAACGGGAATAAATATATATTATTAAACAGGTTTACTGGGCTGTACACGTGCATCAAGGATGAAGGCAGTGGGCCATTTGCATGGCAGCCGTACGACTTAGGACCAGTAATGTTTGCAGATCTTTTCAGATTGTTATTGTAAGTCGCCAAACATCCACACTCCTAATCATTGTTAGCAAAGTCATATAGAAGCTAAAATGGTGAGGGAAAAATAAGGAAGACAATATATATATATATAGTCGGAACCTGATGAAGTCCAAATTGACTGACTCTGCTAAAAACCAAAAAACAAACCTAAGTCTGGGGTCAGTCGGTCTATCTTCCTTATCCTGTTTAATGTTGCCATGTGCAAAGATACCGGGCCCTGTTTGATCTGAAATAGTGGTCCGATCTGTGCAGTAAATTAGGTCTGAACATCAATTCAGCGAAATTGTGCAGTCTGTACAGGGGTGTCCACGCACCTCAGGCTAAGCCACCTCCATTACGGGTTACACTGGCCTCTGCCGAAGAGGCTGAAGGAGTACTATTAATGGCTCAGGTACTAGCCATTGACAGAAGTTCGAACATAAGGGTGAGACAGGACAGACCATGGGCTATCAGACAAATGGCAAGGGAGTCACCGGAACTGATGCTTTCTACCTCTATGGTGGTAAACGGTGTTCTGGAGCTGGAAACGAACACTGCTTGTGAAAAACATATGCATGACGTACAGCAATGGAGATGGCTGTCATCTCAGATGGCCCTTGACGCTTCTGGAGCAATCTCCATTTTCCGACTACCTCGCCCCGCTCATTTCACACTAATTAGCTCTCCGAGGCTGCTAAGTGTCACATTCAACTCCCCGGAGCAGTTGGCCATAGCACTTCAACGGTGGTATGAAATCAAGGGAAAAATAGGAGGACACATCCGATGCTGCGAAAGCAGACCTCGAACCATAAGGAGGCAGCAGACTGAGGCTTTAATACTTCCCCAAGCTTCAGTGACACTAGAGCGATGCAGTTCTGAGAATTAAAGTCTGTGTCACTCAAGTGTCTTGCCTAAATCCATGCCAAAAACCACAACGGGCCGGTTCCAATGGAATCGGCCAACTGGTCCCAACATTAAGTCCCCTACCAGCAGACAGCTTCACGTGAACTACTTCACAACACGCTGAGGTTGTTAGACTCACTGTTAGCTGCCTATATAGCGATGTGAGGGGGCTGAGAGGAAGAATAGGTGAACTCCAAAATCTCCAAGCAAACCTACGACTGAAAATGATCATTCTCACTGGAGTGTGGCTAATCCCCACTATCGCGGATAACGAAATCAGTATGGGTGATATGGTTCTGGTCAGGAGAGACAGGGATAATGAGGAAGGAGAGGGAGTTGCTATATACTTTGACAGGCCAATTTAAATGTATGCGCGCAACGGACCCACCACTTATTGGACTCCCAGACTCCATATGGTGTCATTTCAACATAGGCCACACCAAGCATTTACTTGGTGGCATCTACAGATCTCCCACCTGTGGGCAGAGCACAATCAGCTACTGCTCAGCACTATCACAGGGATGCGAGACTCGGGCTACGGCCAAATCACCACTCAATATCAATAGTCGATCTGCAAAAGTGGGGCTATCGATATCACGTGCTGAAAGTTCCAAATACGGTATGGAACCAAACTATAATCAAACAAGCAAACATGTTTAAAATTCCTTCGATAACAACATTGAGAATGCGGGGAGAGAGGCAGAGATCGGGAGAGTTATGGGTAGACAGTGAGACAGTGTTGGAAAGCGAAAATGTTCACCGAATCATAGAACAGCACAGCGAAGTAAACTGCAATGAAACGAAAATTTCTGCATGTTCGTGTGTATTTCGTCGACTTTCATCATCCGAAAACGAAGCACCACCCAATAGGGATATTCAAGCTCATATAATCTCGACTGATTCATCACGAGGTGAAGTTTACCCATATAAGTACGGTCAGAAAATTTATGAGGTGAAGCAAAGGCAATGTTGTAGAATATGTGTGATTCTGTATTTGTGTCAGTTACATATCAGGAATGGTTTCGTGACACACATCACGAACACATATATGAACTAATGACATACGGATTGCGTGAGGAGATTGGACTTGATGTGTGTCAGGAAGTGTCGTCGTTTTCGTTCAGGTCGCTTGGACTATGTAAATGAGAGTTGTGGGATAGAATGTTCATTTTGAAAAGATTTCCCTAATTTTTCAGCGAAGACTAGAAGAACATCAACTTAACGGCATGGAGATGCGGCTTGTTCGAATATCACAAGTGCCTGCATGTCCGGTGTTTCTAGAGTTTGTGCGTGGGCCGAATAAGTAAAAAAAGAGCCATCCTTTCTCCGATTGTCAAGTGTGAGGATAGGCGAAATGCCACTAGTTACAGACCAGTAGCTCTACTCCCAGAGGTATCAAAAGTACTGGAAATTATAATTGATGATCACATCACGGAGCGCCTCGATAGGACTAATAGACTCCATGAAATCCAACATGGTTTCAGGAAAGGCAGATCCTGTGTAACAAACCTACTATCAGATTAGGACAATTAGACATCATGCTGGGATATGAATGTTCCAGTCAATGTGGTCTTCCTAGACTTTGAGAAGGCATTCGACACTCTTCACCATAACCTTCTCCAACACAAAATAAGCCATGCAAGTATAGGTGAGCCACTTCTGTCATGGTTGAAGGACTACACAGATGAAAGGAAATTCTGCACTAAGATCAATCGAGTCCGGTCATCTTGGCGGTGGTCAACAGTATGACTTTCAGGCTGAAAAGTGTGAAGGAGTGAAATTACGCACCTGTAGGCTGCAGAATGTAAGTTACACCCTGCACAATGAAAGCTTATCCTGCACAACGTCGGAACGCGACTTAGGTCTAGTTCTAACGGAAAAAATGGACAAAAGCGTAAACTACACGGGGGATGTAGTGAGGGCATATGCGGTCATACACTTTACACATAGACAGTTAGGTGCACTCATTCCTGAACTCTTTCTGAGGTTGTACAAAACATACGTCAGACCACACCTTGAAGTGCATAATATTATTGCATCCCCGCTGCTTAGAAGAGACGCTAACCTCTTGGAAAGAGTCCAACGACAGGCAACAAAAGGAGTGGTCGGTCTCCAAAATAAACCATATGATGGATGGCTGAAGAAATTAGGCCTGTTCACACTTAGCTACCGTCGTCTTAGGGGGGATTTAATTACCGTCTACAAAATAACAAATGACCAGAATCACCCAAACAAAGGTGTTCTGCCATTCAGTAGGTATAGGCTCCCTCGTGGAAATCCCAGAAGGATAGCTCACCAGAGGGCAAGGACCCGGGTGCGCTCCCACTTCTTTTCGCTGCAGGTTTGCCGTCCCTGGATTTCCTTACCTACAGATGTGGCTATGGCACCGTCTGTGGACGCCTTTAAGCGAAGGCTGGACAGTCATGCAGCGACACAAGGACTACATCCAAATGGCCTTTCCCCTTAAAATCGCATACACCATTCAGGGGTAGACAATTAAACTTGTCGTTTTACTTCTAAACATTCTCCCCGTCTAACTCTCCTGACAGCTTTAATTACACCTATTGTTATTGTCATTACTACCAATGTATATATATATATATAATTCATATTATTCTTCAAATTTAATCAGCTGACTGTTGTTACGTTTTCTTATTCCTTTTCTGTCTGTTAGTCTGAATAACTTCACTAATTATATCTATTATTATTATTATTGTCTCTTTTCTTTTGACGACGATACCGGAGGACTAACTGGTGAAAGGATCGACTCTATTCACAGTAGTGATAGTGTTAACACACCTCATACCGCAAACAACATATGATTAATCCCAACACTACTCCTTTTTGAGTCAACCAAAGCTACGACAGTCGAGTGGTGGGACGAAATACGCAGAAGTTTACCGAAGATCAGGAACCTCTACCTCACAATCAAGAGGCGAACACAAAGAAATCAAATTGGCCTATACTAGCTCGTAAAATAGATATTGGATATTGTTTACTGGAACGACGGTTTGCGGTCAAATCCGCTGTTGTTATTAATAGGAAACATGATCATATTGCATTTAATTTTATGGAACACTGTGATGTGAATTTTTCAATTCTTCAATTGCAGAACTAAAAGCTACTCAATTTCTTACTCTACTCTCTAAGAGGTGATTGCAAGAACAGTAGTCATTTCAGTTTGCATTTTCCACATAAAAATTATTTCAACAAGAAATATCCAGGAGCTCCGTCTTCAATTTACAAATATGCATTATTCGATCAGCAGGAATTACTTTTCTGAAATTCGGAAGGTTGGAATCGCCAGCTAGATTGAGGTGTTGTGACTTTATTGGCTGGAATACAAAGCAGAGTGTATCCAGACTTTATCTCTTATGGATAAACAATTGTGTGTGAATTTGAGCGGAAAGAACAAGTAAAACAGGACACTTCAAAGGACACCTTCCACCAGAAGATTTTTCCCTGATTTAGTGTACATGAGAATGCCAGTTTGCAGACATCATCAATATAATAAATAATATGTACATGGAGTAAGCATATTTGCATTTTTTCACTTGCACGGAATATTTATACCGAGAAACCTAATGGAATCCCATCAGTTTTCACAATTTACACTAGCAAAAGCAATTTGCATGATATAATCCTAGGCACCAATCTGTTGAAGATGGGCGTATTTACTGAAGGCTGCGTTACATATTGTCGTGAAACAAGCGAAGCAGCAGACACAAGCATTGGAAACAGAACACGAGCTGTGCAGGAGAACGTTTATCCCAGGAGATCAACTTTTTAAAAGTGCTGGAGTCCAGCCTTAGAGTTTTACTGGTTCTGCAATTTTTGTATCTCCTGGCTCAGATAGTTAATTCCCGCGTATCTTCCTGCAAGTAAAGAAAATAAAACATTGATTAGTGTTATAATATAGTTTCTGTTTTTATTACAGTTGATATGGTGGGCTATTGACAAAAGTATGAAAATGGCATGTAAAATGGTAACCAGCTTACCGACAATAATGTTTGCAGCAGTAGCATCTGCAAGCGGCTCATCACAGTAGTTAGTGTTTAGTTAAACATGCTAAGAAGTAATAATCAGCAACCGGTTGACTTTTTAATCCATTTCGGTCAGGAACCGGAATGACTGCGAACCATACAAAGTGATGAACGAAGCATGCAGGAGCAGAATATCGCCATTGAATGAGTCAGTGGGATTCAAAATGCGGCTGTCAGCATATTTTCATTATTTTCTAAACCTCTTGATGAATTGGTGCTGTAAAGATAGTGGTCTGGATTCATCAGCATTTTCAACGTGTGGATGAATATCTTGTTGTGTACCAAAGCTTGTTCGCTTCGCGGACATCGTAAATTCCATATCGTGTTGGGTTTAGTTTTTCTACAATTTTGATATATTCCACAAAGTATTGCCGTGATCATGGGAAGTATACGTACGCTTTAAATGCATCACTTCGCTGATTCCTACCCTCATTGAGTATACTCTTGATATTGAGAAGGTTAAGGAATTTTAATCACCGACGGAATTGTGGATTTATAAAATTCCTCGCCACTATGGGTAAAATATTGCTGCATTCTTTTCAGAAAGTAGACTAGTTGGTGAAGTATAATTATTGTCCAAGAAACTCATATCTTCCCACGTGATATTGTGGTAAGTTTTGCCCTTGTTTTCTTATATTTCATTCGTATTTCTGTTTTGTCTCACTCATTGTATCAGTTAGATATTATACGAACGACTCTTATTTGTTTGAGGGCTCTCATCATGACTACTGCGTTTTTATATGAAATTATAAATAAAGGTAAAACAAACAGGTGTAGTGTCTAAGCTCATACATTAAATCTGCCTCCATTATTGGTGAGATTTTATTGTGATAAATCACGGTGTTGTGCAGTAATATTAACTGATGACGTTTGGAGAACAAATTATTGCTCATAATCATATGAAGTCACAGTTTTTGCTTCATTTATATATATATATATATATGTATGTATATATATATATATATATATATGTACATATGCATTTATATATTCATGAAAATAAATGAAGTAAAAAGCTGTATGAGTTACTTGATGTGATATGTACAACACTGATTTATCACAATAAAATCTTATCTATTATGTAGTTATACTCCACCACAGTGCCAAAGTTTTATATTTATATAAAACGGGCCTATAATTTCTGAAGCTCTGACATGAGAATTGGCACTAGCATCGCTTGTCAATTCCTTTAATGTGTGATTAAGCACCTTTTCAAAGGAAGCCAATGTGCTTACCAGCTGCATTTCCGTTGGTAGTCTGTTCCATATATGAGCATATCTAATTACGAAAAACTTTTGTCTGTTAACTATTTTACATTGTTCTATATCCACTGTACCTTTAGTGTGTCTTAGGTTATATCCAATGTCATCTGGAAACCGAGTACCATTAGTAGAGGTATGAACTATGTTTAGTCACAGTCGTCATAGCTATAGTGTTTCAAGCCCTAGGATTTCACATCTAGTAGAGTAGTTTGTGCCGTTTTTGGTTTCGAATATTTTTAGCGTGAAGTACCTCTGTACTCCTTCCACTTTTAGTTTGTCTTCTATGCACATGCTACTAAATATGATTGAGCAATAATCTAGGAGTGGGCGCACACAAACTTTGTACAGGAGTATTCTGGATTCATTTCTGTAGAAGTTGCTGAGTAGATAGCCAATTAGACTGCACGATTTCGACACTTGTTTCGAGATATGCTCTGAAAATGATAGGTAGTGTGAATATCTTAGTCCTAGGTCTAGTACAGGTTTGAATTTGGGAAGTTTATGGCCTTGAATTACTAGGTTGAGTTCTAGGTTGGAACAAATTATGCAGAGCCAGCCGCACTTCTCGACATTGAACTCGAGTCTCCAGGTGTCACACCATCTAACCATTTTTATCAATTCTTCTTGTATAGAGTTCACAGTTGTGCCGAGATCTGTATTTGTGCATGTATAGGTCAGCTTTAAGTCATATGCATATAGTATTGGTTTACCTATGCTAAAGTATTTGCTTATACTGTTTGTGTATATTATGAAATGGAGAGGGCCTAATACACTCTCCTGAATGACTCCACTGCTAGTTGGTCTAGACCTGGAGGTCATCGAGCCAACCTTTTTTGTCTGGTTTCTATCACGGGGAGATTTTACCCAGTTCTGGAGAGGGTTGCGTATCCCTAGTGAGCATAACCTGCTGACTAGCAGACTGTGTAGCGCTGTCGAAGGCTTTCCTCATATCAAAATAAGGGATAGACATCTATCTTTCTGTAGGTGACTTTGTTGAAAAAGTGTATGTGGCATGTGGCGCATGATCTTTTCTTGAGGAATCCGTGTTGTGACTGGTTGATGAGTTTATGTTCTGGGAATTAGTCTGACATTCGGTCTTTGATTACTTTCTTCATGATCCTTGATATGATAGGCATTATATTGACAGGCCTATAATTGCATGCACTATTTTTGGCTCCTGCTTTATGCTTAGGCAATATACATGTGTTTTCCCAAATTTCAGGGTAGGTCCGTGTCTCTAGTAAGAGGATAAATATTGTAAGCAATAAGACTATTATATCCGTGCTACCGTTTTTGTGTATGATAGATGATATATCACCTATCCCACAACTTCCGGTAGCTTTTAATGTCTTTACCGCTGATGCTATATTTTGTGTATTGAAGTTGATTTCGCCTAACTTGTAGTTCTTGTCGCAGGTTATATCGAGAATTGGGGACGGTTGCGCTTTGGTGTCATTGGAGAACCACTGGCTGATGAGTTGACTGATAATCTGGGGATCATCATGAATTATACCTTCATGTTCCAAGTGGCTAGTATTGTTGTCTTTACCCTTCTTCAGTCGTTTCTGCAAGATCTTGCAGAGTTTCTGAGTTTTAGAGGTGCCCCCTAGGGCTTTATTTTCCTCGAGTTGTGCCTTCATTTTATGTCTCTCCTCAAGATTTTTAAAAGTTTCGTGTATCTGTTGTAATGCACTAAATTATTTATGTAAATAAAATTTCCTTTTCAGTTTCCTTAGTTATAATCACGTTTTGCGGTACATGAAAAGAGTTGGTGTCTTTAGGGTAGATTTTAGGGATGCGATTGTGTTTCTTACCGACCTGATTGTCATGTAGAAGGTATTAAGTGTTACTTCTCAGTTTTTATAGGTAAAATATTCATCGCAGTCTGAGCTTCTCAAGAGTGCAGGTAGGAGTTCGCAGTCGACATCTCTATGGTCCCCATATTGATAGTAAACCGGGGAATTTTTAGGTGTGTGTTTAGTCGTTAGTTGAAGAAGTAGAGTGTGGTACAGTGCATTGTGATCGCTGTTGTCGAGTTTATTCTCCACCTCTATTGAGTTTGGTTCTTTTTCGTGTCAGTGGATTAAGTCGATAATATTGTTATTTCGTGCTGGGAGGCGCACGCATAGCTGTATATATTTATCTCTACTGCGTCGGTGACGCAGAGGTGGAATGCTCACCGGCCACTCACGTGATCGGAGTTTAATCCGCGGCTGATGCACTCACAAACCTCGCTTACCTGGTAATAATCCCAGCAAACATTGAGGTTGAGTGTGAGACTCGCAAACCCCACCCCGTAGAAATAAAACCACAGCTGCTGAAACTTCGAAGCTTCAACTCGAAGCCATAGGTTCCTTAGAGCAGCCAGAGGAATAGAAAATATCTATTACTTGATGGTCGCGACTCCTGTGAAAACCACGCTAGCTGTTCATTACACCCACTCAACTCAGAATGCCACTCACGCAAACTGTAGAAATCAGCCAACATTAAGTAGTTGCATACATAAGGAGGTTGGCACACAGACAATTAAAATCGAAGCACTTCGAAAGTGTGGTGCTCGAATATCCGTGAATGAAGGAGAGGATTAACCCGCAACTTGTTACAGGATTTCCCAGCAAGTTTGGTATTCGTGCCATTGAACTGGTTCGGTCGTTAAGTGGGCGCATTCGATTATGGGTTTTAAACAACACTAACAAGATGACCGATTTAATGTGTTGCTGTCTAGAACAACGTGTCACTTATAACCACAATATCTAGATGAGTCACTCCATGAAATATGCTTACCGTAGGTTACCAGACAATAAACGGGACTAATAAGTTATTCACAAGGTTGTCAACAACCGTATATACTATGGATTGACAATGCAGGAAAATAAAACGCAAAAGCGCGTGATGATTGTATATTTCACTGATGTTTAGAATATGGTTAGTCGTACAAAGTGTCGCAGTATCAGGCTTGACTCAACGAAATATGGGATTTAGATAATGTCACATAACAAATTGCTTGTTGTATTATAATACATCCAACTACTAGTAATGATTACGGTAAATATGCACTCACCCTATTTGCACGTGAGGCCGCCTATCGATTTCGTACTTTTGAAGCTAAACGTGATGTTTCTGAACGACAGAGTATAAGTATGCTGCCTACAGGTTTCTCTGGCGACGTTTTTCATTGTTTCGAACTGTTGTGTGGTGAAACTAGTAACATGCGTGAATCAGTCCCCTACGCCTTCTAAGTTGCCATGTAAGCAATACAGCATCAGTCGTCTCCTGTTTCGGAATTAATTTATTTCCTCAGGAATCCACACATTGCAAATGGAATTAATGCAGGAAACTGTTACGAATGTCATGGGAACATACAACAACAGTGAGTATCTTTGTTTGCATCAGAAAGACGCCAAATATAGGTTAAACGTAGGCCATTGACTAACTACGAAACTGAACAGTTTTCAAAATGTCACTTTTCACACATACACCTAGTTAGGAATCAGTCTGATATATTCGTAGGCTGAAATCAGTTTGTCAGTGTTTCCATTTTCAGCAGCCACAGTGTCCATTTTCTACATTAGTAGTGAATAAGCGGGCATAGGATTTAACTCATCAACCTTGTTGAATATGTCGAACTAGAATACCTGACGAAATGGTTAAATACGTGTTTCATATGAAACCTGAATTATGCTCATTGGAAGACAGTATGTGTGTGTGTGGGAGAAAGAGCTGTGAAATACCTGTTCCATCGGGTAATGACATAGCCGATTTTGCTTTGAGATGCGGTGCGTGTTTGAATGGTGTTTTATATACACTTACAGTTTTACCAACAATCACTCACGTGTAAATGCCTTCATCTGCACACATATGAATCAGTGCAGAAAGAAGATCGGAATGGATTGTCAGTAACTTACTTGCGAAGAATGTTTCATAGTATATGGTGGTGTAGGATATCGGCGTGTCTCCAGCTAAAAGTGAGGAAATTAATATGGTTTGAAAGGGTTCTCACTGAAGAATAGACAATGACACCGAAACTTCTCCACAGAGTATTCTTTTATCTTAACCTTCCTTATTTCAATGGATTGGATGAAGTGAGTATCAGCAGTGATAGACTAATCTTCATGCTGGAGACATATAGTATGAATACCATGACGTTGATGCAGCGAAGGCGGCAACGTCTCCTCACTAATAATGATTAAAGCAGTCAATTATCTCCTCAGTGTGCAACAAGTATTTGAGCATAAGCCTTCAATTAGCACTAACCCATTGTTGTGCAATCCTCTAGGGAAATGAATGAGCGACATTCTAATTGATTGGATCGTGCTTCAGAGGCAGCAATGATTTTGATTTCTGTTGCTCCAGAAAATCCTGCACAAAGAGTAAATAACTTGCCATAAAACTCAGTGAGAATCCTCTACTGTGTGCAAGTTAAGTTTCCAGACTAGAGATTGTGGTATAAAAATTCGAAATATCTTCTCAAACAAACCTTATCAGGTTTGACGAATGGAACAGACTGTCGAGAATATATCCACTACATTCAGATGTATGGAAGCACAAAGCAGCTGCATATAAGAGAGGAATGCGACACATAGTAGTCGTTGTTAGTGTCCTGACTTTCCAGGGACTTGCCTTCACTTTCATTCAAACGCTTAGCTTCAGTTTGTCAATTGGCCTCACTGCGTGCCAGATCCACTAATGGAATGACAATGAAGGATATAGGCTATGTCATTAGACTGTTAGTAGATGAATACAGATTGCTCTGTATCATTTCATGCATCCAAACGATTGCACATATCATTGTAAGAGAAACTCGATAACGATGAATGTGGCTGATCTATAATGCAGAGTTTGTTTATTTGTAACGTATAGACACTATGAGTTTCTTCACCAACTAATGAACTAATACGAGAATTTTGATTGACTAAAGTGATTAGCCATTTTACAAATCATTTATGCCCATGTAACCTTCGATTATGACGAACCTTGTGATATGATGTGGAAAGTACTCCTAGTTCGCACACAGACGCAGGTATTTAGAGGTTCGGAGGTATTCCTCGAGTTTCTGATGTCTGTCACTGAATTGGTATTATCAGCCAGGCCCTACATTCATGTATATTTTTCAGCTTTTGCTGCTAATTAAATGCTACTACTGAATCGCGAGTTATCCCTCCTCCTGACCTCATGTTAGGAAATATTAGTTTGCTTTACAGTGTGGCCGTCACCAAACGATTTCCAATACTCTTTCCGCAGAGCCAGAGTGTAAAGTGTGTTATTCGGCATAGATCTTCCCACTCTTGGTCACGCCGACTTAAGACCAGCTACTTCCGGTCAAGTATCAGTGTATGGAAGGCAATATGGACTGAGTAGTTATTACCACCCAAACCTGCCTTACTTTGGTGAGGAGAAGAAACTAACTGTGTTGTTCGTGAACCGAATGCGTGATATCAGCTTATGTTGCTCTCAAATTTTCACCTGGTGCCTACTCTCTAAATTGTTCTCCTCATTCTTGAATACATAGAAGAATGTCGAGTATTACTCCTGGTTGGATTTTCATTGGCTATAATTACCCACTGATAGACAAAATGTGAGTTCTGTGTCACTCACTTCCACCCTCTATCCGACTACTGAGTAGAGTGAACAAGGGAACTGGAAGATGACACACACTTCATAAGTGGCATTTCTTGCAGCAGTAATTGGTCAATATCACCATGTCATGAAGATGGTTATCAAACAAGAAAAGTAGTGCTCCAATTGGAAGGTGGAAATGTTTAAGAAAGCTTGAACCAGTAGATTACACAACGTGCATTTTGAGGATCTTCGACGAGTAATTAGGAAGCAAACGTGTGCTCAAACTGACTGCATAACAAGCAATTAAAGATGAAGTATTCAGAATAATAATGTGATTATGACAGCTATAATCTATGAAAGGCTTAGTAGGAGGGGATATTTTTCAATTTTTACATTCATGTACTCATGGCCGATGCTCGGAAAGGAGCTGAAGTAATTTCTTTTGAACACACAGGCCTGACTAGCTTCTTCAGATGGATTCCGATGATCTCATCTGTATGTAGAAGACGAGCTCACAAGATGAAATTAATATTAGTAGGAATGCGATGAATAATTCTACATGCTTTATTAGTATCGCTTTTACTCTCACTACAAACAAGGTGTGCTAGAACAGAGTTGTGAATAGATCTCGTCAACGATTTTTGTGTAATCGTGAAGGATGCTGTTCGGAAATCCAATGATGGACAGTCTAACTGGTTTCAGAAGAGGAGTCAAACTGGTGGATATGCACAGAGGAGGTGAAATAAGAAGCGCTTCAATATTAAGTGGAATGCAAGTTGTCTGAATAGGAATTACGGATTCAGACGGAATTGAACCTGGATCCAATACTCCTCACCACCCGATGAAGTGACAAAATGAGCACAAATAACATGAGCTTTTTAATTCTGTGAACACATGACGTTCGTTATAATCTCATATACTTATGAGATACAACGATCTTCTAATGGTTTGCTGTGTTTAATAATTCACCCATTTGATGAAGTTAAAAATTGCCTCATTCTGAATAACTACCATTAGGTAACTGTATATAAGCTGGACTGTGTGAATTTTGATCTACTTTTATCTTGAAAAAGCCATGAACAACATAGCGAGAAGTCAGTAGAAACAATATTGATTTATGTTTTTATTGATTGAGAAATACAAAAGCTGGTATGACAATAATCTTCATTGGTGCACAGACAACAGACACTAACAACCGGTCTTGTCTTGTATGCATGTTAAAATTTGACACTGAGTGAAAGTACAACATTGCGATAATCTTTGTGCAGTTAATTATGAATTACAAATTGATAACAAATATGAATGAATAAAAGTTGTGAACACAATGTTCAGTAAATGTTTAGGAGATTCGGAACATTCGGAATTCTGAACATATTTAAATTCGTCAGACTCAAATGCAATCACATGGGAGAATAAGTGAGATGAGTGAATTGTCGTTGATGAAGTTAAATAAATACTACGTTAAAATATGTTACAATTAAGTGAAATCAGATACGAAAATATTGTATAAACGTCGACGATTGAAAAACGTCTTGTTGCCTTTGCTAACTACAATGATCGTGAGCATTATTGATGAACACTGAGAGGAGAATATTTATTTCACCATTTTCTATTTACACCATCGTCTATACGAGAAGTAGAGAATGGCGAATATCGTTGAAACTGACACGACTACTATTGCTACAATGATACCTGGAGGAGGAGAATCGAAACAAAAGAGAAATTAAGTTATTTCACAGTTCACATGTGGTGAATCAAAAACAACATATCTTAAATTGTCGCATGTCATTACACGGGTACTAAACGAAAAATGTCTACAACACCAAAAAATGCTAGTACACAACTTTATCGATTTTAAGAAGGCCTTTGACCGTGTGTGGCACGAAGGCTTAAGGCAAGTCATGAATAACTACAATATAGATAAAAACATAATTGAGGTTATTAAGTCTTTATATAACAAATCTAGTAGTGCGGTATCTCTAAATAATCAAACTGGCGAGTTCTTCAGAACAACTATAGGAGTACGCCAAGGGTGCATTCTCTCACCAGTCCTCTTTAATTTATTCCTCGAACATATTATGACACAAACCCTACATGACTTTACACCGACACTTAGCATAAACGGAAGACCAATTTCCAACCTCAGATTTGCTGATGATATAGCCCTCATTGGGGAAAACATTGATCAAGTTCAGGACCTCACCTCAAGACTTGATGTTGCAACCAAATCTGTGGGCATGGAAATCAGCACAGAAAAAAGCAAAATACTCATTAACGGAGGAAACAACTCAGATAGATGTATCAGACTTGATGGACATGTATTAGAAGAGGTTGAAACTTTCAAATACCTTGGGTCTACCCTAACAAAAGATGGAAGGTCCACTAAGGAAATAAAAATTCGACTAAACCTAGCCTCTGCCACCATGTCCAAGTTAGGGAAAATATGGAAGAGCAACATCAGCGTCTCAGCAAAAATGAAACTCTACTCGTCACTGGTCCTCTCTGTATTCCTATGTGGATGTGAGAGCTGGACCCTGAATGCAGAGACAGAAAGAAGAATACAAGCCTTCGAAAACAAAAGCTATAGAAGGATCCTAGGAATAAGTTACCTTGAAAGGAAAACTAATGAATATGTCTTACACCAGGTCCATAGACTGGCAGGAAAACAGGAACCACTCCTTTCAATCGTAAAGAAACGGAAACTACAATGGTTCGGCCACACGGTAAGACATGACACATTGTCCAAAACGATTCTACAAGGCACAGTAGGAGGAGCACGAAAGAGAGGTCGACCGAATAAGAGCTGGCTTGACAACATAAAAGAGTGGACTGAAATGCCCTTGGATACGCTACAGAAAATAGCATTAAACCGAGAAGAATGGCGAAGACTGATAGCGCGAACTGTCATAGCACCCCCACGACGAAAGTCAAGGGACTGATGATGATTACACGGTGATGTCAATCAATAACATCACCAGAGGATTTCAGCGAGAAACCGTCATTCATGTATGAAAACACGCTAGTGGGTGCGTGCATACAAAATCTTACTTCAATTCTAGTCGTCAGGTGAATATAAATAACCTGTCTATATGTAAACCTGTCTATCTTCATGCACTTCATATTCGAATAGCAACATGTGGAGTGAATCTCCCACACTGGATGTACTTATTGGACGTTCTGTCTGAAAGACTGACAGAAACTGAATTTATTGCAGTTTCCTTGAGTTCATTGATGACAGCGATCTGTGGCAGATAATTCGATCATGGTTCTCGGGATGAATCACGTGAAGTTAATTTTGAAGTGAAACTGAAGGATGGACACTACTTCTCGAAAGGAGTGGGAAGATCGCCTCGCTACACCTTTATTATGGAATGCCTCATGGAATATGGGCACAAAGCTAGCTCACAAAATAACTTCAAAATTATCTACAGAATACGTGGCAATCTTACTTGAAGAGTGCTAATCAAACTCCTTCAAAACTCCAGAATCAGTGGCAGTTCTATTAATGTATGTGTAAAACTTGGGCACTGTGGTAGTAAGTAATTCCATATTAGTTTGTTTATTAGATGTATCACACAGTGAAACAGTATTATTTACTGGATGACGTTTCGAACAAAATTTATTGTTTATAATCATATAAAAAACTCAAGTTTCGAAGTCGTGTGATTATAACTGATATGATTATGAACCATAAATTTTGTTCGAAATGTCATCCAGTAAATAATACAGTTTCACTGTGTGATACATCTAATAAACAAATCAGTATGCAATGAAAGTTCACAGGTTAAATTCTCAACTCTGCATATAAAAGAAGTTGGTTCAGTCCTAAATCTCCACTGGACCTGATCTCGCTTATTTTCTCTCCCACCCCGTTCAGATATATCGCGTCACTCAATCTACGTATTCAATATTATTTTAGTTTCTACCCAACTGACGCTTTCTACATTGTATAACTGGTTATCTAAAATTTATTATTCAAATAACACATCTTGGTAAATATTCTTTTAGTTGCTTAGAATATTCGCCATACCTATCGCCGAAATAATCACCTTTCGCTGAACGTCTTTTCTTTTATATTTTATATCAATGTCGGCTTCAAGCTCCGTAAATTCAAGTCCGTCCACACCATTTATTTCGTTTGGAATTCTGGTGAGCTGCAGAGAATGGCATTGATTCCATCATCGAAATACTCGAAAATATCTCATGAACAAAAGTGAGGTGTGTAAAAATAAAGTATTCTGTTTTGCTATATGAATTGCAGGTTCATTTCACTCAAATAAACTATCACTGTGGTGAGGCTGGTTATGAGTTCGAGGATGACACAACGACCTCTCAACCGTTCTGTTTAATGTAATTATCTCCTTCGTTTTGTTCGCTGTTAGAGATACTTAGTCACACGCAAGTATGTATATTCATTGGAAGGTATATAGCCTGACTAAGTGATCACTACATATTATCGGCATCTATGGGTTCATCAACTGCTTCCATGGATGTTCAACCCTTTTCACTGTCGTGGGCATCATAAACAGGTAATTCTTCTATTAGTGACAATCCCATTGACTTTCTTATCCAAACTTCCTGTTTATTCATGTTATTTTAAGTTTTTCTTAACTCCTATTTACACTACCATGTTTTCTTATCCGAACTTCCTGTCTATTTAGTTATATTATTATTTCGACCAATTTAATCCCCGATTGCATGGACAATTAATCGTCACATTAGTTCTGACCACACTAAAGGTTTTATCCAGACGTCCTCTCTATTGTTGTTATTTCTACATTTCTAACCCCTAACTGCACAATATGTCGATCTGCTCAGTTATTATGATGCTAATTTGTCTAGGCTTTATCCGTCCCCCTGTTTATTATGGCATTTTAACTCCTAATTGTAATTCCATGAATCTGAACCTTGACCAGAAATTATTCTGGAACATTCCTACCCATTTATTATAAATACACGAATGTACAGCTGTCTGGTTGATGATTTCGTCGAAAAGAAAATTTTCCTCACTGCAACTGTCATTTTATTCCATATGATCGGATGAGTAAATGTTTGAAGGAGAACTGCATATACATATACATTTTTGACGGTAAATGTTGTTCGAACTCACCAATATGAATACTGGTAAACGAATTGCTGGTTACTTCAAGGGATAAGTCTGAATAAAACAAAGAAAATTTGTAGTTAACACTTTAGTTGAATCTAGGAAGTATTTCGGGACTGCAGTCATCACTTCTGACGCCAAAAGGTTGATGTGTCTATGTATGTATGATGTATATAAACAACAACATGTATCGGATAGCCTAAATATGTAAATAAACCAATTCCGAAGCCATAATCAATTAACTTCTGACAACTTTGTATTAGTTGCATCGTAGTTCTTGACGAAATACAACACTATCAGATTTAATTATGATATACAGGTATCCTCATTACACTGAAATCTCTCTTATTCAAATCTGCTAATAACAGCGTTGTTGTTTCTCTATCAGCACTGAATAAAACTCAGTGCAGATTTCATGTAACTAGGAATTTGCTTGATCGACATAATGCTCTGTTATGAAAAGTAGTCATGGGTGGTTGAATCCAAGTCGACTTGTAACAACTCATACTTCAGTATATAACGACTACTATTCCTTCATTTCTCGTGTTCCCAATGGATGACAGGATTTTGTCAGTGTCGCTCGATGTCGTTTTAATAATGACAGCTGCAGATATTTGAGTTTTCCAAGCACATCGACAGTATTCACACAGACTCCTATTTCAGTCATCTAAATGTCTGATAACGTCATTAATTCAGAAGGCGAACCAAGTGCTCTTAACTAATGTAAATATGAAAGACACAAGTTGCAAGTGATATACCACAATTGATTGAGTGATGTCAAAGTCATGCGGAATCTCTTTTGAACGGAGTGAATATTCATGGAAGGGGAGAACGAATATGATTTAAAAATGAATAGTAAATGAAAGGAAGGCGACAAGAATCTAGTTGCAAATAACTCAAGATTCGTCACCTGAAAAGTCGAGATTCAGTGGAAACTTATAGTCGACACGACGAACGAACGTGACTGGCAGAATTAAGTCGTGAAGAGAGTATTGGCTAGCATGTAATCCCGATTCCCAGCTCGAATTGATGTCAAGCCATCACAACTGTGCGAAATCACAGTAACATTTCTTGTGAGAAAATCTCAATGCAAGCATATTACAGGAAAACATGTCGAATCACAGTTTTCAGAATAATGTAGTGGAATGCGCTGAGATCATTTGTCAGCAGAATTTATGTCATTTGTAGTCGCTGATATACCACTGGAGAAGAATAGAGCTGGCTGGAGTCAAACAGAAAGTGATTTTTTCCATAATAAGCAAAATAAAATCTGGACTGCCCAGTGGCTTTAGCTGTTTTATTGAGTAGACGTGGGGGAGCTTCCATAGCTGAAAGGCGAAGGTAAATCATTCGGAATAAAGCATTTGTGGATGTGATCAAGTATGTTCTGGTTGTCTGTGCTAATAAAAGCAGCCATATGTTAATTGGTAATTATATATGAGATAGAAACATAATTGTTTGTCGTTGTATTGCTCTCACATATTCAAACCATGTTGTCTTTCGTAGAATTTCCACCTGAATTTTAACACACACTAGCTAAAACAGCTTATTTCCCCAAAATATTGTTAATTGTATTTATTCTCGAAAAGTAAACTGAGTGTACGTCACAGGCTACTTCTTTAGCTTTCAGTATACCAATATTACCTTTTTCCATTTTAATGTGTGGATCAAGTGCCGGCCTTATATTCTGTTCTAACCGCAGTTCATTGATATTTATTTGACAGAATGTAGCCCAACCAAAAACAAGATCCTCTGTCCTTTCATGTAATAACCAATACATCATTGTTCCAGTGTCAACTTAATTGTAAACAAGATAAAATTTTGAATTACTGATAAAGGACGATAAAAACACGTACTCTGGTAGGACACTTATTGGTGTCATGTGCTTAGTCCTTTGTTTACTGCAGACTGAATTCTATCAGTCAAGTTTGAAATGTGGTCAGCATGCTAAGTAGCTCGCCAACAAGCTGCACTCAAACGTGTTGCTGTTAGATGGTTGGAAGCAATCATCAGGAAGCCTTGAACCTGAGTTTCATTCTTTTCGATACTCGCCAGCTAGGTGTGTATGCAAACTTGAGGGACCTCATGTCGCTTCCGGGATTCGAATTTGGGTCACATAGTGGTGTAATGGAAGGCGATATAACTGAGATATCTGGGTTTCTGAAATAAATACGGTTATTTTTATTCGATTGCAAACTTGACTATTAGAATTCAGTTTGGAGTAAAAATAGGAAAGTTGACAAGACACTGGATAGTATGCAAACCAGATATAGAGGAATTAAGTCTTGAAACAGAATAGCTCAGAGGTAATATCTCATTGCGCAAGACTGTCAGACATGGACTTGAATCACAGAAGAGGCATGCCTTCGATGAACATTGCACATACACATCTCATATAAGTGTTTACTAAGAGAAAACCTCGCACAAGCTATGAGGTAGATAGAAATGAACATGCATATAAAACGAATGGATGATGGAGGTAACGACGACAGATTCACAGCCAAATAATTCCCAGAGGTTTGAACGAAAACAAATAGCAACCAGTGAAATTTAAAGCAGATTAAAAAACAAATGAACCCAATGAAATTAAAATTATATATAACATGAAATATATCTGATGATTTAAAAAAAAGCAACGAAAGAAATTGAAACATGTCTAAGAAATTTCAAAATTCTGTAGGAAGAAATTTTTAACACAGACAGAATAAAATCCTCCAATACAAAGATAAGCCATAGAAACAGATGTGAAACGAGAATATATTTGATGGGACTATCCGAACTGCAATCAACTTGCAGATTGCATACTGACTGCATCGCCCAGTTCACAAATCACAGATGTCACTACTCACCAGTTCAGTCTCACGAGTAGTGACACATTGCAGACAAATCACGCCATCTCTCTCCCGCTCTCTCTCTCTCTCTCTATCCCTTTCTCTCGCTTTATCCAACTCTATCTGCATCTCTGACTTTTCCAGTTATTGGTGAGAAATGAAGTGGACTCACGTGTCGTGGTTTCTACAGCCGACGCCATCTCCTTCTCCGTGGTAACTGCAGCTTCTGAAGAAGGTGAAAATCACATGCATCCGAATTAGAAATCGACTAATGCATCATTTTAAGTAAGGAGGTTGACTTGACATCCAGGATATCGCCATGTAGCTCTGTGTACACTTGATCACGTTAGATGTCTGGATGGGAGGTTGGGCGGATGTATACAGTAATTTAAAGACAATTACAGACAACAATGGATAATACTCCAGTTGGTGACATTAAAATACCATTGGGAGACATGAACGCCAAACTGGGACCAGACAACACAGGAAGGGAACTCATCATGGGTAGGGAATCTCTTGAAGAAACGAATGAAAATGGAGAACTCATCGCCGACTTCTGCGCCTTCAGTGAACTAGTGATTGGTGGCAGCGTATACAAAAACAAGGATATCCACAAGGCTACATGTGTGTCACCAGATGGGCGAACCAAAAACCAAATTCACTTCATCTCAATCTCAAGGAAGTGGAGGCGCAGCCCAATGGACACAAAAGTAAGGAGAGGAGCAGACGTTGGCTCAGACCACTACCTCGTACAAGGGACAGTCCAAATCAAATGAAAAGCTTTCAGAGAAACAGGAGCTGTAGATAGACCACAAGTCAAGTTCAACACTCAAAAGCTGAAGGACGGGGACACAAAGGACATCTTCACTGCAAGCATAAAGGATAAAGCAGAGACACAAATCAACACTGGCGAAGAGGTCAGCGTCGAAAAGCACTGGAACAACTTGAAAACAGTGTGGAGTCAAACCTGCATAGAAGTTCTAGGTGAAAAGAAGAGGCAGGACAAACAGTGGCTCACTACGGACACTTGGAGACTGATAGAAGAGAGAGGGATGGTGAAACAAAAGATTCTCCAGTGCACCGACGAGCAACAAAAACAGGATTTGAATGCAAGCTACAAGACACTGAACAAAAGAGTAAAGAAGAGTGCCAGAGAAGACAAAAGAAAATATTATGAAGCCATGGCAAGTGAAGCAGAATAAGCTTCAGGCGAAGGAGACCTCGCAACACTCTACCAAACAACTAGGTACCTATTGGGCAAAGGTTTGACACAAATCAAGCCGGTGAAGGATGACAATGGAAAGTCACTCAACAAAGAAGTGGAGCAAAGGAAACACTGGGCTGAACACTTCAAAAGACTCCTTTATCGACCACCACCTACAACGCGCCCAACAATACTAACAACGGAGACAGAGCTACCAGTGAACACCAACCCCCCGACGAAATCAGAAGTCCTGATGGCAATCAAGATGCTTAAAGCTGGAAAAGCAGCAGAACCAGATGGAATCCCAGCAGAAGCATTGAAAACGGACCCAGAGACAACAGCGGACTTGATGACGCCTCTACTGGAGAAGGTGTGGAAAGAAGGCAAAGTATCCGAGGATTGGAAGAAAGGATACTTATTCAAACTACCAAAGAAAGGAGACTTATGTCAATGCAAGAACTGGCGCGGAATTATGCTCCTGTCCATCTCAAGCAAAATACTAAGCCGCATCATCCTGGAGAGAATCAAATGCACCGAACTGGATGAAAAACTTCGATTGGAACAGGCTGGATTCAGGAGAAACAAGTCATGCATTGATCAGATCGCCACATTACGGATCATCATTGAACAAAGCTTGGAATGGCAGTCACCTCTGTATCTCAACTTCATCGACTTTGAAGAGACCTTCGACAGCGTCGATCGAGAGGTGCTTTGGCAACTACTTCGCTACTATGGGGTGACACCAACAATTATACATCTCATCCAACAGTTGTACGACAATGCTGTGCGGCAAGTAATTCACAACGGGAAACTTACGGAATCCTTCGAAGTGAGGACAGGAGTAAGACAAGCTGGCTGCCTACTATCGCCAATGATTTTCCTGATTGCAGTAGACTGGATAATGCGACAGACAGCGGGCAATGAGGAAGCAGGCATAAAATGGACTCACATAAAAAACTTAGATGATCTGGACTTTGCCGATGATATATGTCTGATTTCCCACAGATTGGAAGATATGCAAGCGAAAAGCAACAAATTGGCTATAGAACAAGCATCAAAGATAGGACTTCAGGTGAACATAGAGAAAACAGAGGTGATGAAGATTCCTGGACAAGAACAAAAACAATAGACAACGATCAGCATAAATGGGAGGAACCTGAAAGAAACAACCTCTTTTACCTACCTTCCTGGGAAGCATCGTTCTAACTACAGGTGTACGGAACTGACGAGGATATCAAAGCAAGAATCGGAAAAGCAAGACAAGCTTTCACTGCTTTCAAGCCTCTGTGGAGGGCAACAACACTCAGCATCAAAAATAAGATCCGGATTTTCAACTCCAATGTGAAGTCAGTGCTTGGCGCGTCATAAAAAGCATCTCAAACAAGCTACAGACCTTCATTAACAGCCGTCTTCGCTCAATACTCAAGATCAGATGGCCGGCCAGAAAAGATCAGCAACAGGGATCTCTGGGAGCGAACCAACCAGGAACCGATTGTGAAACAAATATGCAGGAAGAAATGGAGATGGATTGGCCATACTCTGAGGAAACCATCAAGTGACATCACTAGACAAGCCATCACTCGAGTGGAACCCGCCGAAAGGGAAGCGGCGAGGGTGACTTGGAGGAGGCCATGTGAAGAGGACATGGAAAAGTGTGGGCAGACTTGCAGCCAGGTGAAGACTCTAGCAGAGAACCGAACGCGGTGGAGACGCACGGCTGAAGCCCTATGTTCCTCTAGGAATTAAAGGAAACAATAAAATGATATAATACTACTCACCTATCCAATAACAAGGGTGAAGAGTGACACATTGCAGACAAATCACGCCATCTCTCTCTCTCTCCATTTCTCTCTATCTCTGTGTGTGCGTCTTTTCATTCATTGGTGAAAAATGAAGTGGACTCACGTGTCGTGGTTTCCACAGCCGACGCCGTCTTCTCCGCCGTAGTAACTGGAGCTTCTGAATAAAGTGGAAATCACAAGTATAGGAATTAGAAATCGACAAATGCATCAATTAATCTTTTTCGCATTATCTTTCCTTTACATTTCATTAACTTTTTTCTCGTGTGTATGTATACACTTTTATTGTCACTTGTTGAAAATCACATCATTCTAATGGTTATTGATTTTCACTTCGACTGAGCATTCACTTATATTCGTCTATTGCCTAGCCTCAGGAAAAGCCTCCATTTCTTCTATTCGGTCAACAGTCATTTGATAATCGCTTTATCATCACATCGTTAGTGAAATCTACTATTAAATTAGTTGTAATTCCTTATTTACACTGTTACTATACGAGATTTTGAGACAATTTTATTATAAATTGTTCATTCATTATTTTGTGATTCGAACAAAATTCCTTCGATTACGTTTAAATTACGTAGAATTTTCTTCATTTATGCAGAAATTTGTAGTTAGACCATGAAGCAGGAATAACATCGACACGAATGTCTCCCATTTGTTTCATGCAGTCAGTTCATCGTTTACATTCTGGACTCACCAATGTTTATTTCTTCTTCCTCTTCCTCTTCTTCTCCTGGACTTTCATGTTGTTCCTGACTTCCTGCAAAAAGTGTTTCCTGGTTTAATTTATACATGTTACTATTTCTACTTATGTAGGCAACATTTCATTTTCAATCATTTCCACACACACTCTCTCTCTTTTATCTGATCCCTGATATCCTTGTTTGCTACTGACATGATTAAGTATGTGATGTGTCTCCTGAAAGTATGTTGATTGTCCCATCATTGGGTTTATTGGTGAAGCGGTGGAATGGGGAGACTTTTATTCAGCAATATATAACTTCTGAATGAAAGGTGGTGTATTTTGAGGTGATATTATGCTGGACTCAGATATGCTTATTTCTTCAGGTCCTTGCTGCTCAAGTTCTCCCAGGGTTTCTGAATACATCTATTTCTCTATCAATAAGTGCCAATATACATGTATGTAGGATTTCTTCGGCTATTTTACTACTCAATTGGATTTTAAATTCAATAGTCCACAAACTCCTTCCCATCATTTTGTATTCTGCATCAAATTTTCGCTTCATTGTAACAGTTCAAAGATCAGTGCGGTTTGCTTCTTCTGTGTCGGTATCATCGTCCAAACTTCCTGATCCCGAAATATGTATCGTATTCTGAACAGTCAGTTTATTGTTTCGACTTGTCTCTGCTCTCAGGAACACGAATGTTTTCACAGTGGCAGGAGAAACACTAACGCTCGTGTACAGCACAACTCGTTTAGCCGATATCACAATTAGAGTACAAGGAAACTAAGACATTTAAGACGCTGAAATACCTCTTTCTGTTTTTACTTGCTTCAGTGTATTTCTTACAGTTTATTTCCGTTATTTTCATTATAACTACCCTTACTTATCTCTCACGGAAGTAAATTCATTTAAGCGATCAAAAATAAGTAGAAAGTGAATGTAAGGTAGGTGATCCCGGAGATAAGAGAAAAAGCCCACCTCGAACCCACCAATGAATATTATCCCTCATAAAATGAGGAGAGTATACTTGCAAACGATCCGTTAACAAGTGACATGAGTGAAAGTTAAATGTACTCACCTGATGGCGCTGACTCGACTTCTTCTACCTCGATGTTTGACGTCGGTGGAGAATCTGGAAAAGAGAGCAGTGTGGGACGGTTAGTGAGTTATTCGCCGGCATGTCAGTGTTGGAACCCTGGCTGGTATATACTTTTGTGTAGTTCCAAACTTCGACGAAATGGCTATCAATTTCTTTCTTGTTTCCAACGGTACTCTTACTGATGTTTGCTGGTGATCATATTCTCCAATCGATCAATCAATCAATATACACTGCACTCATCCTTATCGTGACGACAGAGATTGTGTCAGGTGAATATCAAGCCTGTCTGATGATTTTTGATGGCGATTTCGGCTGAGATTCCAGGTGTTGGCGAGTGGTGATTCAGTGAGTGCGATCAACCACTTAGATATGATTCACCCCATCACGTACACTCGGAGAGATTGTATGTGTCGTGGTCGGTGTTCCTTTGATAATTGCCTGTTAGCGCTTTTAGTTTCATATTGTTTTACCTTTTTTCTGTACCCTTTTGGTTTTCCGGTGGTATTTAATTTGTTATTCTTTCTTACCTGGTGAGAAATTCGGACTAATTTTGTTCAAGTTTTCATTTTGTTTGTTATTTTATTGGGCATTTTCGTGTATATCCTCATCTGATAGTGACAATTTTGATAGTTGTCGTTCGGTGCTAATTGTGTTGTTTCGCTTATCTTCCTTGTCCACAATCTGTTTTCTGGTTCTTCTAAGTTTTCTGTTGTTGTTTGTGCCGCTAGATGAAACGTCATTAGAAGAATTTTCCTCATATTATAATCTGTGAAGTCATATCTCTGTTTTCCTTGAC
Source organism: Trichobilharzia szidati (assembly GCA_944472155.2). NCBI lineage: Eukaryota > Metazoa > Platyhelminthes > Trematoda > Strigeidida > Schistosomatidae > Trichobilharzia > Trichobilharzia szidati. Next base: position 32,863,290 of record OX235277.1, read on the forward strand.
TTAGTTCAATGCAACATTTCTATAGGCGTTTTGCGGTATAATTTTCATGCACAACATTTCGACTTTTGCTTACTACAATTTTCGCTATTATTTTTCCCAGTTGACATTTTCACTCTTCCATCTCTTTTCCTCAATCAGATTGCTGAATTCAGGTTTCTTTCAAAATTGTTTTCGTTTCTGATTTTACTGCTACTTCTCGCCTACTTTTCTCACATTTCATAGGTTGGTTATATTCTCCTGACTGCTATTTGTGGAGCTTTGATTTCAAATCTGTTTTATCCTGTTTGTTGTCTTTTAAATCTTAACCATCTATCAACCAAATCGACATTTTCCTCTTCAGACATTCTAACACTGACCACCTTCTGTCGAATCACTATAAATATACATCACAAGCACCGACCAGTGTCATAGGTAATCCAGTCACCAGTGAGAGTCAAAATAATTTTATAGTTTTGGCTTGTAGGGTTTTGAATGATTACGAGTTGACAACAAATACAGGAGAATTAGAAGACGTGGTAGTTCAGTAACCATAAGGCGCTGATTCGAACCTCGATGAGTGCGTACTGATCGAGAGTTCCAAACTGGGAGCAAACAGATGTTCATTACTCCCTGGCTTTCCAACGGCCCTTCAACTGATGCCAACTAGTGGTCAGACGTGTAGCCAATCACATACCTGCAAACCAACACTTACTCGTTTTCCTCTATGTAACCGTTATTTACGTTTTCACTTCTACTTATTCTGTCTCTACACTTGGTTTCTCTGTGATATTCGTTACAAGTGATCTCAATTTAGAAAGATACATACAAATAAAGTGTAATTATATTTCAATAGTTCACACACGATGATAGGTTTTGTGTTTTCGGTAATATTTTGAACAAAATAACTGCCTCTGTTCACACCAACTGTTTGAATTGTTTTGTTGTTTAATTCACACATTTATGGTTTGTACTCAAATATATCTAGTTTATTTTTTGTTCATTCATTTTTGTGTATTCAGAATTATATTACCGAAATGCAAAACAATTACCATTGTGTGTAAACCATCGAAATTTAATTATACTTATTTGATCTATTCCACAATGCTCGAACATTTTACTGATACCTAGATATCTACCATCTCGGCATGAGTGCATTGATTATGTACATACGAGAGAGAGAAAATCTTTTCTATTACCCTGTACTGTACACCTCTGCACACAAGTTACATCATAGCTAGTGTTATCATTGAAATGATTTTAGGCTTCAGATACTATTTTAGTAAATATTTAATTTTAGAACAAGACGTATAAGTGAACAATGTTCTTTTCAATTAGATCTTCTTCAGGCTTTACGCTACTTCACATAGATTTAGATATAAAAAAATTGCAATCTAACATTATCGAGAGTAGTGAAAGGGACTTATACAGCCGCCACACTTTCTTTGTCATTTCCCACCCGACCAGTCATGATTGCTCAAGCGAATAACAAGCTATCTAACTGTATCACTTCTATGTGTATCTACAAATTTAGCTGCTCCTGTGTAAAAAGCTATACATAGCGTACAGCTCAACAAACGTATTACTGAGCATCCTCCTTCATGGTTCGGAAAAGGTCGAATAAACTCTGCGAGAAGTTCTATTTTGACTCGTCTGATTGATAGCGATCACCGAGTGGACAAAAGAAGTGCCTTCAATGTCACCTATCGCATTTCATAGAAACTTTCGAACAGAACACGAACCGACCTTTTACACATGGCCAAAGCTAAAGGAATGAATTTCAGAAAACAATCCTAGTCTTCGCATAGAAAGGAAGTTTGTTCTACATTTGTCTCTCCCTTGGCCTAGATAAAGTCTAATTAAAACCCTCACACCCTTTCTTATTTCCCATTATATTCGTGTTGTTTTAATGGTATTTATTTACACTCTTATTATCTGTCCATTTCACCTTTAGTATTACGTGCTTTTTAAGATTTCACCTAATTCATTTATTTATCGAATTGTCTACATATAAATAGATTACTACCTTCGGTATTCTTATCGCCACATGCATAAACCCTGCTCACTTATTTGTCTTGTTCTGATATTATTAATCGGAGTATATAATTATATAATTGGTTACCCGAAGTCGGTAGAGAGAATCTTCCGTCATGGAAAGCCGCCAGGATGATGACAACGTCCTTCGAATTTCTTGTTTTCTTAGTTACTATTCCATAAATAGGAGCAATGGTCATTTCGAGAGGTTGATCAGTTAGTCCTTCGAACATGATCTTACTATCTTTGGAATGACATGGAAAACTTTCCAACGTCCATCTCATCAATTGACTTTTGTTTGACGCAGGTTCGAATTCAACTCCTACAACTCTCGGAACTGAAAATGGGGAGAAAATTGTGAATATTCACAACGTGATAAGGTACATGGTGGACATTAGTATTATCAACAATGAAGAACGTGAAAAGAAAGTGTCGATGAATCACGAAGCTTTTATCACTTCTAAAGTATCAAAAAATTAGCTAGGACTTTGAGCTTTCTAAAGTCAATAATTTTCAGTCATCTGTTTCGCCTGCATCATAATAAGTTTCATCCTGGTATCTTCTTTTCAGTATCCTGATAATTTATTCGGAAGAAGAATAACTAGGGTGAAAAGTTGTTTTCAATGAACTCTTCTTCAGGCTCTTCAATGATGAATCCACTCATTTTAACATACAACACTGTAAGTAACAGGGAACTTGGATTATCCGCAAAATATTCTGAATGGTGGACGCACAAGACGGATTGATAGCAGTGGTGAGTGAGTTGCGATTACCATTTGGAATACGTATGGTCAACGAGAAAATGCGATAGAATGACGTTGAATAACTGAGTAATGTGAGTATTAACGTAGCCAACGAAAGTGTGGTATTCAAAGGTGATTGTGATCAGTTATCTGTGAGATAATATGAATACAACAGAGAAAAGAAACATGACGGGCTGGTGTCAACTCAAATGTCCAATCAGCACACGTTTATCAGACGATACCTGAAATTAATCAAGTGGAGTGAACACTATTGTGTAAATATAATATCAAGTTTGAAAAAGCATTGCGTAAACCTAAGTTGATACACCCAGTAAGGTCGTTAGGTAGTAGAAGGTCTTAAATAGACGTCTGTAAATGAAAGAAAGAGAAAAGTGTGGGACAGGAATTTAAAATGCCAATGTTTTCGGATGATTTGTTGGTCTTACTGTAGGCCATGGTAAACACAGCGGTACGACATGCTTCCTCGGTATACAGTCATTGGGTCTTCTAGTACTCATTATTAATGCTCCAGCTACTGATGGGAGATGTAGTGGAGCTAATCTATATAGATTTCCGAGAAAGTGGGGATGACCGAGAACGTCTCTTCTAGTTTTCCTGAATGTCCAGTATCTACCGGTTGCGCAAATGCTACACTATTTACGCATTTGGTTTCCTCTTCGGTCATTCATGCAGGAACATATTTTACTACTTCGTTCCAACTTTAGACTGTTGTATGTTCACGAATGTCTGCAGCACAAAATGTACTCACCTCGTTTGTATTTCAGACTCCTCCTCGCCTTCTCATGGTAACGAAATACGCCTGACGACTTTGCAAGTATATTATAATTTTGAGCTCTGCATGATTCCCCAATTCCATTGAATTCTGATATATCAACCAAAGGGAGATCCAAAGTATCCTCATGGTACCAGTCTATTTTTCGTTCTAAAGTCAGCTTTGAAATGCCTTTTTCATCGAATCGATTCCATCCGAATACTAGGGAGTCTGTCTTTTCTTGAAGAAGCCAGAATGCTCTACGTCTTCCTGAAATAAACAATTTCACAAGGAAGTGTTAGTGAAGATCGAGAATTAAAACTTTGGAGTAAGATGCCGTCTTCACTGTTGTTAGAATCATTCAGATATATTGACCTCAAATACAGTTATGATGATTTCAACAGCTAATTAATCTACAATTGAAATGATGGCAACAAGGAGGCAGAAACTTTCACAGGCTTTCATTCACTCTTAACCATTTAGAAATACTCATTGAGTCATAATATGGAGAAGGAGTTCAGCAAAGAGTAAATATTTCGGTGATATCATTCTCAAGCGGCTTAGTCGCATATGAATAATAAATGTTCTTAGCAAGAAATGCAATATTTGCTAAAATATGTCATTTGAATTCTATATTTGAGATAACCAGTTACACAATGTAGAAAGCGTCAATTGAGTAGAAACTAAAATAATATTAAATAAGTAGATCGAGTGACGCAGTATAACTGAATGGGTTGAGTAGCATTCAACTGATATTTGAACCAGAATCAAGTTAACAACATTGGTGGTAAGGGTTAGAAATTTAGTAAGGGGTGATGGGAGAAAATAACACTTTAAGGAAGTAATCAACATACGATTTACTTATCCAGTGTTAAGCGAGATGAAGTCCAGTGTAGATTTAGGACTGAACCAACTTCTTTTGTATGCCTAACCAAGCTGGTCAATTTCCCAGAATACGCTTGTGGACTTGACGTTGCGTACGGTTGGTGTACTTTGCTCCCGACGAGCAAGTCATCTGATAAATACACAATGAGGTGGCCGAAAGCGTTAACGTTCGACTGAATCAACTGTCTGCCGGAGAATATGATACGTAATGCGCCTGCTTGAAATGTCTTCTTCAGACTATTAAAAAGGCGGTTTCTAAGAATTTCCGCCTTCATGCCACCATGAGAGTAAGTGTCAGATGATATGTTTGGATAGCAAACTCTGGACACGGCAGACATTCCTATCTCCACACGAGCAAGTGAATCTGTAGATGCATATTGCCATTCAAACTTGACTCTGGTTCTACTTGAGTTGAATTCTATTCAATTCTACTCTTCAATTGTATTGCGTCACTCAACTTACTTATTTCATGTTATTATTTGAGTTACTAACCCAATTAACACTTTATACATTGCGTAACTGGTTATCTTTAATTTCCAATTATGTTGGCACATCTTTGCAAATATTCCTTTCACTGTATATGTTCAAACCAAGTTCAGTTTTAACAGTTTGAAAAAATTTGGGCATTGGATATATGATATTCATTATAATAAAGGTGTTTTATTTCTCAATGAATGGAACATAAAGCGATATTGTTTCAACTAACATTTTGCTACTTAATGCTAATAGCTTTATCAAAGTATTTTGATAACGCCTTTTTATTAACTCATTATTTAAAAACCATAATGAGTTTGAAAAGCAAAACCACTTGTCTGGAAACAGTATAGTTCTGTCAAAAATATCATTGAAATCAAACACAAAATGAAAGGAGCTGTAGTCGACATACATTTAGCCAGATTTGTCAATCCATTACCACATAATTATCAACTCAACTGCCAAGTGGTAGATGTTTACCTGTAGGGTACGTTTATCCAAGCAGGATTACAGTGCTGTATATTAAAGCGCAAAGTACTGCGTTATTTGACATTTAGAGAAATCAAATCTCACTTGTGTCCGAAGTGAACGTGATGTTTACCAAGTCTGGCAATGAAACCTGATAACGAGTGCATTTCTGTGATCCGTTGTGTTTCGAATGGAAAGAATGGCTTCATACTGGAGCTATGAAGATTCAGTATCAGTGGCATACTTAACTGGTTGTGGTTGCGAGCCCTAGGCCGGAGTTCTTCTATTTAACAGGCGCACCACAGGATGATGATTGAGGTTTAGGAGTGCATGAATTGCGAACGTTCTACCAGTGGACCATTGGCGCAAAGTTAATTCGCTAGGAGTCCATGTACGCACGAAACCTAAGTTTTGTATTCCACGTCAAGTAACTTCTTCTAGTCATGAACTAAAACAGCAGTATCAGATCAGTTTGCATTCATTGTTACATGAAACAACACCCAGCAGGAATTAGTCAGTTTCATCACAAACATCTTATCTACACCTTAACAAATAATGAAAAAACTGATGTATTTTCTAAGATCATAATACACGCAAATTATGCCTACTTCAACGACAAATATCAAATTACAGAAGACTTACCTTTTTCAGCATTGACTTCAAGATATGCAGGCTTGTAACATTCAACTTCCTCTTGTGGCAGTAGAGTGACTAATAAAGCAGACAAAAGCAATGCCTCCCAATGTTTACAGTGACTAACAAGTTTCTAATTTCCATGGAAAATAATTCTTGAAATATCACCTCAAAGCACATAGCATAATAAAACTGATGCGACCGGGTAGCAATTTATAGTAAGACGATCACAATTAATTTTCCCTTTAAGTCCATTCTCAACTATTTCCTCTCTTGGGAATTAACCGATACCATTCCTCTCCATTTTGAGTTCAGTGTTATTTAAATCCCACAACACCATAACAAAATATAAAAACTCAAATATCAACCTACGGGCGATCGTGTGCTTAGTATAACACATACATACTGGGTTTAATCCGTGTATCGTCTAACCTAATGTCTATTTTAAAACCCTGTTGTTATTGAAAGAATGAAATTTAAAAAATATTCAATCAAAACATTGCACGAAAACTCACCGGATATGAAAGCTAATAGGTACCATTTGAAGTGGACAAGCAGTAACATAGCGGAGATACGCCAGCCTATGAAGCGATATATTTAAAATATATATATATATGTATATATATGTATATATATATATATAGGTCCTAATTAACTGAGGCTTTTGTTTTAGATTTCACATACTGAAATTTATCGTAAGATGCGTCTAACAGAAAGTCATACTATCATCAGATGACTGTGAAATGCTACATGATCCGATATTCTTCAATGAATAGCATTTCTTTAAATTAAGTTTACTCAGACAAAGGCATAAACTCAGTATCGTATAGTGAATTATTACTATTCAGACTCCTACACACAGAATAATACCACAATAAGTGAAAGGAATGAGCTCCAAAATGAAAAGAGTTTGCTCACTTGTAGACAATGAATGGTGATTATCGCCACAATCAACTTGTATCCAACTATATTTGTGGCGTGATAATCTGAGCAGTAAGTAGGCTTAGTAAAAACACACAAAGATGAAGAAATTAGGAATAGAGTCTTGAAAAGAAGTTAATTTACCTGAAAAGACCATTACACAAACAGAATGTCAGATTATGTAGTATATTCACTGGAACTGTAAACTGTAGAATATATACACACTTGAAATATGCCTTGGCGTCCTTATGGTGAAATCAGATGTGTTGATGGAGTGCAATAATTGAAACACATTCTGCACAGCTAAGAAAGTGCGAAGAAATGAAACTGATACACTATACTCTTCTCCGATGTCTATCACTAATATCATCACTACCCTTTATGGAACACGTATCCATTTCACTTCACTCATTTTGCGCTGTTCAGCTGACTCCATAATTGTTTACCAGCTTTCATTTCCACCCTACACTATCTCCACGACGTCATCCTCAGGCTCAAGCTGCAGTCGTCGCTACCTATTCAAGTCCTCACTGTGACCTGTCTGACACATGCGGTCAGCCAATGGTCACCTCAGCATGTATCCAATCTATGTTCATTTCTCCTGGCATATATTTTGGTGATTGATTTCTGGATGATTCGGAGTGGTTTCCCTGCTGGCCAACCGAACTTCAATATTAAGAGGAGGCAGGTGCTGATGAAAGTTCGCAGCAGCTTATCGGCAAATGCTATCTATGATGCTGCAAGTGTCTATAATAAAAAGGATTACTGATTTGAAATTAGCGTTGAAAATCAGAATTGCATTCCTGACGCTCAGTGATGACAGATTTCCACGCTGTTCACAGAATACTGAATGTCTGTTTAATGCTTTTACCATCTTAACTTTGACACGCTCACTTGTGCTGTTTGTAGTTAAAACGATGTTTGTATTTTCCCAAAGATGGCTATTGATGCCTGTTGTTGTTATCTGGGTGTTTTCATCACCTCTAACTTCTCTGTATTTGCTCCGATTGCTGTCTTTGCTTCTTCTTCTTCTTCCGTCCAATTGTTGGTTTTTTACCACATATCTTTACGCGTGTGTGACGTTACAGCTTTGTCATCCGTGTAGTTCACACCTTCCAGTGGCTTCTCGTCAGTCACACGTATACCAACCTTCTTGCTGCGCTCGGTCGTTTGCACAGTCCAGTCAACTAGAAGCAGGAACATCAACAGTGATATTTGACTCTTGTATACACTGGCACTGCCACTAAGAATTACTTGACAGGCGATATAACCATATAGCTGTTGACCGGTACTCCATGAAGATTCAGAGATCTCCGTAGTGTTGAGGTTGTTCCCTAATCGCTCGACGATCAACGCCATCGACACATTTTACACAGTCGATGAAGTTGAATCAGAGATTTGACTGCCATGTAATGCTTAGTCAGTTGATGATGTATAGTGATACAGTTTGATGTTTACATGACATATATTTCCGGAATTGAACTTGTTTCTAGCGGAGCTTTGCAATCTGAAGCATCTTGCAGTCTCTATAAAATTAGGCAGCATGGATTACGGTATATTTCGCACCAGTTTTCGCAATGGCCTAATTTTCCTTGTTTGTAGTTTGATAAGACAGACTTTCTTTCAGTCGGTATGTAAAATTCCTTCTTTCCAAAACGTCTGCGAAAGTAGCATGAGCATATCTGTTCAGATAATTACGTTGGTTTTCAAAATTTCTATGGAATTACACAAAAAATACAATGAAAAACAAAACGATGTTGTTATTACTGACGTTTCGCCACTTAATGGTTTTGTTGATATTTGTTATGTGAATTACAAATAATTTCGCCAAATACAAATTCTCAAATTCATTCCTCCCTGTGTTGTTGGTTGATTTCCTGTTTGTCATTCGGTCACTTGGAAATACTACTATTACAAATAATGATTACATTTTGGCGTCGCTACGGAATTAAATGATTTTGGAAAGTTTACTGTGAACAGTTCGCCGTTGAAGATCGACGATTGTCTTGAATGCTTTGTCGCACGGTGCATGTCAAAGAATGTTTGTGATGACAAAATTTCAGCTCATTTTATTACTACTGTGGTGAGAGCTGTCTACTAGCCAAGTGGTTGACAGTAATTGAGGTCAATGTTTATGTATCAAATATTAGTCATGTTGTGGTGAGAGATGGTTGCTAGCCAAATTGGTTGACAGTAATTGAGGACAAGGTCAAGATGAACAGGCGGATACAGAACTGACACAGCCACAAGAGATGCAAGGTTAACTTTGTGTGAGAAACAACCAATCAACAGACTGTATTTTCTACTAACATTAACCTACAATAATGTACATCAAAATCTCTAAATATGTGTTGATTTTCCGTAATAAACGTTCTGTTGCCTGGCCCTTGTCTTCTGTTGTTACACTACGACTGGGCTAGATAAATACAGTCTAGTGAAAACTCTGTCATTTCCAGATTAACCAATTTCTCTGCCAAATGATAATCTTCGGGGACTTCTAACAGATCACTTCTACCTAACTACTTTTGGAACACGAGAGAAGGCTCAGTTCAACACGTTTGTTCGTGCCATCAGCTAGAAGATTAGAAACTTAATACTCCAGATTCAGATTCAAGCTTTAAAGTGAAACTTTGGAGATCAGCTCCTTACTCAACCACGTGATTGCCTAATTGCTGGAATCAGTATTCCGAAGTAAGAGTAAGAGTTGATTAGGACTCCTTCCTGCACCTTTGAAAGTGCTAAGGATTTATGTACTGCATATGAAGATGCCAACAGTGAATACCCAGCCCCCACTACGTCGGTGTCTGATATCATGCTGTCCATAGTTTACAATGCAAGTGTTCATAAAATGAAATCGAAACTGTCATGCACGCGTAATAGAATGCAGACCGAAAGCAAAATCATCCAACCGTGTTTTTTTCACGGGGAAAGATTCATCTGCGATGCAGTTGCCGTTTTCGGAGTGCTAAGTACAATAAATGTGGTGAAATTGGTCACATAATATCTGTTTATCGGAGTTCAAATACTTATGCTACTCATAATTCTCCCAATTTGTCTTGGCAATGCAGTCAATGTCTCTTTCATCTGATCAGAACCTTCACTACAAATTCAGACAAGTCTCACTCTTTTATCATAAAAGACACTGGGAGTATTGAATCTAGAATTTCTAGGAATGATTTACTATTGCTTTGTAAGCATGCTCAGGTAGACCCGACTGCTCGTTCCATTACAGGTGTCACTGGCCATAAACTGCCTCTTTTTGGTGCTACTAACATTGGTTTGAAATCAAACAGTGGTAGTTTTGTGAATATACCCTTTCTTGTTAGTGAATACGGTCCATCTTTATTGAGATTAAAAGCCCTTAGATTGCTGAATGTCGAAATCTCACTTTGCACTGAATTGTTTGATGAATCTCTGTTCAGAGAATTAGTTCTCCAATGTTCTAAGTATGTATGTGACATGAAGATTCATCCCATCCATCTTGAAGTAGAGGATGATCCTGTATTCCTAGAGCGCCGACTGATTCCATACGGTTCAAGAGATGCAGTTAAGAAAGAGTTAGACGAGTTTGATGGGCAGGTCATACTTATGCCAGCTGAATCTTCGAATTGAGCAACTCCCATTGTGACTCCACTGAAGGCTGAAAGGAAAACACCGAGAATTTGTGGTGACTACCGCCTTACACTCAACAGTCGCCTTCTACAGCAAAGTTGCACTACACTGGAAGCTGAAGGCATTCTCTACAAGCTACATGGCTCAAAGTACTTTTCCAAAGTCAATCTCAAAGATGCTTATTTGCAGATTCCTCTTGAAGAAGCTTCTAGTGCACTAACAACCATAAATCCTCTATTTGGATTGTTCAAGTGTAAGTTCTTGTCTTTTTGTTTAAAGGCCTCAAAGGCTTTGCAGGCACTTTTTCAGAGTAGATTCAGGCAACTATCTGACTTACATCAAATCACTGATGACAAGAACGGTTTGTTCAAATCTAAACTGTTTGTTATTTTAAATTATTTCATTTCCTCACCAGTTCCACATTCCAGAATCACATCGTCGGAACAACAGGTAGCAGTGAGTTATCCACTGAACAACGTAGACAACAACAGGTATGACTTCCATATGACTGAATGCAGTGTATGTATTCCCAACAATCTAGTTCATTCATCAAACCTGAAAAGCTTTGGTTGAGAAAATGCTTCATATTTTCAAAAGATCATCTTTATTCTGAAAAATTATTCTGCGCACAGTAGAGATTCCTCAGTGAATTTTATCACTATTTATTTACACTGCGTGTAAGATTTTCAATTGAGATAGAAATCTAGAATGTATCATCACATGCCTTAGTGTTGTTGCCACGAAAGCACAGTCCAGTCAATTAGGATGTCGCCATTCATTTCCTCAGAGGATTGTACAGCAGTAGGTGCATATTGATCAAAAATCATATGCGTGATAACGATAAAACTCAAGTTTTGAAGTTGTGTGATTATAATTGATATGATTATGAACAATAAATAAATTTTGTTCGAAACGTCATCCAGTAAATAATACTGTTTCACTGTGTGATACATCTAATAAACAAACTAATATGGAATTGCATATGCGTGATCCCTTGTAGCAAATCGAGTATATAACTGGCTGGTTAAAACAGTATAAATGGGGGTAAGTTGACGCGGGATGGAAATACTTTTATCCATACAGTCTTCCGCCTAATTTCAGACTAGTTTATCCCGACTGGTTCTCATTCTGTAATTAAATCCCGGTTGCATTGTTTGTTCTTCCGTATAATTAATCCTTTGGATTCCAAGTGGAATACAGCGCCTTAACAGCACGTTTCCACTTTGTTCTATCTGGCACTGCCCTCATCAGCTGGATTCACGATTGCCATAATCTCTCATCTCTTCCTCGCATGATGTACTCCATTTCACTCTCAAATGACCCACTTGTCATTTCCCATTGGGTTTCCAGTCGAGTGATGGCTTGCATCGCGCGCGATGTCATTCAATGACCTTCTCAACATATGCCCGATTCATCTCCATGTTCCTCTGCATATTTGTTGAGCGGTTTTTCTTGGTTGGTTTGTTCCCAGAGTCTTTTGTTGTTAATTCTTTCAAACCCGCCATTTAATCTTTAGTATGTAGCGAAGGCAGCTGCTGATAAGCTTGTGACTTGTTGAAAATCCTTTTCGTGACACGCAGTGCACGTTTCTGACCCATATAGAAGGACTAACTTGACAGTGGTGTTGAAAGTGTGAAATTCGCTTCTTACCCTGACTGCAGAAGATTTCCAATATGGTTTCAGATTGATGAAGGAGTATCATGCCTCTTCCGATTCTGGCTTTGACATCTCCATCCATGCTGTTCGCCTGTGGTCGAAACAATGCATCCTAGATAAGTTAAGGAAGTGACCTCTTTCAAATATCTCCTTTTGATGGTGATTGGTATTGCTTTCTAGTGTCGTTGGTTGGTTATCTGCACCACGTCCATCTCCTCTTTGTTCATCTTGAGCCCTACCTTCGCTGCCAACTTCTTCAGCCAGCTTTTTGCTTTTCGCTCGCAAATCTTCGATTTTGTGTGACATCAAACATGAATCATTTACGAAATCCAAGTCTTTTAGCGTCTTCTTGTTGGTCCAACGTATTCCTGTCTTCTCACTACCTGCGCACAGTCTGATGCATAATGCAGTCCATCACATTTACGGATATCATCGGTGATAATAGGCAGGCAGCCTAGTCCTACTCATTTATTCACCTCGAACACCTCGCTGAGTCTTTCGTTGGGGATCACCTGACACGTGACATTGCCATATAGCTGTTGAATGAGGTTTATAAATACTTGGAGCATACCGTAGTCTAGAAGTGATTTCCTGATTACTTCATGGTCAACGTTCTTGAAGGTCTTTTTGATGACGATAAAGTTATGGTAGAGGTTTGACTGCAGTTCTATGCTTTGTTCGATGAAGATGCGCAGAGTTTCAACTTGATCCTCACATGATTTGCCCTTCTGAATCGAGCTTGTTTATGTCGGAGTTCCCCATGCAGTGCATCTTTCGTTCTCTCCACAATGATGTGACTCAGTATTTTGCTTGTCGTGGACAAGATCACGATTCTGCAGCAGTTCTTACAATGGTATAAATCGCACTTTTTTGATAGTTTGACGAGGTAGCCTTTCTTCCATCGGCAAGTACCTTTCCCTCCTTCCAAACCTTTTGCATCAATGACACCAGCATAACTGCTGCAGTCTCTGGGTCCGTTTTCAGTGCTTCCAGAGGAATTCCGTCCAGCTCTGCTACCTTCCTGGACTTCAGTAGCTTGATCAAATGTAGGATTTTTGCCTTCATTGGAAGACTGGTATCCACTGGGACTTTTGTGCGTACTGTTGGTAGTGTTCTTGGGCTGGTAGCAGGTGATGGTTGATTCAAGAGTCCTATGAAGTGATCAGCTCATCGTCTCATTTTTTCTCCATTTCGGTAATCACGCTCCCTTGAACACCTTTTCATAGGTTTCACCTGAATTGATCTCTTCCCAGATAGACATGGTTATCTGATATCATGTTTCAAGGCTTCTTTTGCCTGCGGCCTGTTCTGCTTCACTGTCATTTCCAGTGTGTATCAGAATTGTCTTTTGTCTTTCCTGGCATTCTTCTTTATTCAGTGCAGTGTACACTGGACTTAGCTTCTCCTGATATTCATCTTTGTATTGTTCCATATTCCGTTTCACCATTCTCCTCCCTTCTGTTAGCCCCCAGGTGGCCGTCGACAGGCATTCTTTGTCTTCTCTATTCCTTCTTCCTGAAACGCTTGCACACGTTTCCTTGAACACCACCTTCAGAGAGTTCCAACGTTCTTCCACGCAATTCTCCTCAGTGAAACCACGTAGTGTCTCCAACTTTGCTCTGATGGCTACAGTGAGGGCATCTTCTTTATGTTCGTCTTTAGGTTTCTGAGCGTTGAAATAGAATTGTAGTCTGTTCCCGGTTGCGCTGAAGGCTTTCGACTTGACCTTGGGGATTCTTTGATTTAGATAATAGTCTTAGCCGGCATCTGCTCCCCTTCTCAAATTTGTGTCCAGAAAACTTCGTCTCTACTGAAGTTCAGATAAAGTTTATCTGGATTTGTGTCCATCAGGTGAAATCCACATAGTCCTCTGTGTGTCCTTTTGCTTATACACACTATCTCCGACCACCAATTCACTGAAGGCACAGAAATCTGTGAAGAGTCTTCTATTATCATTCATTTCTCTGAGCCTCCCGATCCATGGTGGTTTCTCTTCCCGTATTGTCCGCTCCCAGTGCGGTATTCATATCTCCCATGAGGATTTTCATGTCACCATTTGGGATGTTGTCCATCAGTTTTTGTAATTGTCAGTAAAATCCCCCCTTTCCTCTTGTTCCGCATTGTTTATAGGTGCGAAGCATTAGATGACTGTTAGTCGTCAGTACGCTCGCCGACCATGCACATGATCCGGGGTTCAATCACCGGCCGACGCATACCCGATATCCATGGTCGGCCTGCTAAACTTGGCCTACCGATATCACATGCTGAAAATTCCATACTCGTATCAAAAATACTGTGAGGAATTAAGCTATAAAAAGTTTAATTAATTAATTTAAGTTGAAGTTTGTTGTTATGATCCTGCAAGAGGAGATCGGTTCCCATGGCATTAGGGCTTTGGCTGACAGTTGTGACATCATGGTAACCACTCATTGCCACTCACTGTGCAAGTGGGTGTCGTCTGGGTGACCGGAGTAGAATTTGGTTGGTCCACATCCATTCTATCCTTTCTCGCAGATTATCAGCTCTTCTATACTATATCTCTTCATTTCTTTGGCTACCTAGAAAGCCTTCCCAACCTCCTACATTGCACAAAAATTTACTTCCCCATTCTTATTCCTGCTTTCATCCAGAGAAGATACATCGGCTGACTGGCCTACCTAAACTTTTCACCGACCTGCGTCATTGAGCCTCTCTTATTCTAACGTAGAACAATTTAGTTTTCTTATTTTGAATTTTTGAATGTTTTATTGTGCATTGTAGTTTCTGTAGAAGTTTGTTTCGTTTTGTATGGTGGTGTCAGTAGCTCCAATTCAAACCCTCCACATACACTTGGGCTTGTGACAGGCTAGAAATTTAGCGAGCCAGTAAACTAGGATAGATTGGGACTTGATATAAGTCAATTTTCTATTGCTCTCTTTCAACTGACATTGTAGGAACAGTAGTCGTTTCAGTCTGTTTTTCTACTGTAAACGACCGTTTAGACGTTAACTGTTCAATTTTGCAATCACACCGATAATCACATGAGTAATCAATAACGCATAATCCTTGATGATCCTCCACTGTATACTGCTGGCTTCAACTATTCATTCCTGTAGAACTATGTTCTCAACTGTGACTCAGACATATTAAATAGACACTTCATCTACCAAAGAGCTCCGTTTCACCTCATTTAGTTTATTGTGAACATTGATTCAGTGAGCACGTCTAACACTTTATTCAAGTTCAACAAACAGTTATACATGAGAAGAAATATGGTGTGGTTCTGACGTCTACTTCTTCACTGCTAGTAGACTGTTTGGTGACATGACTTGAAAGTTTTGTTCACAGCACACTGGCAAATCAACCTTGCCTTCGTGAATGGCTTGTTGGTAACACCGTTATTATCTATGTTATGGAGCAGTACCTAGGGAATTCTTCCAAAAACTGAAGCACAACCCTTCCAACTGTAAAGTGTGTTATTCAGCATAGATCTTCCCACTCTTGGTCATGGCGACTTAAGACCAGCTACTTCCGATTACGTATCAGTGTATGGAAGGCAATATGGACTGAGTAGTTATTACCATCAAATACTGCCTTACTTTGGTGAGGAGAAGAAACTAACTGTGTTGTTCGTGAACCGAATGCGTGATATCACCTTGTGTTGCTCTCAAATTTTCACCTGGTGCCTACTCTCTAAATTGTTCTCCTCATTCTCGAATACATAGAAGAATGTCGAGTATTACTCCTAGTTGAATTTCCATTTGCTATAATTACCCGCTGATAGACAAAATGTAAGTTCTGTGTCACTCACTTCCACCCTCTATCCGACTACTGACTAGAGTGAACAAGGGAACTGGAAGATGACACACACTTCATAAGTGGCATTTCTTGCAGCAGTAATTGGTCAATATCACCATGTCATGGTGATGGTTATCAACCAAGAAAATCAGTGCTCCAATTGGTAGGTGGAAATGTCTAAGAAAGCTTGAACCAGTAGATTACACAACGCGCATTTTGAGGATCTTCGACGAGTAATTAGGAAACAAACGTGTGCCCAAACTGACTGCATAACAAGCAATCAAAGATGAAGTATTCAGAATAATAATAATGTGATTATGACAGCGACAATCTGTGAAAGGCTTAGTAGGAGGGAGTATTTTTCAATGTTTACATTCATGTACTGATGGCCGAGGCTCGGAAAGGAGCTGAACTAATTTCTTCTAAAATACATAGACCTGACTGGCTTCTTCAGGGGGAGCTCGATGGAGTCAGCTGTATGTAAAGGCGACATTAAGGTTGGGGCACAGTTCAACAACAGCGTCTCAATTGATGCAAACGCACGGGTGACCTTCAGCAGACCAGTCAAAAACAGAAGGAATTTTTGCACGAAAACGGACGTATATCTACAAGGAAGTGCATGAAAACACATTAAACAGGTTACCTTTCGCTGATATTCTAACGACAGAAGACAAGGGCCAGGCAACAGATCGTTTATTGAGAACATCAACAGATATTTATAAATTTTTATGTACATTATTATTCGTTATTATTAGCAGATAAACAGTGTCTTCTGACTGGTTGTTTTCTAGCCAATAGTCAATCCGTCATCTCTTTGTGGCCGTTTCTTTGAAGTTCAAACCATATATCTGCAAATCGTATCCGCCCACTAAAAGTCTTTGTCCTTGTTTTTCTCATGACAAAGATCTGGGACGTAAAGATTGACGGGAATTGCTGTCTAACAATTTTGGCTAGCAGACAGCTCTCACCACAACATAACTTAAAAATAGGTCCCAGCTATCATGAAGTGTATCAGTTTCCAAGTTAGACTGGTTTCTCTACATGTATTCACCGAGGTGACTGAAGATGAGCTGTATTTGCGAATCGCTTATCTTTCTTATCCTGTTGTGCATTCCTCCTCAAAGCCCTTCGGTTGACTTACTATGGTTTCCAGTAAGAGGATCAACGACTACTTACCAGGAAGATGTGGATAATAAAACAAATTAAAATAAATGACATCAACTATAAATCTATCCCTAATAGTAACGCTAACCTTAATCCTAACCCTAATCATAACCCTTATCCAAACCTTAATTCAAACCCTAACGAGCTATTAACACATTTCCCAGCATTACTTAAAAATGTGATCAGGGTGAAATTTGCTGCTTAGCTGGTGAATAGCATTGATATTTGAGCTGATAATGACAGGTACCTTTAGCCAACGACTAGCATGCATTCGCGGTCATTGAAGCGATTGCACTCCTGGGACGCTATTGTTGAACTTCGCCTCATTGCTAGAGTAAGGAGACCCAAATAATTACATGCGTAGAAAGGGGTTAAATTACTCTGTTGATATAATAATAGAACTCGTGCACTGTGGCAGAGTATAACTCCATTGCGGATAAAATTTATTTTGATAAAGTTTCACATTGTCATACAGTAATATTTATTGGAGACGTTTCGAGCACAATTTATTGTTCAGTAAATATTACTGCATAACACTGTGAGACTTTATCAAAATAAATTTTATCCGCAATGGAATTACACTCTATTGATACTCCAACCTAAAACTGAGAGCTATTTTTATCATATGTGAGAGAAAGATATCTTCTGTAGCACTTCTATACAGTTTTCATGCATTTTTTTCATAAATATATGTATTCCATACACGAAATTGCCTCTTTTACGTGACTGTTGAGTTCGAGGTCATTCGCTGATTGGTAGTTAGTGGTGCTTATTGCTTAAGTTTGCCGAATCATTCGCTGATAATTATTGTTCATTCCGCATGTCTAATGTTTCACTTCAGTACCTGAACCAATGTGTACTTACCTCCTGTGACAAGCAAAGCAGCAGACACACAGGCAATGAAAACAGAACACGAGCTGTTTAGAGGGAACGTTCATTCCACAAAGTCAACTTTTTAAAAATGCGAGAGTTCAGTCTCAGAGTCTAACAGCTCTACTGGTCTTCGTTAAAGTTTAGTTTCTGAAATTCTTGTATCTTCTGGTCCAGATAACTGACTCCTGAGTATCTTCCTGCAAGTAAAGAAAATAAAACATTAACCAGTGTACATAATATAGGTTTTCTTATCACTACATCTGTAATGCACAACAGCAACAGCCACAACCAAAGAAGGAAGAAGACGAAGAGGGCGTGAGAGATGTGTGTATTTTGATTATGCAAAGCTTGAAGTGCGCGGGTACACAGCTAATTATCATCGTTAATAACAAACCCAGCTGAAAGGTCCTCTAGTAGAGTTATGTCAGCATTTCTTTCTGAAAGATAAGAGGAAAAAGCTTATTTAGTAATATTATACTGGATTTTATCTCATTACACATTTTACTCCTAACGTAATCATTTATAATTCCTGCGTGAAATTGACATGCAGTAGGTACATTCTCGAAATCAGATTTCAAAAATTACCTATTTAGTTATTTGTACTTTTTTTTAATGTTTCTCCCACATAAACCAGTGTTCAGTATAAATTTAAATCAACAAATCATATTATATATTCTGTCATTTCTAATTAGGGTACATATGTTCATGCCTGCAAAAATTGATTGTCCCTGTTCCAGAAATGAATTATTATTATTATTATTAAAACTATTATAATCTGTAAAAGGCTTAGTAGGAGGGAATATTTTTCAATTTCTACATTCATGTACAGGTTGCTGAGGCTTGGAAAGGAGCTGAAGTAATTACTTTTAGTACACACATATATGGCTGGCTTCTTCAGGTGGATTCCGATGATTTCATCTGTATGTAGAAGACTAACTCAAAAGATGAAATGAATATTAGTAGGAATGCGATGAATAATTTTACATGCTTTATTAGTATCGCTTTTACTCTCACTACAAACAAGGTGTACTAGAACAGAGCTGTGAATAGATCTTGTTCACGATTTTTGTGTAAGCATGAAGGATGCTGTTCGGAAATCCGATGATGGACAAGGCTAGTTATGTGGCCAATCTAACTGGTTTCAGAGGAGCAGTCAAACTGGTGGATATGCACAGAGGAGGTGAAATAAGAAGCGCTTCAATATTAAGCGGAATGCAAGTTGTATTTACAGGAATGACGGATTCAGACAGAATTGAACCTGATTCCAATACGCCTCACCACCCGCTGAACTGAAACAATAAACGAATATATCATCAGAAATAAGTTCAACATATATGTGTGAAACTATGGCAATGTGGTGTTATTTATTTCTATATGAATTTTTTTCTTATATATATCACACCGTGAGAGAGCACTATTTACTGGATGACATTTCAAAATAAATTTATTGTTCGTAATCATATCTCCTATAACCATGCAACTTCGAAACTTTCTTTTTTTCACTCATTCCCATTCGTCGTAGGGGTGGTAGAGTTTTCCAGATGTCCGTTTGGACAGACACTGAATCACTCCTGTTACACATGTTTGCAGTTGATTCGATAAATACAGCTTCCATTATCAATCTTTCGATTCACCATGTTACATTAGATTTTAAAGCTGTCATCTTATCCCATCCTATTGTGTGTTTGTGTGTATTTGCGTGTGGTGCAGTGCTATAGCTGAACTATTCACCAAATTTCTTATCCTATTCGGGTTGACTTTCCTAGATTTTACTAGGTTTTTGTGTTCCGCTAGTCTGACTGATCCCGTTACCCCACTCTGACCTATGTATTTGACCCGACTATCATTTCAGGGTATTATATAAACTGCCTGCATTAAAGACCACAACCCCTTCCAAACTAGACGGTAACCCCGACAGGTGTCACTGTTGTCGCCGATTCGGTAGTAGGGCATGGCGATGTGGGAACAATGCAAGAAGACCTCGACGTGGGCTATACCTAAGCGTATCTTTATTCAATCAGTGTTTGTAATCACCACTCATTCTAAGGGGTAAAATAATCGGAGTAGACGTATCGTTTCTGGTTGACACTGAGGTCTCACCCTCTACTGTCCTCACAGGGTTTATACAGTGATTGAGGGCCAGTCCTAAAGCTCTCGCCCATCAGCTGCTGCCAGTTGCCCCGAACGGAACCCATTTCAGGGTAATTGACAGCGTTACCCTGCCCGTGACCATCAAGGATTCACCTACACTCACTCTTTTGTTGCAACTGATGTAATGGGGCGGGACGTCATATTGGTTGTTGATTTCTTAACTGCACAACGCTCTGTCATTGACTTAGGAAGACCCTGGATTCGGAAACAGGCACATCACCTCGCGGTTAGTCGATCTGTTATGCCTGTAATCTACCCAAGGTTATTATCGCGGACATCACTGCCAATCCCACCTCAGTTCATAGGACCAAGCTGACACTCTGGCTCTGCTGCAAGAGTATTGGGAATCGTTTGGTGATGGCCACGCTGTGGAGCAAACTAATATTTCCTAACATGAGGTCAGGAGGAGGGATAATCCGCGATTCAGCAGTAGCATTTAATTAGCAGCAAAAGCTCAAAAATATGCATGAATGTAGGGCCTGGCTGATAATACCAATTCAGTGACAGACATCTGAAACTAGAGGAATATCTCCATTCCTCTAAATACCTGCGTCTGTGAGCGAACTAGAACTACTTTCCACATTATATCACAAGGTTTGTCGTAATCGAAGCTCACATGGTTATAAATCATCTGTAAAATGGCTAATCACTTTAGTCAATCAAAATTCTCGTATTAGTTCATTAGTTGGTGAAGAAACTCATAGTGTCTATACGTTACAAATAAACAAACTCTGCATTATAGATCAGCCACATTCATCGTTATCGAGTTTCTCTTACAATGATATGTGCAATCGTTTGGATGCATGAAATGATACAGAGCAATCTGTATTCATCTACTAACAGTCTAATGACATAGCCTATACCCTTCATTGTCATTCCATTAGTGTATCTGGCACGCAGTGAGGCCAATTGACAAACTGAAGGTAAGCGTTTGAATGAAAGTGAAGGCAAGTCCCTGGAAAGTCAGGACACTAACAACGACTACTATGTGTCACATTCCTCTCTTATATGCAGCTGCTTTGTGCTTCCATACATCTGAATGTAGTGGATATATTTTCGACAGTCTGTTACATTCGTCAAACCTGATAAGGTTTGTTTGAGAAGATATTTCGAATTTTTATACCACAATCTCTATTCTGGAAACTTAACTTGCACACAGTTGAGGATTCTCACTGAGTTTTATAGCAAGTTATTTACTCTTTGTGCAGGGTTTTCTGGTGCAACATAAATCAAAATCGTTGTTGCCTATGAAGCACAATCCAATCAATTAGGATGTCGCTCATTCATTCCCCTAGAGGATTGCACAACAATGGGTTAGTGCTAATTGAAAGCTTATGCTCAAATGCTTGTTGCACACTGAGGAGATAATTGACTGCTTTAATCATTATTAGTGAGGAGACGTTGCCGCCTTCGCTGCATCAACGTCATGGCATTCATACCATATGTCTCCAGCATGAAGATTAGTCTATCACTGCTGATATTCACTTCATCCAATCCATTGAAATAAGGAAGGTTAAGATAAAAGAATACTCTGTGGAGAAATTTCGGTGTCATTGTCTATTCTTCAGTAAGAACCCTTTCAAACCATATTAATTTCATCACTTTTAGCTGGAGACACGCCGATATCCTACACCACTATATACTATGAAACATTCTTCGCAAGTAAGTTACTGACAATCCATTCCGATTTTCTTTCTGCACTGATTCATATGTGCACAGATGAAGGCATTTACACGTGAGTGATTGTTGGTAAAACTGTAAGTGTATATAAAACACCATTCAAACACGCACCGCATCTCAAATCAAAATCGGCTATGTCATTACCCGATGGAACAGGTATTTCACAGCTCTTTCTCCCACACACACACACACACACACACTGTCTTCCAATGAGCATAATTCAGGTTTCATATGAAACACGTATTTAACCATTTCATCAGGTATCCTAGTTCGACATATTCAACAAGGTTGATGAGTTAAATCCTATGCCCGCTTATTCACTACTAATGTAGAAAATGGACACTGTGGCTGCTGAAAATGGAAACACTGACAAACTTATTTCAGCCTACGAATATATCAGACTGATTCCTGACTGGGTGTATTTGTGAAAAATGACATTTTAGCAACTATTCGGTTTCGTTGTTAGTCAATGGCCTACGTTTAACCTACATTCGGCGTCTTTCTAATGCAAACAAAGATGCTCACTGTTGTTGTATGTTCCCATGATATTCGTAACACTTTCATACACTGTTTCCATTTGCAAAGTGGAGATTCCTGAGGAAATAAATTATTTTCGAAACAGGAGACGACTGATGCTGTTTTGCTTACCTGGCAACATAGAAGGCGTAAAGGGCTGATTCACGTATGTTATCAGTTTCGCCGCACAACAGTTTGAAACAATGGACGTCACCAGAGAAACCTATAGGCAGCACACTTATACTCTGTCATTCAGAAGCATCGCGTTTGGCTTTAAAAGTACGGAATTGATAGGCGGCCTCACGTGCGAATAGGGTGAGTGCTTATTTACCATAATCATTACTAGCAGTTGGATGTATTATAATACAACAAGCAATTTGTTATGTGACATTATCTAAATCCCATATTTCGTTGAGTCAAGCCTGATACTGCGACGCTTTGTACGACTAGCCATATTCTAAACATCAGTGAAATATACAGTCATCACGCGCTTTTGCGTTTTATTTTCCTGCATTGTCAATCCATAGTACATACGGTTGTTGACAACCTTGTGAATAACTTATTAGTCCCGTTTATTGTCTGGTAACCTACGGTAAGCATGTTTCATGGAGTGACCCATCTAGATATTGTGGTTACAAGTGACACGTGATTCTAGACAGCAAAACATTAAATCGGTCATCTTGTTAGTGTTGTTTAAAACCCATAATCGAATGCGCCCACTTAACGACCAAACCAGTTCAGTGGCACGGGTTATTTATTTATTTAAACGCATTAAAACTTGGTACAATATGGCACCAAGAAGGATGCGCCACACAATAATAATAAAACAACATAGATGAAAAAAAGGAAGGCAGGAAAAGAAAAAATATATATAAGTAGAGAACGAATAATGAACTTCATCTGGAAGGAAAACACTCATTCTTAACAGGTTCAAACAGTGTTCGTTAACTATCATCGGGAATGGAAGAAAGAAGGAAATCGCAACACATTCGCCATTGATTACGATTCTTGGCCATATCCGATAACGTTTCGAGCCATCGATTTGAGCTATCTCTCAGACCCCAACCAGGGAGTCGTGACACACCAACCGATGCTAATCTAGCACAAATATCCTTCATCCCACGACGCCACGTCATGGGCTGACCACCTCTCCGCCTTTTCCAACCCGTCCCAGGGCTAGCGAACAGAGACCTGTACGGAAGCCTCTGGGGTGACATTCGCAGCACATGTCCAAGCCACCGGAGCCGGTGTTTCCAGATGACGACATTCAATGAATGGTGATCTCCACTGTGTTCAAACACACGCCGCCGAACCTCAGAATTACTCACGCGATGATGCCATCGAACGCAAGCAATCCTGCGGAGACAGCGGTGATCGAACACGCAGAGTCGCCGCACATCCTCAGCTCGGAGAGGCCAGGTTTCACAGGCGTAGAGCAGCGCAGCCCGCACCGAAGCATTGTATACCCGACCTTTGACAGCCACGCGACGTTAGCCTGGCTGTCAAAGGTCGGGTATACAATGCTTCGGTGCGGGCTGCGCTGCTCGGGTACCAAAATTGCTGGGAAATTCTGTAACAAGTTGCGGGTTAATCCTCTCCATCATTCACAGATATTCGAGCGCTACGCTTTCGAAGTTCTTCGATTTTAATTGTCTGTGTGCCAACCTCATTATGTATGCAGCTACTTAATTTTGGCTGATTTCTACAGTTTGCGTGAGTGGCATTTTGAGTTGAGTGGGTGTAATGAACAGCTAGCGAGGTCTTCACATGAGTCGCGACCAACAAGTAATGGCTATTTTTTATTCCCCTGGCTTCTCTATGGAACATACGGCTTCGAGTTGAAGCTTCGAAGTTTCAGTAGCTGTGGTTTTATTTTTACGGGGTGGGGTTTGCGAGTCTCACACTCAACGTCAATGTTTACTGGGATTATTACCAGGTAAGCGAGGTTTGTGAGAGCATCGGCCGCGGAATAAACTCCAATGACGTGAGTGGCTGGTGAGCATTCCACCTCTGCGTCACCGACACAGTAGAGATAAATATATACAGCTATGCATACGCCTCCCAACACGACATAACAATATTATAGACTTAAACCACTGACACGAAATAGGGCCGAACTCGATAGAGGTGGAGAATAAACCCGACAACAGCGATCACACTCTACTTCTTCAACTAACGACTAAACACACACCTAAAAATTCCGCGGTTTACTATCAATATGTGGACCATAGAGATGTCGACTGCGAATTCCTACCTGCACTCTTGAGAAGCTCATACTGCGATGAATATTTTACCTATAAAAACTGAGAAGTAACACCTTCTACAAGACAATCAGGTCGGTAAGAAACACAATCGCATCCTTAAAATATACGCTAAAGACACTAAATCTTTTCATGCATCGCAAAACGTGATTATAACTAAGGAAACTGAAAAGGAAATTTTATTTACATAAATAATTTAGTGCATTACACCAGATACACGAAACTTTTAAAAATCTTGAGGAGAGACATAAAATGAAGGTACAACTAGAGGAAAATAAAGCCCTAGGGGGCACCTCTAAAACTCAGAAACTCTGCAAGATCTTGCAGAAACGACTGAAGAAGGGTAAAGACAACAATATTAGCCACTTGGAACATGAAGGTATAATTCATGATGATCCCCAGATTATCAGTCAACTCATCAGCCAGTGGTTCTCCAATGACACCAAAGCGCAACCGTCCCCAATTCTCGATATAACCTGCGACAAGAACTACAAGTTAGGCGAAATCAACTTCAATACACAAAATATAGCATCAGCGGTAAAGACATTAAAAGCTACCGGAAGTTGTGGGATAGGTGATATATCATCTGTCATATACAAAAACTGTGACACGGATATAATAGTCTTATTGCTTAGAATATTTACCCTCTTACTAGAGACAGGGACCTACCCTGAAATTTGGGAAAACACATGTATATTGCCTGAGCATAAAGCAGGAGCCAAAAATAGTGCATGCAATTATAGGCCTGTCAATATAATGCATATCATATCAAGGATCATGAAGAAAGTAATCAAAGACCAAATGTCAGACTAATTCCCAAAACATAAACTCATCAACCAGTCACAACACGGATTCCTCAAGAAAAGATCATGCGCCACATGCCATATAGACTTTTTTAACAAAGTCACCTACAGAAGGATAGATACCTATTAATTATCCCTTATTTTGATATGAGAAAAGCCTTTGACAGCGCTACACAGTCTGCTAGTCCGCAGGTTATGCTCACTAGGGATACGCAACCCTCTCCAGAACTGAGTAAAATCTCTCCGTGATAGAAACCAGACAAAAAAAGTTGGCTCAATGACCTCCAGGTCTAGACCAACTAGCAGTGGAGTCATTCAGGAGAGTGTATTAGGCCCTCTCCATTTCATAATATACACAAACAGTATAAGCAAATACTTTAGCATAGGTAAACCAATACTATATGCATATGACTTAAAGCTGACCTATACATGCACAAATACAGATATCGGCACAACTGTGAACTCTATACAAGAAGAATTGATGAAAATGGTTAGATGGTGTGACACCTGGAGACTCGAGTTCAATGTCGAGAAGTGCGGCTGGCTCTGCATAATTTGTTCCAACCTAGAACTCGACCTAGTAATTCAAGACCATAAACATCCCAAATTCAAACCTGTACTAGACCTAGGACTAAAATATTCACACTATCTATCATTTTCAGAGCATATCTCGAAACAAGTGTCGAAATCGTGAAGGCTAATTGGCTATCTACTCAGCAACTTCTACAGAAATGAATTCAGAATACTTCTGTACAAAGTTTGTGTGCGCCCACTCCTAGATTATTGCTCAATCATATTTAGTAGCATGCGCATAGAAGACAAACTAAAAGTGGAAGGAGTACAGAGGTACTTCACGCTAAAAATATTCGAAATCCTAGGAATTGAAACACTATAGCTATGACCACTGTGACTAAACATAGTTCATACCTCAACTAATGGTACTCGGTTTCCAGATGACATTGGATATAACCTAAGACACACTAAAGGTACAGTGGCTATAGAACAATGTAAAATAGTCACCAGACAAGTGTTTCCTAATTAGATATGCTCATATATGGGACAAACTACCAACGGAAATGCAGCTGGTAAGCACATTGGCCTCCTTTGAAAAGGTGCTTAATCACACATTGAAGGAAGTGACAAGCGATGCTAGTGCCAATTCCCATTTTATATAAATTATTATTATTATCTCTTTTCTATTGACGACGATACCGAAGGACCAACTGGTGAAAGGATCAACTCCATCCACAGTAGTAACAGTCTTAACACACCTCATACTACAAACCACATATAATTAATCCCTGCACTACTCCTTTTGAAGTCAACCAAAGCTACCACAGTCGAGTGGCGGGACTAAATACGCATAAGTCCACAGAAGATCTGGAACCTCTACCTTACAATCAAGAAGCGAGCTCAAAGAAATCACTGGTTTATACTAGCTCGTAATCAGGATATTGGATATGTTCGAATAATGGAGGCACATTTAATGTATGAGCTTAGACACTACACCTGTTTGTTTTACCTTTATCTATAATTTCATATAAAAACGCAGTAGTCATGATGAGAGCCTTCAAACAAATAAGAGTCGTTCGTATAATATCTAACTGATACAATGAGTGAAACAAAACAGAAATACGAATGAAATATAAGAAAACAAGGGCAAAACTTACCACAATATCACGTGGGAAGATATGAGTTTCTTGGACAATATTTATACTTCACCAACTAGTCTACTTTCTGAAAAGAATGCAGCAATATTTTACCCATAGTGGCGAGGAATTTTATAAATCCACAATTCCGACGGTGATTAAAATTCCTTAACCTTCTCAATATCAAGAGTATACTCAATGAGGGTAGGAATCAGCGAAGTGATGCATTTAAAGCGTACGTATACTTCCCATGATCACGGGAATACTTTGTGGAATATATCAAAATTGTAGAAAAACTAAACCCAACACGATATGGAATTGACGATGTCCGCGAAGCGAACAAGCTTTGGTACACAACAAGATATTCATCCACACGTTGAAAATGCTGATGAATCCAGACCACTATCTTTACAGCACCAACTCATCAAGAGGTTTAAAAAATAATGAAAATATGCTGACAGCCGCATTTTGAATTCCACTGACTCATTCAATGGCGATATTCTGCTCCTGCATGCTTCGTTCATCACTTTGTATGGTTCGCAGTCATTCCGGTTCCTGACCGAAATGGATTAAAAAGTCAACCGGTTGCTGATTATTACTTCTTAGCATGTTTAACTAAACACTAACTACTGTGATGAGCCGCTTGCAGATGCTACTGCTCCAAACATTATTGTCGGTAAGCTGGTTACCATTTTACATGCCATTTTCATACTATTGTCAATAGCCCACCATATCAACTGTAATAAAAACAGAAACTATATTATAACACTAATCAATGTTTTATTTTCTTTACTTGCAGGAAGATACGCGGGAATTAACTATCTGAGCCAGGAGATACAAGAATTGCAGAACCAGTAAAACTCTAAGGCTGGACTCCAGCACTTTTAAAAAGTTGATCTCCTGGGATAAACGTTCCCCTGCACAGCTCGTGTTCTGTTTCCAATGCTTGTGTCTGCTGCTTCGCTTGTTTCACGACAATATGTAACGCAGCCTTCAGTAAATACGCCCATCTTCAACAGATTCAGAGAATATTGGTGCCTAGAATTATATCATGCAAATTGCTTTTGCTAGTGTAAATTGTGAAAACTGATAGGATTCCATTAGGTTTCTCGGTATAAATATTCCGTGCAAGTGAAAAAATGCAAATATGCTTACTCCATGTACATATTATTTATTATATTGATGATGTCTGCGAACTGGCATTCTCATGTACACTAAATCAGGGAAAAATCTTCTGGTGGAAGGTGTCCTTTGAAATCTCCTGTTTTACTTGTTCTTTCCGCTCAAATTCACACATAATTGTTTATCCATGAGAGATAAAGTCTGGATACACTCTGCTTTGTATTCCAGCCAATAAAGTCACAACACCTCAATCTAGCTGGCGATTCCAACCTTCCGAATTTCAGAAAAGTAATTCCTGCTGATCGAATAATGCATATTTGTAAATTGAAGACGGAGCTCCTGGATATTTCTTGTTGAAATAATTTTTATGTGGAAAATGCAAACTGAAATGACTACTGTTCTTGCAATCACCTCTTAGAGAGTAGAGTAAGAAATTGAGTAGCTTTTAGTTCTGCAATTGAAGAATTGAAAAATTCACATCACAGTGTTCCATAAAATTAAATGCAATATGATCATGTTTCCTATTAATAACAACAGCGGATTTGACCGCAAACCGTCGTTCCAGTAAACAATATCCAATATCTATTTTGCGAGCTATTATAAGCCAATTTGATTTCTTTGTGTTCGCTTCTTGATTGTGAGGTAAAGTTTCCTGATCCTCGGTAAACTTCTGCGTATTTCGTCCCACCACTCGACTGTCGTAGCTTTGGTTGACTCCAAAAGGAGTAGTGTTGGGATTAATCATATGTTGTTTGTGGTATGAGGTGTGTTAACGCTGTTACTACTGTGAATAGAGTTGATCCTTTCACCAGTTAGTCCTCCGGTATCGTCGTCAATAGAAAAGAGACAATAGTAATAATAGATATAATTAGTGAAGTTATTCAGACTAACAGACAGAAAAGGAATAAGAAAACGTAACAACAGTCAGCTGATTGAATTTGGAGAATAATATGAATGATATATATATATATATATATCGGTAATAGTGACAATAATAATAGGTATAGTTAAAAATGTCAGGAGAGTTAGACGGGGAGAATGTTTAGAAGTAAAACGACAAGTTTAATTGTCTACCCCTGAATGGTGTATGTGATTTTAAGGGGAAAGGCCATTTGGATGTAGTCCTTGTGTCGCTGCATGACTGTCCAGCCTTCGCTTAAAGGCGTCCACAGACGGTGCCATAGCCACATCTGTAGGTAAGGAAATCCAGGGACGGCAAACCTGCAGCGAAAAGAAGTGGGAGCGCACCCGGGTCCTTGCCCTCTGGTGAGCTATCCTTCTGGGATTTCCACGAGGGAGCCTATACCTACTGAATGGCAGAACACCTTTGTTTGGGTGATTCTGGTCATTTGTTATTTTGTAGACGGTAATTAAATCCCCCCTAAGACGACGGTAGCTAAGTGTGAACAGGCCTAATTTCTTCAGCCATCCATCATATGGTTTATTTTGGAGACCGACCACTCCTTTTGTTGCCTGTCGTTGGACTCTTTCCAAGAGGTTAGCGTCTCTTCTAAGCAGTGGGGATGCAATAACATTATGCACTTCAAGGTGTGGTCTGACGTATGTTTTGTACAACCTTAGAAAGAGCTCAGGAATGAGTGCACCTAACTGTCTATGTGTAAAGTGTATGACCACATATGCCCTCACCACATCCCCCGTGTAGTTTACGCTTTTGTCCATTTTTCCGTTAGAACTAGACCTAAGTCGCGTTCCGACGTTGTGCAGGACAAGCTTTCATTTTGCAGGGTGTAACTTGCATTCTGCAGCCTACAGGTGCGTAATTTCACTCCTTCACACTTTTCAGCCTGAAAGTCATACTGTTGACCACCGCCAAGATGATCGGACTCGATTGATCTTAGTGCAGAATTTCCTTTCATCTGGGTAGTCCTTCAACCATGACAGAAGTGGCTCATCTATACTTGCATGGCTTATTTTGTGTTGGAGAAGGTCATGGTGAAGAGTGTCGAATGCCTTCTCAAAGTCTAGGAAGACCACATTGACTGGAACATTTATATCCCAGCATGATGTCTAATTGTCCTAATCTGATAGTAGGTTTGTTACACAGGATCTGCCTTTCCTGAAACCACGTTGGATTTCATGGAGTCTATTAGTCCTATCGAGGCGCTCCGTGATGTGATCATCAATTATAATTTCCAGTACTTTTGATACCTCTGGGAGTAGAGCTACTGGTCTGTAACTAGTGGCATTTCGCCTATCCTCACACTTGACAATCGGAGAAAGGATGGCTCTTTTTTTACTTATTCGGCCCACGCACAAACTCTAGAAACACCGGACATGCAGGCACTTGTGATATTCGAACAAGCCGCATCTCCATGCCGTTAAGTTGATGTTCTTCTAGTCTTCGCTGAAAAATTAGGGAAATCTTTTCAAAATGAACATTCTATCCCACAACTCTCATTTACATAGTCCAAGCGACCTGAACGAAAACGACGACACTTCCTGACACACATCAAGTCCAATCTCCTCACGCAACCCGTATGTCATTAGTTCATATATGTGTTCGTGATGTGTGTCACGAAACCATTCCTGATATGTAACTGACACAAATACAGAATCACACATATTCTACAACATTGCCTTTGCTTCACCTCGTGATGAATCAGTCGAGATTATATGAGCTTGAATATCCCTGTTGGGTGGTGCCTCGTTTTCGGATGATGAAAGTGGACGAAATACACACAAACATGGAGAAATTTTCGTTTCATTGCAGTTTACTTCGCTGTGCTGTTCTATGATTCGGTGAACATTTTCGCTTTCCAACACTGTCTCACTGTCTACCCATAACTCTCCCGATCTCTGCCTCTCTCCTCGCATTCTCAATGTTGTTATCGAAGGAATTTTAAACATGTTTGCTTGTTTGATTATAGTTTGGTTCCATACCGTATTTGGAACTTTCAGCACGTGATATCGATAGCCCCACTTTTGCAGGTCGACTACTGATATTGAGTGTGCGTTGGCAGGGGATCGAATGCTGAAGCGTGAGCCTCGTTGGAGAGAGTCGTAACCGCTGTGCCACCAGCGCATATATGTCATCAATGCTGCCTCTGGTTTCCAGTTGTCCTTAAATCTTGGCTACAGTAGGTGATCCTGAGCAGTCATTCAGTCACTTGAACGATCAGTCAGTAGATCAATCATTGGAGATTCAATAAACATGTTGGTATTCAAGTGGCTCCACTGTATTTTGCATTTTAAGTGAAGGTACTCACATGAGCATTTACACATGTGATATGTATTCAACGGGCCATTCGATTTAAAATGAGGCTGAACATGCAAGTCCCTGTTCATTTGTCACGCGCGCTCTCCTTGAATACGACGCGCTTTTTCTTCTCCAACCGGGAAGTACCTATGTTGGGAATTATCCGCTTGGAAAACCTGACCTTACTAGCCGGTGAATTGAATTCAACCATTACTTGCAAAAGTTTAGCTGTCTCCAACTATTGCCAAGGCTTCAGGTGCTACTTAGGTAGCAGCATCTTCCACACTCGCTCAGATATTAGCAGTTAATAATATGGCATAAATTATAGTGATTGTTAATAAGACTGTTGAAAGTGGCCTTAGAAAAAGCACTAAAACACCATATTCTGTAGTCACAAGGGCTTCAGCCAGAGGAAGCAATAATCCGGGGACATCAACCCTATCTCGCATACCAATCCTAAAGTCCTGTGTACATCTCGCCTATTCTGGTACTACGCCTCCTTTGCCACAGTCTAGCACTGAGACATCACAGGCAATACCAGGTGGACATGGTACTATACCTGTATCCATTGGAAACCCGTGCGTGACACATAACGAAAGAATAAGGAAACGCTCAAGACGTCATAAGACCACGAAAGCGTCATCTAGAAAAGGAGACGAATATCAGGCCTGTAGTGTTACTGTCTCTGAAACTGACTCAGCATTTGAATACAATTTTTGCAAACGATGGGTACGCTGCCATTGTGAAAAATAGGTGCCTAAACCATATTGTGAGTTTATGCGAAATAACCGTGCCCATGGTCCTGGTGCAACTATCCACTCTGCCGCCCTGGCACAGTCCCACACAGCGTGTCTTCGGATAAAAGAAACACCATGCCACTCTTGTGTCTCGACAAAGTCCCATACAGCTCTCCACCTGATAACACCACTCCACCGAAACTTTCTATAATCACTAGGAAGTATATTCCAGCCCAACCAACTGGAAATACCAATCTTCAACAAGACTCCCCAGGTTGTACCTACAACATTAGGGGAGGAAGAAATTGCCAAAGCACCACTTCCATCCACTAGCAAGCCTGGCAACATAGCAAGGGCTAGCACCGCACTAGCCAGCACCACCAGAGTAGGTGCTCTCACAGAAATACTAAAGAAACGAATGAATCGCCAAAGCCATAAAATTTCTCTCCTTATAAACAAGGGCAAACTATACAGCAACCATGCAGACATGTGTGAACTGTTTAACGAGACGTTTGCAGCTAACTACCTTAAGCCCACAAGTCCACTTCTCGGTTTACAATCTACAATAGAACTCCCTTCTTCTTCAACGCTGAAACAAATCACTACAGTTCATTTCACTTATCCTAATATTAACGAAGCCATTAATACTCTTAAAAGCTCTAGTAGCGCTGGTTTTGACGGTATACCACCGTATCTTTATAAACAAGGTGGTTCTGAAATTTCCTGTTTATTACTTAAGATCTTTACAATGTCCCTAGAAAGCCAAACCTATCCAGATAAATGGAAAACCACATTTATAGTACCCAAACACAAATCCGGATCAAAAACTGAAGTCAACAACTATAGGCCAATCAATATTACACCCATAGTATCTAGAATCATTGAAAGAATAGTTAAAGATGATATCCTCAAACATATGCTCAACTGCAAAATTCTCAGTCCAAACCAACATGGATTCCTAAAATCCAGATCATGCATGACCTGTCACCTTGACTTCTTTAACTATATAACTAGCAGCCGAGACAAACAACTAGTACTAGTCATCTACTTTGACATATCCAAAGCCTTTGACCGCGTCGACCATTTGCTTCTAATAAATAAGCTGAACTCCTTAGGAATACGTAACCCATTATTAGGATGGATTGAATCATTCCCCAAAAATGGGTCACAAGTAGCTAGACTGGGGTCCGTAAATTCTAAGCCCATTCCAGTCACTTCTGGAGTAGTTCAAGGTAGCGTCTTAGGCCCCCTCCTATTCACTCTATATGTCAACGACATATGCAGCTGTTTCTCAATCAGTAAACCATTCATCTTTGCAGATGATCTAAAAGCAGCTTACACATTCCACTGTGGTGACTTAGGGTACTTTCAGAAAGCTGTTCAGGAAGAACTAGATAGAGTAACTGCATGGTCCTCCACATGGAACCTAAAATTCAACCTTAAAAAATGTGGTTGGATCTGTTTCGGTGCACCCTCAATAAATATTAAACTGGTACTTGAATCTCTTGACTTGCCTAAACTCCAAAGTGTTGCTGACCTAGGACTCAGGTTTTCTAGTGACTTGACATTTTCTGAGCAAGTGGCGACACAGACGCGTAAATCGAGGATGCTCTTAGGATACATACTCAGGAATTTCCACAGCTACGAAGCAAAACTATTATTATATAAAACTTGTGTCAGACCACTACTTGAATATAGTCCATTTATTCTCAGCAGCACTCGCGTAAGTGACAAACTTAAAATAGAAAGTGTCCAACGATACTTTACGTCTAAAATACTAGGGTTTGACTGCGAAAAGGACTACACATCAAGGTATATAACTCTAGGTACCGACCCACTCTGGATGAGACGACTGAGCATTAACCTAACATTCTTCTTTAAAATCTTGCATAAAATATCATTCTCAGACAGTAAGGAGATACAGTTCTCACCGGAAGGCTCTTACAACCTTCGTAACCAAACGTGTACAGTATCTAGGAAAAACTGTAAGACAGCACTCCGTGCAAACTTCTTCATAGTCATGTACTCTAAGATCTGGAACAGTTTGCTCCTAGAAATAAGGACCTGTCACTCTATTATAACCTTCAAACGCTTGCTTTATAAACTGCTTCATCCAAATGACTATGCCAATCACACCGCACCATTTATTTCTAAAACGCATGAGCTATTAGAACACTTTAACGCCTAGACTCATTACTAAATATTATGACACTAAATAAACTTTAAGACTTCGCAAAATACATGAAAGAACAACTAGATTATAGGTAGTGTTTACTATGCAATGATATACATTTATAAACATTTATATATACATAAAATATTAATGTTCTCTTCATTTTTACATACTTTATCTTTCTGTTATTCTGCTGCTGAGCGTACTCTTCTATATACCTCCTGGTCGAGGTCGAACAACCCAACATCTAAACTGAAATGACCATTTAAGTAAATTCAAACTCAAATTCCATGAACGATCCGAAACTACCATTTGAAAACGCTGGCCAACATTCTGTGCAAGGAGTATTCTTGATCTGAAATAAAGAAACAACTGGTTTTCAAACAGTTTTCAATGTATTACTCAACTTACATGTACAGTCTGCCATGCTGACAGGAATGGCGCCAATGGATAGTTCTGGAATCGACCTCGGCCCCATTTGATGCAGTAAAACAATCTAACATGACCTTATCTAATTTTCGTATCAAAGATCAAATTTCTCTCCTATTATAAAACTACGATTAGACTGGTGAAAAATTGGATTAATACATTATTGACTCAAAATAATACATCAATAAACTTTAACTCAAGGATTCTGTTCACAACAAAGTTATATAGGAGAATTGACTTCAAGCTTTATTTTTCCCAGATATTTGCATTACATTCATCTGAAGTCTGGGTTTTTTGTTAATGCGAAGACAATATTTCTATATCTCTTTATGTGTTACACAGACAGACTATTTTGCAGACTGTTCCGACTGACTCTAATGTCAGAAAGAACAAACAAACTGTAAATTCACCACACATCGAATCATGTGTAATTTATATAATAACTTATCCATGCCTGTACAATTGGTATGTTCCTGCATAAACAGGATTAAATATATATATATAGTCGGAACCTGATGGAGTCCAAATTGACTGACTCTGCTAAGCACCAAAAAACAAACCTAAGTCTGGGGTCAGTCGGTCTATCTTCCTTATCCTGTTTAATGTAGCCGTGTGCAAAGATAGCGAACCCTGTTTGATCTGGAATAGTGGTCCGATCTGTGCAGTAAATTAGGTCTGAACATCAATTCAGCGAAATTGTGCAGTCTGTACAGGGGTGTCCACGCACCTCAGGCTAAGCCACCTCCATTACGGGTTACACTGGCCTCTGCCGAAGAGGCTGAAAGAGTACTACTAATGGCTCAGGTACTAGCCATTGACAGAAGTTCGAACATAAGGGCGAGACAGGACAGACCACGGGCTATCAGACAAATGGCAAGGGAGTCACCGGAACTAATGCTTTCTACCTCTATGGTGGTAAACGGTGTTCTGGAGCTGGAAACGAGCACAGCCTGTGAAAAACACATGCATGACGTACAGCAATGGAGATGGCTGTCATCTCAGATGGCCCTTAACGCTTCTGGAGCAATCTCCAT
The DNA here is from genome assembly GCA_944472155.2 of Trichobilharzia szidati. Lineage (NCBI taxonomy): Eukaryota > Metazoa > Platyhelminthes > Trematoda > Strigeidida > Schistosomatidae > Trichobilharzia > Trichobilharzia szidati. Next base: position 32,899,050 of record OX235277.1, read on the forward strand.
TTTCCGACTACCTCGCCCCGCTCATTTCACACTAATTAGCTCTCCGAGGCTGCTAAGTGTCACATTCAACTCCCCGGAGCAGTTGGCCATAGCACTTCAACGGTGGTATGAAATCAAAGGAAAAATAGGAGGACACATCCGATGCTGCGAAGGCAGACCTCGAACCATAAGGAGGCAGCAGACTGAGGCTTTTATACTTCCCCAAGCTTCAGTGACACTAGAGCGATGCAGTTCTGAGAAATAAAGTCTGTGTCACTCAAGTGTCTTGCCTAAATCCATGGAAAAAAACCACAACGGGCCGGTTCCATTGGAATCGGCCAACTGGACCAAACATTAAGTCCCCTACCAGCAGACAGCTTCACGTGAACTACTTCACAACACGTTGAGGTTGTTAGACTCACTGTTAGCTGCCTATATAGCAATGTGAGGGGGCTGAGAGGAAGAATAGGTGAACTCCGAAATCTCCAAGCAAACCTACGACTGAAAATGATCATTCTCACTGGAGTGTGGCTAACCCCCACTATCGCGGATAACGAAATCAGTATGGGTGATATGGTTCTGGTCAGGAGAGACAAGGATAATAAGGAAAGAGAGGGAGTTGCTATATTCTTTGACAGGCCAATTTAAATGTGTGCGCGCAACGGACCCACCACTTATTGAACTCCCAGACTCCATATAGTGTCATTTCACCATAAGCCACACCCAGCATTTACTTGGTGGCATCTACAGATCTCCCACCTGTGGGCAGAGCACAATCAGCTACTGCTCAGCACTATCACAGGGATGCGAAACATGGGCTACCACCAAATCAACATTCAATATCAGTAGTCGACCTGCGAAAGTGGGGCTATCGATATCACGTGCTGAAAGTTCCAAATACGGTATGGAACCAAACTATAATCAAACAAGCAAACATGTTTAAAATTCCTTCGATAACAACATTGAGAATGCGAGGAGAGAGGCAGAGATCGGGAGAGTTATGGGTAGACAGTGAGACAGTGTTGGAAAGCGAAAATGTTCACCGAATCATAGAACAGCACAGCGAAGTAAACTGCAATGAAACGAAAATTTCTCCATGTTTGTGTGTATTTCGTCCACTTTCATCATCCGAAAACGAGGCACCACCCAACAGGGATATTCAAGCTCATATAATCTCGACTGATTCATCACGAGGTGAAGCAAAGGCAATGTTGTAGAATATGCGTGCTTCTGTATTTGTGTCAGTTACATATCAGGAATGGTTTCATGACACACATCATGAACACATATATGAACTAATGAAATACGGATTGCGTGAGGAGATTGGACTCGATGTGTGTCAGGAAGTGTCGTCGTTTTCGTTCAGGTCGCTTGGACTATGTAAATGAGAGTTGTGGGATAGAATGTTCATTTTGAAAAGATTTCCCTAATTTTTCAGCGAAGACTAGAAGAACATCAACTTAACGGCATGGAGATGCGGCTTGTTCGAATATCACAAGTGCCTGCATGTCCGGTGTTTCTAGAGTTTGTGCGTGGGCCGAATAAGTAAAAAAAGAGCCATCCTTTCTCCGATTGTCAAGTGTGAGGATAGGCGAAATGCCACTAGTTACAGACCAGTAGCTCTACTCCCAGAGGTATCAAAAGTACTGGAAATTATAATTGATGATCACATCACGGAGCGCCTCGATAGGACTAATAGACTCCATGAAATCCAACGTGGTTTCAGGAAAGGCAGATCCTGTGTAACAAACCTACTATCAGATTAGGACAATTAGACATCATGCTGGGATATAAATGTTCCAGTCAATGTGGTCTTCCTAGACTTTGAGAAGGCATTCGACACTCTTCACCATGACCTTCTCCAACACAAAATAAGCCATGCAAGTATAGATGAGCCACTTCTGTCATGGTTGAAGGACTACCCAGATGAAAGGAAATTCTGCACTAAGATCAATCGAGTCCGATCATCTTGGCGGTGGTCAACAGTATGACTTTCAGGCTGAAAAGTGTGAAGGAGTGAAATTACGCACCTGTAGGCTGCAGAATGCAAGTTACACCCTGCAAAATGAAAGCTTGTCCTGCACAACGTCGGAACGCGACTTAGGTCTAGTTCTAACGGAAAAATGGACAAAAGCGTAAACTACACGGGGGATGTGGTGAGGGCATATGTGGTCATACACTTTACACATAGACAGTTAGGTGCACTCATTCCTGAGCTCTTTCTAAGGTTGTACAAAACATACGTCAGACCACACCTTGAAGTGCATAATATTATTGCATCCCCACTGCTTAGAAGAGACGCTAACCTCTTGGAAAGAGTCCAACGACAGGCAACAAAAGGAGTGGTCGGTCTCCAAAATAAACCATATGATGGATGGCTGAAGAAATTAGGCCTGTTCACACTTAGCTACCGTCGTCTTAGGGGGGATTTAATTACCGTCTACAAAATAACAAATGACCAGAATCACCCAAACAAAGGTGTTCTGCCATTCAGTAGGTATAGGCTCCCTCGTGGAAATCCCAGAAGGATAGCTCACCAGAGGGCAAGGACCCGGGTGCGCTCCCACTTCTTTTCGCCGCCGTCCCTGGAATTCCTTACCTACAGATGTGGCTATGGCACCGTCTGTGGACGCCTTTAAGCGAAGGCTGGACAGTCATGCAGCGACACAAGGACTACATCCAAATGGCCTTTCCCCTTAAAATCACATACACCATTCAGGGGTAGACAATTAAACTTGTCGTTTTACTTCTAAACATTCTCCCCGTCTAACTCTCCTGACATTTTTAACTATACCTATTATTATTGTCACTATTACCGATATATATATATATATCATTCATATTATTCTCCAAATTCAATCAGCTGACTGTTGTTACGTTTTCTTATTCCTTTTCTGTCTGTTAGTCTGAATAACTTCACTAATTATATCTATTATTATTATTGTCTCTTTTCTTTTGACGACGATACCGGAGGACTAACTGGTGAAAGGATCAACTCTATTCACAGTAGTAACAGCGTTAACACACCTCATACCACAAACAACATATGATTAATCCCAACACTACTCCTTTTGGAGTCAACCAAAGCTACGACAGTCGAGTGGTGGGACGAAATACGCAGAAGTTTACCGAGGATCAGGAAACTTTACCTCACAATCAAGAAGCGAACACAAAGAAATCAAATTGGCTTATAATAGCTCGCAAAATAGATATTGGATATTGTTTACTGGAACGACGGTTTGCGGTCAAATCCGCTGTTGTTATTAATAGGAAACATGATCATATTGCATTTAATTTTATGGAACACTGTGATGTGAATTTTTCAATTCTTCAATTGCAGAACTAAAAGCTACTCAATTTCTTACTCTACTCTCTAAGAGGTGATTGCAAGAACAGTAGTCATTTCAGTTTGCATTTTCCACATAAAAATTATTTCAACAAGAAATATCCAGGAGCTCCGTCTTCAATTTACAAATATGCATTATTCGATCAGCAGGAATTACTTTTCTGAAATTCGGAAGGTTGGAATCGCCAGCTAGATTGAGGTGTTGTGACTTTATTGGCTGGAATACAAAGCAGAGTGTATCCAGACTTTATCTCTCATGGATAAACAATTATGTGTGAATTTGAGCGGAAAGAACAAGTAAAACAGGAGATTTCAAAGGACACCTTCCACCAGAAGATTTTTCCCTGATTTAGTGTACATGAGAATGCCAGTTCGCAGACATCATCAATATAATAAATAATATGTACATGGAGTAAGCATATTTGCATTTTTTCACTTGCACGGAATATTTATACCGAGAAACCTAATGGAATCCTATCAGTTTTCACAATTTACACTAGCAAAAGCAATTTGCATGATATAATTCTAGGCACCAATATTCTCTGAATCTGTTGAAGATGGGCGTATTTACTGAAGGCTGCGTTACATATTGTCGTGAAACAAGCGAAGCAGCAGACACAAGCATTGGAAACAGAACACGAGCTGTGCAGGGGAACGTTTATCCCAGGAGATCAACTTTTTAAAAGTGCTGGAGTCCAGCCTTAGAGTTTTACTGGTTCTGCAATTCTTGTATCTCCTGGCTCAGATAGTTAATTCCCGCGTATCTTCCTGCAAGTAAAGAAAATAAAACATTGATTAGTGTTATAATATAGTTTCTGTTTTTATTACAGTTGATATGGTGGGCTATTGACAATAGTATGAAAATGGCATGTAAAATGGTAACCAGCTTACCGACAATAATGTTTGGAGCAGTAGCATCTGCAAGCGGCTCATCACAGTAGTTAGTGTTTAGTTAAACATGCTAAGAAGTAATAATCAGCAACCGGTTGACTTTTTAATCCATTTCGGTCAGGAACCGGAATGACTGCGAACCATACAAAGTGATGAACGAAGCATGCAGGAGCAGAATATCGCCATTGAATGAGTCAGTGGAATTCAAAATGCGGCTGTCAGCATATTTTCATTATTTTTTAAACCTCTTGATGAGTTGGTGCTGTAAAGATAGTGGTCTGGATTCATCAGCATTTTCAACGTGTGGATGAATATCTTGTTGTGTACCAAAGCTTGTTCGCTTCGCGGACATCGTCAATTCCATATCGTGTTGGGTTTAGTTTTTCTACAATTTTGATATATTCCACAAAGTATTCCCGTGATCATGGGAAGTATACGTACGCTTTAAATGCATCACTTCGCTGATTCCTACCCTCATTGAGTATGTTGTGCTGTGAGCAAACACAAGAATAAGTTCGAATTGTATAATAAATATATAGATCCGCGAAATTTAGAGTTTTAATAATCCAGAAAGTGTAACGACGCGTCGAGGTCAAAAAGTCGTCGTCGTCGGAGTCAGCAAGGTCACGTCGGGTTCACCAATTTGTTGCTGCTGAATTTTGATTAAACTGGCATACACGTACATCTTAGTACTTCTTCGCGTTTATAATTGTGACCTAACGTTGTGATTACTCGACATCCGCAACGTAATTCAAAAGGCACTTGCGAAGGAATACGATAGTTTATTATTGCAGCAATCAACAATTCAAAAATCGAGCGAGCACAAAAGGTATCAATTGTTAACATGCAAGATTTAGAGTAATAAACAAATCGAAGTACAATTACACAATGAAAGTATATTGCGATGATGAGTAATAAAACGGGTCACTACAATAGCCCCTCCGTAGAATGCAGGTAAATGAAGTTTACCTGTATTCGGAATGATATTGTAAATTATAATTACACAAAAAAAAAATAAATGAGTTTTTGTTATGAAAACCAAATTGAGGATTTTAAGTTTTCTGAGGTTTGATAATACAACTGTATATATGCAAAAATGTTAACAACTTCGAAACGAACTAAAATGTTTAGAAAGTTGTGCAACATGTAACAATAAAACCAGAAAAATTATTAGAATATTAATGAGGTTGTTATTGTAAAGAGTTACAGAATAGATTTATATCTTAACATACAGTTAATAGTATAGTAATAAGGAAGTATGGAAATGACTTGGGTAAACATTCAGTTACCTCTATTGCCATGAAAGCTGGTTGTACAAGTGGAATTGTACAAGAAGAGATGGCTGTGCCAGAGAAGAGTACAGCAGTAGCTGCTGCTGATACGGTTGAAAGTGAACGTCCGTCAGCATGTTGTTGTTGTTGCTGGGGTGTTGTTACTCGGCGTTGAGGAGTAACTTGAATTGATGTTTGCTGAGGTTGGAGAGTAGAAGTTGGTTGATTGATAGCCATTCCAACAAGAGCAGTTGGCATAAACTGGTAAACCAGTGGTTTGAATCAATTGACCGTTAGGACCAACAGTCATGACTTTTAATGGAGCTCCTGGTGCCAGAATGATAAACTGGGGAGTAGCATAGGAGCATGCAGCTACAGTACAAGGTTGACCACTGGCAGAGACGTCAGTTGCCATCATTGTTGCTTGTTGCTGATGTTGTTGGATATAAGCTTGCTGTTGAGCTGGTTGTAACTGATGAGCTTGTGCTTGAATCTGTTGTTGTTGTTGTTGAGGTGATTGGGTCAACTGTTGTAATTGAACAGCTGTAGGACCGGTTTGAGTAAATGGAGTTGCAGACCATTGTAAGAGTGTTTGCACACCTGTAGACAATGCTGAAGCTTGAGGACAGAGAACTGGAATTGAGGTGTTGCATAACAGCCAGCTGCTTGACTATCACAGTGAACTGGGATAGCAGTTGCTGTGCCGCCAGGTCCGGAGGTACTTTTAGCAGAAATATCAGTAATTATACATCCAAATGTTATGTAGTTATAAAAGTTAATCCGATCGCAAAGATAATTAAATCCACTGTGCGTATATTTCGAAATGGTGTAGTCGATCGATCAGCCATGTCGGGCTCGCCAATGTGTTGCGCTGCTATATTTTGACTGAACTAGAGTACACGTATCTTCTAGTATTTCTTCGCTTTTACCATTGTGACCTAACGTTGTGATTACTCGACATCCGCAACGTAATTCAAAAGGCACTTGCGAAGGAATACGATAGTGTATTATTGCAGCAATCAACAATTTTAAAAATCGAGCGAGCACAAAAGGTATCAATTGTTAACATGCAAGATTTAGAGTAATAAACAAATCGAAGTACAATTACACAATGAAAGTATATTGCGATGATGAGTAATAAAACGGGTCACTACAAGTATACTCTTGATATTGAGAAGGTTAAGAAATTTTAATCACGGACGGAATGGTGGATTTATAAAATTCCTCGCCACTATGGGTAAAATATTGCTGCATTCTTTTCAGAAAGTAGACTAGTTGGTGAAGCACAATCCTTCCAACTGTAAAGTGTGTTATTCAGCATGGATTTTTCCACTCTTGGTTAAGCCGACTTAAGACCATCTACTTCCGATTACGTATCAGTGTATGGAAGGCAATATTGACTGAGTAGTTATTACCACCCAATCCTGCCTTACTTTGGTGAGGAGAAGAAACTAACTGTGTTGTTCGTGAACCGAATGCGTGATATCAGCTTATGTTGCTCTCAAATTTTCACCTGGTGCCTACTCTCTAAATTGTTCTCCTCATTCTTGAATATACAGAAAAATGTCGAGTATTACTCCCAGTTGGATTTCCATTGGCTATAATTACCCAGTGATAGACAAAATGTAAGTTCTGTGTCACGCACTTCCACCCTCTATCCGACTACTGAGTAGAGTGAACAAGGGAACTGGAAGATGACACACGCTTCATAAGTGGCATTTCTTGCAGCAGTAATTGGTCAATATCACCATGTCATGGAGGTGGTTATCAACCAAGAAAATTAGTGCTCCGATTGGAAGGTGGAAATGTTTAAGAAAGCTTGAACCAGTAAATTGCACAACGTGCATTTTGAGAATCTTCGACGAGTAATTAGGAAACAAACGTGTGCTCAAACTAACTGCGTAACAAGCAATTAAAGATGAAGTATTCTGAAAAATAATGTGATTATGACAGCGCCAATCTATGAAAGGCTTGGTAGGAGGGAATATTTTTCAATGTTTACATTCATGTACTGGTGGCCGAGGCTCGGAAAGGAGGTGAACTAATTTCTTTTGAACGCACATATCTGGCTGACTTCTTCAGGTGGATCCCGAAGGTCTCATCTGTATGTAGAAGACTAACTCAAAGGATGCAATGAATATTAGTAGGAATGCGATGAATAATTTTACATGCTTTATTAGTATCGCTTTTACTCTCACTACAAACAAGGTGTGCTAGAACAGAGTTGTGAATAGATCTCGTCAACGATTTTTGTGTAATCGTGAAGGATGCTGTTCGGAAATCCAATGATGGACAGTCTAACTGGTTTCAGAGGAGCAGTCAAACTGTTGGATATGCACAGAGGAGGTGAAATAAGAAGCGCTTCAATATTAAGTGGAATGCAAGTTGTCTGAATAGGAATGACGGATTCAGACTGAATTGAACCTGGATCCAGTACTCCTCACCACCCGATGAAGTGACAAAATGAGCACAAATAACATGAGCTTTTTAATTCTGTGAACACATGACGTTCGTTATAATCTCATACATTTATGAGATACAACGATCTTCTAATGGTTTGCTGTGTTTATTAATTCACCCATTTGATGAAGTTAAAAATTGCCTCATTCTGAATAACTACCATTAGGTAACTGTATATAAGCTGGACTGTGTGAATTTTGATCTACTTTTATCTTGAAAAAGCCATGAACAACATAGCGAGAAGTCAGTAGAAACAATATTGCTTTATGTTTTTATTGATTGAGAAATACAAAAGCTGGTATGACAATAATCTTCATTGGTGCACAGACAACAGACACTAACAACCGGTCTTGTCTTGTATGCATGTTAAAATTTGACACAGTGAAAGTACAACATTGCGATAATCTTTGTGCAGTTAATTATGAATTACAAATTGATAACAAATATGAATGAATAAAAGTTGTGAACACAATGTTCAGTAAATGTTTAGGAGATTCGGAACATTCGGAATTCTGAACATATTTAAATTCCGCAGACTCAAATGCAATCACATGGGAGAATAAGTGAGATGAGTGAATTGTCGTTGATGAAGTTAAGTGAATACTACGTTAAAATATGTTACAATTAAGTGAAATCAGATACGAAAATAATGTAGAAACGTCGACGACTGAAAAGCGTCTTGTTGCCTTTGCTAACTACAATGATCGTAAGCCTTATTGATGAACACTGAGAGGAGAATATTTATTTCACCAATTTCTGTTTACACCATCGTCTATACGAGAAGTAGATAATGGTTAATATCGCCAAAACTGACACGAGTACTATTGCTACAATGGTACCTGGAGGAGGAGAATCAAGACAAAAGAGAAACTGGATCATTTTTAATTTCACATGTGGTGAATCGACAGCATCATATCACAAATTCTTACATATCAATAAATATACTACAGTGATTTCGTTCAATAACATCACTAGTAGATTTCAGCGGAAAACGGTCATTCACATATGAATAGATGCTAGTGGGTACGTGCATACAAAATCTTACTTCAATTATAGTCGTCAGGTGAATATAAATAACCTGTCTATATGTAAACGTGTCTATCTTCATGCACTTCATGTTCGAATAGCAACATGTGGAGTGAATCTTGCACACTGGATCTACTTATTGGAAGTTCTGTTTGAAAGACTAACAGGAATTAAACGTAATGCAGTTTCGTTGAGTTCATTGGTGACAGCGATCTGTGGCAGATAATTCGATCATGGTTCTCAGGAAGAATCATGTGAAAGTATTTCTGAAGTGAGACTGAAGCACGGACACTGCATCTCGAGTTATTAATACCCTTTAAAGAGAACAGTCATATTGTTTCAAGAATAGTCTTGTGATTTGAGAAAGGTACTAACCTTCCTGGAAGTAAAGCATGTTGAATGAAAATGTGGTAAGGTCTGGTATTGAACTGAAGAGTGATGCTTGAACGGTGGTTGCTTAACTTCGTCTTTGTCAAGGAAACAGATAGTGAAGACAATGTGGGTCAGAAGTAATCGGGCGTTAAATAACGCTGTACATAAATCATGCGAAAGGACTTAAATCATTCCATCCTGTGTTCAATATAGTCAGTTGAACAAATCATAGATATCGGGGTCTCTGTGGGATAACTTTAGGAGATCCCGGAGCAAGTTGAACTGAAACGATTATGCTCCGACTAAGTAAGTGGAATACGGAGTGTGTTACAAATTAGATTATATTATCTTTGCAAAGTTTAATCAAACTGAAAATCCCCGTTGAGTTATATAAAAGAAAAAGCGTTCAGCAATGTGCATCTGCCAATTCGCCTGCTCGTGTGGAGATAGGAATGTTGTCCGTACCCAGCATTCCTCATCCAAACGTATCATCGAACACTTACCTTCATGATTCGCTAAAGAAGAGAAGAAAGATTCCCTCGCCACACTTTTATCCTGAAAGGCTTGATAGAATCTGAACACGAAGCCTACCCGCAAAATAACTTCAAAATTATCAACAGAAAACGTGGGAATTTTATTTACAGAGTGCTAATCAAATTCCTTCAAACTCCAGAAGCAATGACAGCTCACAGGGTAAATTCTCAACTCTGTATACAACAGAAGTTGCTTCAGTGCTAAATCTACACTGGACCTGATCTCGCTTAACACTGCATAAGTAAATCGTATGTCGATTACTCCCTTATTGTGATATTTTCTCCCACCAACCCCTGCTAAATTTCTACACCTTATAACCACTCTTGTCAACTTGATTCTCGTTCAAATATCAGTTGAATGCTACTCAACCCGTTCGGTAATATTGAGTTACTGAATCTACTTATTTTATTTCATTTCAGTTTCTATCCAATTACCGCTTTTTACATTGTCTAACTGGTTATCTGAAATTTCCAGTTCAAATGACACATCTTGGCATATATTGCATTTGTTGCTAACAAATTTACTATTCATTTGCGATTTTGAAGCTTGAGGATGATATCACCGAAAAGATATACTCTTCGCTGAACATTTTTTCTCTTATATTTTCTCTCACTGATGGCTTCCATCTCCCTTAATTCACGTCCTCCCACACTATTTATTCTACCTGGAATTCTGGACAACTGTAGAGCATGATAATGATTCCATCATCTAAATGCTTGAAAATACCTCATGGACAAAAGGGAGGTGTGTAATCATAAAGCATTCTATATTGCTATACGAATTGCAGATTCATTTCAATGAAATAAACTATCATTGTGGTGAGGCTAGTTATGAATTTGAGGACAACACAACGAGCACTCAACCGTCCTGTTGATTGTAATTATCTTCTTCGTTTTGTTCGCTGTTAGCGATACTTGATCACATGGAAGTATGTGTGTCCAATGGAAGGTAGATACTCTGACCAAGTGATCACTACACATAATCAGTATCATCGGGTTCATCAGCTTCGGAGTTACTTCGGAGACAATAGTTCACAGAATGTATACACTTTCTAGTTGTTGAATTCGTTGGAATTTTGTTTGTTAATTACATGATATGGAAGAGTCTATTCACCTCTAAACTCCTCCCAATATAGTTTCATAGTTGTTTTCAATCCACATTTAATATTATTAGGTGGTTGGAGGCAATCGGCAGGAAGCCTTGGACCTAGGTTTCGTGCTAGTTGGCACTCGTCAGCAAGGCGTATCTGCAACCTTGAAGGAACTCATGTCCCTTCTGAGATTCGAACCCGCGTCACCCAGTGCTGCAGTCAGAGACGTTACCACTGAGCTATTCGGGCTCGCGATTGACCTCCTGTAGGACTGTAGTAGATATTTTGATTTGACACTATGAACTAGTGTTATGCGTCTAGTCCTCTCTTTGGTGAAGACTGAATTCTATCAGTCACGAAACCTAGGTCCAAGGCTTCCTGCCGATTGCCTCCAACCACCTAACATCATCACAAACTATGTACACCGTGATGGCGAGCTACCTAGAATGGTGGCCACATTACAACTTGACTGATAGAATTCAGTCTTCACCAAAGAGAGGACTAGACGCATAACACTAGTTCATAGTGTCAAATCAAAACATTTAATATTCGAATGGATACAGATGAATTACTCATCATTAAACACATTTTTGTGTACATTTATGTACGCCTCGCAAAATACAACAGTCTGACTTATTGTCAGTCAATCATAATGATCTCGTTAGCTCTACCTGGGATGGACAGGAATTTCATAAATTCATTAAAAATGCCCATTAAAATTTTCAAAAGAATAGACACTGAACAAAGAGAACTCTTTTCGATAAATTCTTCATCAGGTTCTACAATTATATATACATTATAATGAATGAATGAATTAGTCTTATGAACGACATTAATGTTTAAATAACATCAAATCAATAATATTGATAAATTACAGCTGAACTGCATCAACATTAATTAAACTGAATGTCAGAATAATTAGGAAAGGTAATGGTAAAAATTCATGAGTTTATAGTCTCTACTGAGGGCCAGGGCAGTAGTAGGGGCTGGACTTGTTTCTTTTGGACACAGAGCGCTGGTTGTTTGAGGCGAATTGCAATAGCCTCTGCTGTTTGGAGTAAGCGGTGCTTCGAGGATTTTGGTAGTTTGTTGGGCACCCGGTATATTATGGAGAAGGATTCGTCTACGCTGGCTTTGTGACCGGTTTGCACCAGATGGTCTAATATTGAGCTGTTAATACTTTTAACTACACCTTTACTTAGCCATAGTGGAATATGTTCCCGAGCACGAAAAATCAAGTTCCTAGAGCAACGGCCAACATAACTCGCTCCACAAGCGCAGTTGAATTGATAAATACAATTTGAAGTGGCCAGTCTAGGTACTTCATCTTTCAGTCGAGGTAGCACCATCGGTCTTGTAGAGAATAAGATGTGTAGTTCGCCAGCATTAAAAGTCCTTTGAACTGCTTTTCTTAATTTCTTTGTAATTAACTCACTTGGTTTATCGCCCTTGAATTGTAGTCGTATATAAAGGGGCTTCTTGTTTACCGATAGTGGGTCGTCCTTTTCGGCCTTCTTCGTCATATGTTTCTTGATAAACTTGTCAGGATAACCATTTTCAATTAAAGTATCATATACGATGTTTAATTCATCTTTAATTACTTCCTCAGAGCATATAGCTCTAACTCTGTGGCTAAGGGTCTTCACCAAATTCCTTTTGTATTTGATGGGAACGAAGCTATGAAAGTGTGTATATTGTCCCGTCCAAGTACTTTTTCTATGTAAATTTCTTTTTATGCTTCCGTCTGGTTTTCTTGTAAGTAGGACATCGAGGAAGGCAATTCTGTCTTGGGATTCCTCCTCGCATGTGAATTTCATAGCCGGATGTACTTCATTAAATTCAGTAATTATTGTAGTCCTATCGGAAGCATTATCACAAAGAATAAAGGTGTCATCCATATATCGGCAATAAAATGAGAGCTTTCTGATAAGGTTGTTCAGAGGTCCATTTTCTAGCTTACTTAGAAAGAAATCAGCCAGAATTGGACCTAATGGGGAGCCCATTGCCACCCCGTCCACTTGCCTGTAAAGCGTGCCGTCAAATTTGAAGTTAACATTCATAGTACATCTTAATATCAATTCTTTTAGGATTTCAATATGGATTCCAATGTTTATCGACTGCTTGTCCACTTGTTCACATATATAATTAACTGTTTCTATTAGAGGTACATTTGTGAATAATGATGTTATGTCCAAAGATATCATGGTTTTTTCCTTGATATTAATATCTTTTATTTTGTCTACGAATTCGAATACATCTTTGACACTATATTTCACTATCTTCTCATGCAATGGTTTGAGAATATTTACTAACCATCTAGCTAGAGCATGGTAGGGCGAATTTATTTATTTAAACATTAATGTCGTTCATAAGACTAATTCATTCATTCATTATAATGTATATATAATTGTAGAACCTGATGAAGAATTTATCGAAAAGATTTCATAAATTCCCAATTCTAGATCATCTGTGACCAGATCTTAAAAATATCATTTCGTTAGAGAAAGAAAGACCAGATTTGCAGTATAAAATGATATCAGCTGCAGCTGATGAGAGCCTGTGAAATAGAATGATATCATTTTATATTGCCAAATCTGGTCTTTCTTTCTCTATCGAAATTTATCAAGGGAACCAAATGTATGAAAAATATCATTTTTGATGACAGTGGTTGATCATTTGAGAAGATGAATGTAATTCGTAGCAAGATGACAATAATTTCATTCTGAATACGTCAGGAAAGTGAGTAAATATGCTTAACAATATCAAATTTTGTGGAACTGAAGGTGGCACGAAGAAGTAAACAAGAAACTCTTTGTTTTCTCTTTTCAGACTTTCAAAGTTTCAGTTGTTGAATTTCAATTGACATATCAGAGAATTGAGAAGTGCTTGTTGAATGCACAGACGCTGCATGGATGCTCCGTGGAATACTGATGACTCGTGTTGACAGTGAATGTCACATTATTCATAAAAATAAAATTGAGTCAGTGAAAATAAATCACAGTGTTCAATATACATGCACTAAATCAATGGATGAATAGATGTTTGAAGAAGAACCCCAAATGTATATATATAAATATATCGGTAAATGCTTTACGAACTCACCAATATGAATACGGTTAGATGAACTGCCGCTCACTCGAAGGAGTAAGTCTAAATAAAAAAAGGAAAATTTGTAGTTAACACTTTAGTTGAATTGAGGAAATATTTCGGGACTGCAGTCATCACGTCTGACGCCAAAGCGTTGATGTATGTTTGTGTGTATGTATGTAAACAACACCATATATCGAATAGCATAAATATGTAAATAAGCCAATTCCAAAGCTGTAATCAATTAGCTCCTGACAACTTTGTATTAATTGCATCGTAGTTCTTGACGAAATACAGCACTATCAGATTTCATTATGATATACAGGCATCCTCAATACACTGAAATCTCTCTTATTGAAATCTGCCAATAAGAGAATTATTAGTTCTCTATCAGCGTTGAATAAACCTCAGTGTAGATTTGCTGTAACTAGGAAGTTGCTTAATTGACATAATGCTCTGTTATGAAAAGTAGTCATGGGTGGTTGAATCCAAGTCGACTTGTAACAACTCATACTTCAGTATTTAACGCCTAGCACTTCTTCATTTCTCGTGTTCCCGGTGGATGACAGAATTTTGTCAGTGTCGCTTGTTGTCGTTTTAATAATGACAGCTGCAGATTTTTGAGTTTTACAAGCACGTCGACAGTATTCACACAGACTCCTATTTCAGTTATCTAGAGGTCTGATAACGTCATTAATTCAGAAGGCGAAATATGTGATCTTAACAAATGTAAATATGAGAGACACAAGTTGCAAGTGATATACCACAATTCATTATTTCGGGAAGAATGTTGATCAGATGAGTAATGTTGAAGTCATGCGAAATCTGTTTAGAATGGAGTGAACATTCGTTCAGGAAAACATCATTGTTGCAGTGTCAACTTAGTTGAAAACAAGATAAAAATTTGAATTACTAGTAAAGGACGATAAAAACACGTACTCTGATAGGACACTTATTGGTGTCATGTGTCTAGTCCTTTGATTACTGCTGACTGAATTCTATCAGTCAAGTTTGAAATGTGGTCAACATGCTAGGTAGCTCGTAAACCAGTTCCACTCAAACGTGTTGTTGTTAGATGGTTGGAGGTAATCGGCAGGAAGCCTTGAAACTAAGTTTCATCCTTTTTGGTGCTCGTCAGCAAGGTGTATATGGAATTTTGAGGGAACCCATATCTCTTCCTAGACTTAAACGAGCGTCACCCAGTGCTGGAATGGAAGGCGTTACCACTGAGCTGGCCGGTCTGGCGAATTAACTCATCTACGGTTATTTTTATTTCATTGCAAATTTGACTGCTAGAATTCAGTCTACAGTTAACAAGCTATAGTCACAAGATACTTGATAGCATACAAAATAGTCATACAGGAGGTCAGTCGCGAAACAGAATCGCTCAGTGGTAATATCTCATACTGCAAGACTGTGAGAAGTGAACTTGAATCTCAGAAGGGCATGCGTCAGATTAAGATTTCACATACACCACGCAGAGGAGTGTGTGTGAAAGATAAGTCTGTTAAGGTGAAAAGATAGAAGAAAACTAAGAGGAGGGTAAATTCAAAAAATTTTGAAAACAGTTAAGATTACAGAACACACAGCGAAAATAGAGAGCCTGATATAAACAAAATAAACGAAGAAGAAAATATGGGCAAAATAAAGAAGAAAAAATGCCACAGAGGATACGTAGGCATAAAAGAAAAAAAAAAACTCAATTAGAGATAATCAGAAAAAATTCTTATCAATCAACAAATCTACCACAAACATCCAAGACAAGAAAATATGCCATATGACCATCTGAACCGCAATCAACTTGCAGATTGCATACTGACTGCATCGCCTAGTTCACAAATCACAGATGTCACTACTCACCAGTTCAGTCTCACGAGTGGTGACACATTGCAGACAAATGACGCCATCTGTCTCCCGCTCAATCTCTCTCTCTCTCTCCCTTTCTCTCGCTTTATCCAACTCTATCTGCATCTCTGACTTTTTCAGTTATTGGTGAGAAATGAAGTGGACTCACGTGTCGTGGTTTCTACAGGCGACGCCATCTCCTTCGCCGTGGTAACTGCAGCTTCTGAAGAAGGTGAAAATCACATGCATCCGAATTAGAAATCGACAAATGCATCATTTTATGTAAGGAGGTTGACTTGACCTCGAGGATATCGTCACGTCGCTCTGTGTATACTTGTTCACGTGAGATGTCTGGAGCGTGTTCAGTCTTCCTCTGTGGGTGGGTGGTTGGCTGGGTGTATACAGTGTTACTGTCACTTGTTGAAAATCACATCATTCCCGTGGTTAATGATTTCCACTTCGACTGTGTATTCACGTATATTCGTCTAATGTCTAGTCTCTCTCAGTAAACGCCTCCATTTCTTTCATTCGGCCAACAATCAATCAGTTGACATTTGCTTCATCATCACATCGTGTTACAACTCTACCGAATAGAATAGTGGTATTCTCAAACACCTTGATTCTCTTCCCTCTCATCTGTCATCCTCAAGCCGAAATGATCGCTTCCACCCACATTCAGAATACACCTCTACTCCTTCGTCAAGCCTTGCACACAGATGTACGACGAGAACATGTGTGATGGGACTATCGGAACTGCAATCAACTTGCAGATTGCATACTGACTGCATCGCCCAGTTCACAAATCACAGATGTCACTACTCACCAGTTCAGTCTCACGAGTAGTGACACATTGCAGGCAAACGACGCCATCTTCTTCTCTGTCTGTTTTTCTATCTTATCGTCACTTGGTGTTTTTTAACACATGGAATATGATTATTTTCTGTTCTTCTTTGCAATTTGTCTTTTTTTTCTCATGTTTTAAACCATGCTGAATGCGAGGATGCTGTTTTTTCAATAATGAGGAACTTGAAATGCTCCGCTTGTTTTTCTTATATTTTATATAATATTCAGATTTTAACATCCGTAGAAATAACTCGGTAGCTTCACACTCTGAACAAATATCTGAGTCTTTGTATTTATTCGAGTGAAGTCGGTGATAGGACCGTCAATTATAAATACTACCTTCGTATATCAACTAGCAAACTCGATCAGTCAGTTCATCACTAGCATTCTGGACTCACCACTGATTATTTCGCCGTCTTCCTCCTCGTCTGCTTGACTTTGATGTTCTACCCGGCTTCCTGAAACAAATGTATCCTGGTTTAATTAATGCAAGATACTTCTTATATTTATGTATACAAGATTTCATTTTCAGACAGTTTAACCGATTCTCTAACATTTCACCACATCCCAGATATCCTTTTAGGCTACTGAAATGATTCAGTATGTAGTGTGTCTCCGGTGTGTCTACTGAGTATTTCATCATTGGGTTTATTGGCGAAGAGAAGGAATGGAAAGAATTTTGTTTATTTATTCTGTATCGGCGTCGTCGGTCAATACTTCTCATCCTGAAATATATGTATCGTATAATGGACAGTACATTTATTGTTTCGACTTGTCTCTGGTCTCAGGAGGACGAGTATTTTGACAGTGGCAGGAGAAACACTAACGTTCGTGTACAGCTCAACTCGTGTAGTCGGTATCATAATCAGAGTGCATGGAGAACAAGATATTTATACGCTGAAATAACTCTTTGCATTTTTACTTGCTTCAGTGTATTTCTTACAGTTCATTTCCGTTATTTTGATTATAACTACCCTTATTTATCTCTCACACAACTGAATTCATTTAGAGGATCAAAAATGAATGGAAACTAGATGTAGAGTGGATGATGCTGGAAATATGAGGAAACACTTGCCTCAAACCCACCAATGCTACCCCAAACAAAATATGGAGAGTATACTTGCATGCAATCCCTTAACAAGTGAGATGAGTGAAAGTTAAACGAACTCACCTGACGACGCTGACTTGACTTCCTCCTCCTCGATGTCTGACATCTGTGGGGATTCTGAATAAGAAAGCATTGTGGCAAGTGTAGTGAGTGAGTCGGCAGCCTGTCAATCAATATACACTAATCTCATCCTTATCGTGACTACGGAGATTGTGTCAGGTGAACGTCAAGCGTGTCTGACATTTGTTGATGGTGATTTCGGCTGAGATGTGAATTGTTGTCGAGTGGTGATTCAGTGAGTGCGATCACCCACTCACATATGATACAGCAAAGCAAGTACTCTTGGAGAGATTGTGCGTGTCGCAGTCGGTGTTACTTGTGATATTCTGCTACTAACCCATTTTGGGTTATTTCTTTGTGTTTATCGCCACATTTTTCACTAATCAGTGTTATTATATTTGTTATTCTTTCTTAGTTTGTGAAAAAGTTTGACTAATTTTGTTCAAGTTTTCACTTTGTTTGTTATTTTATTGTGCATTTTTGTGTATATCTTCATCTGATAATGACAATTTTGGTGGTTGTCATTTGATGCTTATTCGGTTGTTTCGCTTCTCTTCTTTTGTCCACTCTTTGTTTTCTGTTTTGATTTGTGCTGCTGAATGCAACGTCACTAGAACTTTCTTTATTTTATAATCTGTGAAGTCGTATCTCTGATTTCTTTGACTTAGTCCTATGCAACACAACTATAGTCTTTCAGCCGGAGATTTATTATGCACAACATTTTGACTATTGCTCACTAGAATCTTCGCTGTTATTTCGTCAAGCTGAAATTTTCACTCTTCTATCTCTTTCCCTTCATTAGGTTGCTAAATTCAGGTTTCTATCATAATTGTTTTCGTTCATGAAGTGGACTCACGTGTCGTGGTTTCTACAGGCGACGCCATCTCCTTCGCCGTGGTAACTGCAGCTTCTGAAGAAGGTGAAAATCACATGCATCCGAATTAGAAATCGACAAATGCATCATTTTATGTAAGGAGGTTGACTTGACCTCGAGGATATCGTCACGTCGCTCTGTGTATACTTGTTCACGTGAGATGTCTGGAGCGTGTTCAGTCTTCCTCTGTGGGTGGGTGGTTGGCTGGGTGTATACAGTGTTACTGTCACTTGTTGAAAATCACATCATTCCCGTGGTTAATGATTTCCACTTCGACTGTGTATTCACGTATATTCGTCTAATGCCTAGTCTCTCTCAGTAAACGCCTCCATTTCTTTCATTCGGCCAACAATCAATCAGTTGACATTTGCTTCATCATCACATCGTGTTACAACTCTACCGAATAGAATAGTGGTATTCTCAAACACCTTGATTCTCTTCCCTCTCATCTGTCATCCTCAAGCCGAAATGATCGCTTCCACCCACATTCAGAATACACCTCTACTCCTTCGTCAAGCCTTGCACACAGATGTACGACGAGAACATGTGTGATGGGACTATCGGAACTGCAATCAACTTGCAGATTGCATACTGACTGCATCGCCCAGTTCACAAATCACAGATGTCACTACTCACCAGTTCAGTCTCACGAGTAGTGACACATTGCAGACAAATGACGCCATCTGTCTCCCGCTCAATCTCTCTCTCTCTCTCCCTTTCTCTCGCTTTATCCAACTCTATCTGTATCTCTGACTTTTTCAGTTATTGGTGAGAAATGAAGTGGACTCACGTTTATTGGTTTCTGCAGTGCACCTCATTTTTTTCGCTGTGGTATCTCGAGCTGCTTATGATTTTATTTTCACATTCATTGGTATGATTTAATTTCATTCGCTTTTTAAAAGATTTCTTTTGATTGCTTCTTTTCTCGTTTAATCTGTGATATTAAATTTTTTGTATCTCCTCTGTGTTTTCTTATGGCTATTTCTTCTTCGGTTTTCCTTATTTTTCTTGTTTTGCCTTGTGATTTTCATCACTTCTCTGAGTTTTGCTCATAGTATAATGATCGTTTTTATTTGACTCATAATTTGGTTTTCAGTTATTTGTGTGTCGTTAGTTGTTTTTTGACTATCCTTTCGTATTCTTCGAAGCCATTGGATGTTTTGAATGCTTGGGATGTTACGTACAGTTATATAAACCATTGGTCAACCCATTGACCTTTGCAAAATTATAAATAGACCTGTTGGTCCATCGGCTCATTATTTTGCCTATGCGCTCAACATGCATATCATATTTTTTCTGATGTTTCATCAGAAACTGACTGCCGTTAGAGAACTATTTTGTGGCAAGGAGTAACTTAAATCGGTTTCTTCCTTCCTCTGAACTCTCAAGCAGTATGAGGACATAACCAGTTCAAGAATCGAAACCAGTGGCTTTAAGCTACGAGGAAAGTTCTTAGGCTCTAGCTTCACCGGGGTGGAATTCAGTGACAGGACCATCAATAATAAGTACTAACGTGTTATATCTTCTAGTTATCTCAGTCAGTCACTTCATCGTTAACATTCTGGACTCACCACCGATAACTTTGTCTTCTTCCTCCGCTTCTGCTTGAATTTCATGTTTTTCCCGGCTACCTGAAAAAAGTGCATCCTGGTTTAATTTATGCACATTCCTATTTCTATTTATGTATACAACGTTTCATTTTCAGTCAGTTTAACAGATTCTCTAATATTTTATCAGATCCCTGACATCCTTGTAGGCTACTGACATGATTAAGTATGTAGTGTATCTCCTGCAAGTATACTGAGTATTTCATCAATGGGTTTATTGGCGAAGAGGAGGAATGAAAAGTATTTTGTGTAAGAATATAGAAATTTTGAATGAAAGACTAAAGTAGCAGAAACACTGCACTAAGGACATGTGGAGATGGAGATTTCAAAGTAACGTATGCATTTCTCTATTATCGTGGATCATTTATACGATAAACAGTTGTGCCACAAAAAGGTAGTGTGTTTTGGGTTTATGTTATGCTGGACTTAGCTATGCTTATTTCTTCGGATCCTCGCTGCTCAAGTTCTACCTGGCTTTCTGAATATAATTATTTCTCCCTCAATCAATGCTTATATACATAAACGTATGCTTTCTTTGGCTAATTCACTACTGTATTGTATTTTAGCTTCAATAGTCCAAAAAATGCTATCCATCATTCTCAGTTTCTTGCAGAACTTCTGTCTCATTGTATCAGTTCAAAAATCAGTGGGGTTTGCTTCTTCTATATTGACATCGTCGCTCAATCTTCCTGATCCCGAAATATATGTCTCATATAATGGACAGTCAATTTATTGTTTCGACTTGTCTCTGTTCTCAGGAGGACGAGTGTTTTCACAGTGGCAGGAGAAACAATAACGTTCGTGTACAGCGCAACTCGTGTAGCCGATAGCACAATTAGAGTACAAGGAAACTGTGATATTTATACGCTGAAATACCTCTTTGTATTTTTACTTGCTTTAGTATATTTCTTACAGTTTATTTCCGTTATTTTCATTATAACTACCCTTACTTATCTCTCACGGAAGTAAATTCATTTAAGCGATCAAAAATAAGTAGAAAGTTAATGTTAAGTAGGTGATCCCGGAGATAAGAGAAAAAACTTACCTCAAACCCACCAATGAATATTATCACTCATAAGATGAGGAGCGTATACTTGCAAACGATCCGTTAACAAGTGACATGAGTGAAAGTTAAATGTACTCACCTGATGGCGCTGACTCGACTTTTTCTTCCTCGATTTTTGACGTCTGTGGGGATTCTGAATAAGAAAGCATTGTGGCAAGTGTAGTGAGTGAGTCGGCAGCCTGTCAATCAATATACACTAATCTCATCCTTATCGTGACTACGGAGATTGTGTCAGGTGAACGTCAAGCGTGTCTGACATTTGTTGATGGTGATTTCGGCTGAGATGTGAATTGTTGTCGAGTGGTGATTCAGTGAGTGCGATCACCCACTCACATATGATACAGCGAAGCAAGTACTATTGGAGAGATTGCGCGTGTCGCAGTCGGTGTTACTTGTGATAATCTGCTGCTAACCCATTTTGAGGTATTTCATTCGATTTCCGCCACTCTTTTCATTATTCAGTGTTATATTTTTGTTGATCTTTATTTCCTTGTGAAAAAGTTTGGTTAATTTTGTTCAAGTTTTCACTTTGTTTGTTATTTTATTGTGCATTTTTTGTATATCTTCATCTGATAATGACAATTTTGATAGTTGTCATTCGGTGCTTATTCTGTTGTTTCGCTTCTCTTCTTTTGTCCACTCTTTGTTTTCTGTTTTGATTTGTGCTGCTGAATGCAACGTCACTAGAACTTTCTTTATTTTATAATCTGTGAAGTCGTATCTCTGATTTCTTTGACTTAGTCCTATGCAACACAACTATAGTCCTTCAGTCGGAGATTTATTATGCCCATTATTTTGACTATTCAAGTATTGGTTTGTAGGGATTTTGTTAATTGTTTACAGGATTTCCTTATGAGCTTACATTGGTTATAGGACTATTGGAAAACCTGGGAATAGTGGACATCTGTTTGTCCCAGTTTTGTACTCTTCAGCAGTAGGCACCCAACGGGGTTTGAACCCTTGACTTTCTGGTTACAAGTCATGATCGTATACCATTAAGCCACTGGGACCTGATCCAATGGCCCATGAATTCGAACTTCTGCCAATTCATGATATAGCGCAACTGCTAGTCAATGTCTTCGGCGAGTATTTTCCCTCACACCCGACCTGCTGCACCCTACTGGTCACGAGTTCCCACTGGTACCCCAGGTAACTACCTAACTGAATAGAGCCAGTCGCCTCAATCTTCGCTGTTATTTTTTCCAGCTGATGTTTTCACTCTTCTATCTCTTTCTTTCCATCAGATTGCTAAGTTCGCGTTTCTTTCATAATTGTTTTCATTTTTGCTTTGTGGCCATTTCTTCCCCAATTTTCTCACATTTCATAGCTTTGTTCTATTCTCGTGGATACTATTTGTGGTGCCTTTCAATTTTACTCTGTTTTATACTGTTTGTTGTCTTTCAGCTTTTAATTTTAGGCGAGGTATTTATCAGTGACCGTCAGAATAATTTTGAGATTTTGCCTTGTAGGGGTTTGACTGATCACGAGTTGATATCAAATAGAGGAGAATCGGGAGACGTGATAGTTCAGTAACCAGAAGGTCCTGCTTCGGACCCTGATGAGTGCGTACTGATCGACACTTCCAAACTAGGAATAAACAGCTGACCATTACTTCCTGGTTTTCTAGCAGCTCTTCAACTGATGAAAACTGATGGTCAGTCCTGTAACCAATCACATACCAGTAAACCAACACTTATTCGCTTTCCTATATGTTACCTTAATTAACGTTTCCATTTTTACTGATTCTGTCTCTCTCTCTACATTTCGTTTCTCAGTGGTATTCGTTACAATCGATTTCATTTTAGAATAATGCTCACCATTTTAGCAGGAGTGTATTGATTATGTACATCTGAGGGGAAATCATTCTGCTATACTGTACTCACCGAAATTACGCCTCATGCACACTAACTAACTATATCATAGCTAATGTTATAATTGAAATGATTTTAGGCTTCAGATACAATTTTATTAAATATTGAAATACTTACCTAAAGTCGGTAGAGAGAATCTTCCATTATGCAAAGCTGCGAGAATGATGACAACGTCCTTCGAATTTCTGGTTTTCCTAGATGCTGTACTTTCGATAGGAATAATGGTCATTTCGAGAGGTTGATCAGTCAATCCTTCGAACATGATCATACTATCTTCGGAATGACATGGAGAACCTTCCAACGTCCATTTCACCAGTAGATTTTTGTTTGACGCAGGTTCGAATTCAACTTTTGCAATTCTCGGTGCTGAAAATGGAGAGAAAATTGTGAACATTCACAAGGCGTTAGGGTACAAGGTGGATATTAGTATTACCATTAGTGATTGAAGCGGAACAGGAAAAGAAAGTTTAGATGAATCACAACGCTTTTACCACTTCTGAAGTGTCTAAATATCAGCTGGGATTGTAGGCTTTCTAGAGTCGATAATTTTCGGACATCTGTTTCACTTGTGCCAAAATAAGTTTCATCCTGGTATCTTTTGTTCAGTATCCTCATAATTTATTCGGAATAAGAATAATTATGGTGAACAATGGTTTTCAATGAACTCTCCTTCAGGTGATTTATAGATAAATCCACTCATTTTGGCAGACAATACTGCCAGTAATGCGTGATTGGAATAATCCGGAAAATGTTTTGAGGGGAACAAGCACAATACGGATTGATAGTAGTGGTCAGTGAGTCCTGATTACCATTTAGAATACGTACGGTCGAAATGACTATGAGATAGAATGAGATGAAGTAATTCAGTGATGTGAGTATCTACTTAGCCAGCGAACGTGCAGTCCTCAAAGGTGATTGTAGTCAGGGATGTGTGATATAACATGAATACAACAGGAAAAGAGACCAACAAATGCGATAAACTGGACAACAATAACGACCAAAAAATTAACGACGGGCTGGTGTCAACTCAAACGTCCTATCAGCACACATTTATCAGGTAATACAGAATTAAATCAAGTGAAATGAACACCATTGTGTAAATATAATATCAAGTTTGAATAGAATTGCGTAAACACAAGTAGATACACCTAATAAGGTCGTCAGGCAGTAGAAGGTCTTAAATAGACGTCTGTAAATGAAAGAAAGAGAAAAGTGTGGGACAGGAATTTAAAATGCCAATGTTTTCGGATGATTTGTTGATCTTACTGTCGGCCATGGTAAACACAGCGGCAGGACATGCTTCCTCGGTATACAGTCATTGGGTCTTCTAGTACTGATTGCTAACGCTTCAGCTACTGATGGGAGATGTTGTGTAGCCCATCTAGATAGATTTCCGAGAAGGCGTGGATGACCGAGAACGTCTTTTCTGGTTTTCCTCAATGTCAAGTATCTATCGGTTGCGCAAAGGCTACACTATTTACACATTTGGTTTCCTCTTCGGTCATTCATGCAGGAACATATTTTACTACTTCGTTCCAAATATAGACTGTTGTATGTTCACGAATGTCTGCAGCACAAAATGTACTCACCTCGTTTGTATTTCAGACTCCTCCTCTCCTCCTCATAGTAACGAAATACGCCTGACGACTTTGCAAGTATATTATATTTTTCAGATAGGCATGATCTCCCAATTACATTGAATTCTGATATATTAACCAAGGGGAGATCCAAAGTATCATCAAAGGCCCAGTCTAATTCTCGTTCTAAAGTCAGCTTTGAAATGCCTTTTTCATCGAATCGATTCCACCCGAATACCAGGGAGTCTGTCTTTTCTTGAAGAAGCCAGAATGCTCTACGTCTTCCTGAAATAAACAATTTCACAAGGAAGTGTTAGTGAAGATCGAGAATTAAAACTTTGGATTAGGATGCCGTCTTCACTGTTGTTAGAATCATTCAGATATATTGGCCTCAAATACAGTTATGATGATTTCAACAGCTAATTAATCTACAAGTGAAGTGATGGCAACAAGGAGGCAGAAGCTTTCACAGGCTTCCATAGCTACTGGAACCTGGTAGTGAAATTTTGTTTAGCTCTTCACCATTTAAAAATACCCATTGAGTCATATTAAGGAAAAGGCGTTCAGTGAAGCGGAAATATTTTCGAACATATTGTTCTCAAGCTGAACGATCGCATATGTACGCTGAATGTTCTAAGCAACGAAAGGGATATTTGCCAAGATGTGTCATTTGAACTGTAAATTTCAGATAACCAGTTAGGCAATGTAGAAAGCGTTAATTGGATAGAAACTGAAATGAAATAAAATAAGTAGATTGAGTGACTCAATATAACTGAGTGGGTTGAGTAGCATTCAACTGATATTTGAACGAGAATCAAGTTGACAAGAGTGGTTATAAGGTGTAGAAATTTAGCAGGGGTTGGTGGGAGAAAATATCACAATAAGGAAGTAATCAACATACGATTTACTTATCCAGTGTTAAGCGAGATCAGGTCCAGTGTAGATTTAGCACTGAAGCAACTTCTGTTGTATACAGAGTTGAGAATTTACCCTGTGAGCTGTCATTGCTTCTGGAGTTTGAAGGAATTTGATTAGCACTCTGTAAGTAAGATTCCCATGTATTTTGTTGATAATTTTGAAGTTATACTGTGGGCCAGCTTAGTGTCCATATTCCCTGAGGTGTTCCAGGATAGAGGCGTGACGGAGGAGTCTTCTGTTTCCTTCATGAAACCATGAGACATAAGAGAGAGACAGTGAAGAAAATTTTCTTTTCGACGATTCATTTTCATAAGATGTACAATAGTTATTATATTTTACAAAGAAAATATAGCAGAACCAATCAGACACTGGTGAAATTTGTCTTTGGATAAACGTATTATGTAATGTAAGGTGTAATCTAGAAGGAGTGACTAATTGTAAGTTAGAAAAGAGGCATAAGTTTTCACGGCATAGTGAGTGCGAGAAAATAACTAATCGTTATGATTGCGTAGATTGGACAGGAACTAGTGGAAAGGCGATAAAGTGTTTTTATATAAAATCTGTATGAAAACGCAATGTTCTCAATAGAAAGTAAAAGAGTGATAATAAAATATGAAATATGAAATTATTAATGAAAATGGAACAATAATAAGATTAATAATGGTAAACTTACATAATAAAAAGAAGCAAAGTTATAGTAAGAACGTTACTCTGGCCACGGTTGGGCGAGTGAATGTATGTGGCGCTTTTGAATGCAGAGGTTCAGTTTCAGATCCCGAATAGCCAGTGGCTCAGCTAAGTACAGATGGGGTATGGAGAGCTTTTTTGTACGATATTGAGTGATTCTGTGTAGCATTGTGATGCATTCATGCGTGGATGTTCGATGTCCAGAGCTGGCGAGATATTCGATGATGCAGCTGCTTTTATTCTTCTTTTCTCCCCTGGCTAACCAAGCTGAAAAAACATCTCAGAATACGTTTGTGGACTTGACGTTGCTCAGGGTCGATATGCTCTGCTCCCCACCAGTAAGTCAACTGATAAATGCACATTGAAGTGGTCAAAAGCCGTATCCTGTCCTTAACGTTCAACTGGATTAACTGTCTGCTGGCGAATGTGATACGTAAGGTGCCTACTTGAAATGTCTTCTTCAGACAATTAAAAGGGTGGTTTCTTAAAATTTCTGCTTCCAAGTCACCATGAGAGTAAGTGTCAGATAATAGGTTTGGAAAGCGAACTCTGGGTACGGCAGACATCCCTATCTCCACACGAGCAAGTGAATCTGTAGATGCATATTGCAATCCAAACTTGACTCTGGTTCTTTTGAGTAGAATTCTATTCAATTCTACCCTTCAATTGTATTGCATCATTCAATCTTCTTATTTTATTTCATTTCTGTTTCTACCCAATTAACACTTTGTACATTACCTAACTGGTTATCTGAAATTAACAATTTTCTTATCACATATTTGCAACTATTCCTTTCGTTGCTAAGAATATTCAGCGTACATATGCGATCGTTCAGCTTGAGAACAACATGTTCGAAAATATTTACTCTTCACCGAACGCCTTTTCTTCTATTTACCATTTTGAAAACACACTCAGTTTGAAAAGCGAAACCACTTGTCTGGAAACAGCACAGTTCTGTCAAAAATATCATTGAAATCAAACACAAAATGAAAGGAGCTGTTGTCCACATTCATTTAGCCAGATTTGTCAATCCATTCCCACATTATTATAAATTTAACTGTCGATTCCCACCTTTGGAAGGAGCATACTCAGGCAGCACAGTACTGCTGTGGATTATAATGCAATGTATTGTATTATTTGACATTTAGAGAAATCAGTTGGCACTAGTGTCTGAAGTGAACATGATGTTTACCAAGTCTGGCAATGCGACCTGTTAACAAGTGCATTTCTGTGATCCGCTGTGTTTTGAGTGGAACATACAGCTTGAAGCTGGAGTTATGAAGGTTCAGTAGCAGTGGTATACTTAACTGCTTGTGGTTTCAAGCCCTAAGTCGAAGCTACCCAATTCAAAGTGCGCAGCATAGGATGATCCAGGTTTAGGTGTGGATGATTAGAAAACGTTCTATCACTGAACCATTGACGTGAGGTTAGTACGCTGGGGTTCGGTGTATGCACAAAGCCTAGTCTTTGTATTCGGTGTCAACTAACTGCTTCTAGTCATGAACTAAAGCAGTAGTAGCAGATCAGGTTGCATTTATTATTGCATGAAACAACACTCAGCAGTCCGTTTTATCATAGACATCTTATCTAGACTATAGGTTTCCAGGCCGTAGGTGTTATGAACTTCCTAGAGTAATTTGAGCGCCTAGTCAGATTGATTCATTATAAATTATTTAAATTAATCCCAGCGTGTAAAGAAAATCAAAACAAGCTTTTTCTGAACGTTTCACTGTGTAAGCCACAGCTTCTTCAGCAGATTTATAATAATAATTGATAATAAATCTGCTGAAGAAGCTGTGGCTTACACAGCGAAACATTCAGAAAAATCTTGTTTTGATTTTCTTTACACGCTGGGATTAATATAAATAATTTATAATGAATCTTATCTAGACGTTATGAAATAATGAACAAACAGATGTGTTTTCTAGGATCATTATACACGCAAATTATGCCTACTTCAACGAAAAATATCAAATTACTGAAGACTTACCTCTTTCAGCATTGACTTCAAGATATGCAGTACTATAAATTTCAACTTTCTTTTGTGGCAGTAGAGTGACTAATAAAGCAGACAAAAGCAATGGTTGATAATGTTCACAGTGACTAACAGATTTCCATTTTCTATCGGAAATAAAACTTGAAATATCACCACAAAACACAATATAATAAAACGGATGCAACCGGATAGCGATTTAGAGCAAGACGATGACAGTTAATTTTTCTTTTTAGTCCATCCCCAACTATTTCCTCCCCCCCCCTAGGAATAAACCAATATCATGCCTCTCCTCCTTGCGTTTAGTGTTATTTAAGTCCCGTAACACCATAACGAATTTACAAACTCGAATATCTGCCCAAGGACAATCGTGTGCTTAGTATAATACATACACACTGGGTTTAATCCGTTATAGAAGCATCCTTTTAGCTAGTGTCTATTTTGAAACCCTGTTGTTATTGTAAGAATGAAATTTAAAATATTCAATCGAAACATTGCACGAAAACGCAACGGATATGAAAGCTAGTAGGAAATATTTGACGTGAACAGGCATTAACATAGTGGAGATACGGAAATCTATGATGCAATGCACTTATGTATATATGACTTTGGTGAAGAAAGAGTGTAATAGTTTACAGTAGCTCTCATGAAGGCAATGACGATATGCCAATAGTGCCTGAAACGATGAGATAATTAGAACTGAGACTGAGTCACTCTCACATAGGTTCGTTTGCTACGTTTCTAGAGAAAATGTTACCGGAATAGATACACAGGCAATTTTCCAGAATAGATTAAGACAACTATTTGATTTACATCACATCACTGATGACGAGAACTGTTGATTCATACTAGACTTATCGGTATTTGTATTAATGACATTTCCTCACTAGTTCCACATTCAATAATCACCTCATCGAAAAAACAGACAGCAGTGAATTATCCAGGGAACACCGCGGACAACGAAAGGTATGACTTCCATGTGACAGAATTCAGTGGATGCATTCCTAATAATCTGATTCATTCATCAAAGCTAAAAAGCTTTGGTTCAGAAAATATTTCATATTTCAAAATAGAGTGCAAATTTTGAAAATTTGAGCTGCGTAGAGAAGAGAATCTTCAGTTATTTAGTCTGTGTGTGAAACATTCATCCGAAATAGTAACCTAGAGGGGAATAACAACACATATTGTTGTTACCCGAATGTAGAGACAAGTAAATTAGAAAGAAGAGCGTTCAGCGGATGAGACGATTAAAAACATGAGATATACAGAGATAAAAAGATATGCGTAAACCAGGAAGAAAGCCACGGCAAAAGAAAAAAGGTTATGCGTATATATATTCACGTTGAAAGTCCGGAACGAGTAGAGTGTAACTCAGTGGGTAAAAAGACGCATAAATCGTAATAGTCATTTGTTGAAAATCAGATCATGACCGTGATCAATGATTTCCACTTCGACTGTGTATTCACGTATATTCGTCTAATGCCTAGTCTCTCTCAGTAAACGCCTCCATTTCTTTCATTCGGCCAACAATCAATCAGTTGACATTTGCTTCATCATCACATCGCGTTACAACTCTACCGAATAGAATAGTGGTATTCTCAAACACCTTGATTCTCTTCCCTCTCATCTGTCATCCTCAAGCCGAAATGATCGCTTCCACCCACATTCAGAATACACCTCTACTCCTTCGTCAAGCCTTGCACACAGATGTACGACGAGAACATGTGTGATGGGACTATCGGAACTGCAATCAACTTGCAGATTGCATACTGACTGCATCGCCCAGTTCACAAATCACAGATGTCACTACTCACCAGTTCAGTCTCACGAGTAGTGACACTTTGCAGACAAATGACGCCATCTGTCTCCCGCTCAATCTCTCTCTCTCTCTCCCTTTCTCTCGCTTTATCCAACTCTATCTGCATCTCTGACTTTTTCAGTTATTGGTGAGAAATGAAGTGGACTCACGTGTCGTGGTTTCTACAGCCGACGCCATCTCCTTCGCCGTGGTAACTGCAGCTTCTGAAGAAGGTGAAAATCACATGCATCCGAATTAGAAATCGACAAATGCATCATTTTATGTAAGGAGGTTGACTTGACCTCGAGGATATCGTCACGTCGCTCTGTGTATACTTGTTCACGTGAGATGTCTGGAGCGTGTTCAGTCTTCCTCTGTGGGTGGGTGGTTGGCTGGGTGTATACAGTGTTACTGTCACTTGTTGAAAATCACATCATTCCCGTGGTTAATGATTTCCACTTCGACTGTGTATTCACGTATATTCGTCTAATGCCTAGTCTCTCTCAGTAAACGCCTCCATTTCTTTCATTGGGCCAACAATCAATCAGTTGACATTTGCTTCATCATCACATCGCGTTACAACTCTACCGAATAGAATAGTGGTATTCTCAAACACCTTGATTCTCTTCCCTCTCATCTGTCATCCTCAAGCCGAAATGATCGCTTCCACCCACATTCAGAATACACCTCTACTCCTTCGTCAAGCCTTGCACACAGATGTACGACGAGAACATGTGTGATGGGACTATCGGAACTGCAATCAACTTGCAGATTGCATACTGACTGCATCGCCCAGTTCACAAATCACAGATGTCACTACTCACCAGTTCAGTCTCACGAGTAGTGACACTTTGCAGACAAATGACGCCATCTGTCTCCCGCTCAATCTCTCTCTCTCTCTCCCTTTCTCTCGCTTTATCCAACTCTATCTGCATCTCTGACTTTTTCAGTTATTGGTGAGAAATGAAGTGGACTCACGTGTCGTGGTTTCTACAGCCGACGCCATCTCCTTCGCCGTGGTAACTGCAGCTTCTGAAGAAGGTGAAAATCACATGCATCCGAATTAGAAATCGACAAATGCATCATTTTATGTAAGGAGGTTGACTTGACCTCGAGGATATCGTCACGTCGCTCTGTGTATACTTGTTCACGTGAGATGTCTGGAGCGTGTTCAGTCTTCCTCTGTGGGTGGGTGGTTGGCTGGGTGTATACAGTGTTACTGTCACTTGTTGAAAATCACATCATTCCCGTGGTTAATGATTTCCACTTCGACTGTGTATTCACGTATATTCGTCTAATGCCTAGTCTCTCTCAGTAAACGCATCCATTTCTTTCATTCGGCCAACAATCAATCAGTTGACATTTGCTTCATCATCACATCGCGTTACAACTCTACCGAATAGAATAGTGGTATTCTCAAACACCTCGCCTAGATTACTAGGTCACCAGTATTCTAGCCGGTCCGAAGCCCGGATAAAGAGGGAGGTTTAGGGCGTGGTGCTAGCAACTCCACCCCCAAAACTTAACCAAATTGCTACTAAAACTTCAACGCACAAATATATTCAAAATTCTAAAATTACAAATTGTGGCCTTATTTTTCGTTGGAATCGGGGAATAGAAATGACACGGGCTGGTGAAAGCCTTCGGGAAGCCAGTCAGCCTATGTGCCTTCTTTCGATGAAAGCAAAAATAAGGATGGGGACGTGGAATATTCGTACAATGTACGAAGCTGGAAAGGCTGCTCAGGTAGCCGCAGAAATGAGGAGATATAAAATAGAAGTGTTGGGAATCTGTGAGAGCAGATGGAACGGATGTGGAAGGAGCCAACTACCAACTGGAGAGACAATAATCTACTCCGGTCACCCAGAGGACGATCACGAGCACACCGAGGGAGTGGCCATCATGATGTCGCCAACAGCAGCCAAAGCTCTCATGCAGTGGGAACCAATCTCCTCCAGGATAATGACAGCCAGGTTCAACTCAAAAGGAAAGAAGGTTACAATCATTCAGTGCTACGCGCCTACGAACACCTCAGAACATGAGAAGAAGGAGGATTTCTACAGTCAACTACAAACAGTAATGGACAACGTCCCAAATGGCGATATCAAAATCCTGATGGGTGACATGAATGCGAAACTGGGAGGAGACAATACAGGAAGAGAACTCACCATGGGTCGTGAGGCCCTCGGTGAAATGAACGAAAATGGCGAACTCTTCTCAGACTTCTGCGCCTTCAATGATTTGGTGATTGGTGGCAGTGTGTTCAAACACAGGAATATACACAAGGCAACATGGATTTCACCAGATGGACACAAAAAAACCAGATAGACTTCATTTCAATCTCAAGGAAGTGGAGACGGAGCCTACTGGACACAAGATCGAGGAGAGGAGCAGACGTGGGTTCAGACCACTATCTAGTACAAGGGACTTTCAAGGTGAAGCTGAAAGCCTCGAGGATACCTGGGGATAGGCCACAATGCAAGTTCAACACGGAAAAACTGAAAGACACAACCACAAAGGACACTTTCACTGCCACTGTCAGAGCAAAGCAGGAAACACTACGTGGCACCACTGAGGAATCATCCGTGGAAGACCATTGGAACTCTCTGAAGGTAATTTTCAACGAAACGTGCTCAACGGATTTAGGAAGAAAGAAGAGAAAAGACAAGGAATGGCTCTCAACAGACACTTGGAAACTAATAGAGGAGAGGAGAAAGGTGAAAGAAAAAATGATTCAATGCAAAGATGGACAAGAGAAAGAGACGCTGAACTCAACTTACACAGCACTGGACAAAGAAGTGAAGAAGAGTGCCAGGAAGGACAAAAGACAATTCTACGACAACCTGGCTACTGAAGCTGAGAAGGCAGCAGGCAAAAGGGACCTGAGGACACTATATCAGATAACCAAGTCTCTATCCTGGAAGAGATCAACACAAGTGAAACTTATAAAAGACAGCCAAGGGAACCCAATTACCAAAGAAGAAAGACAGATTAAACAATGGGCGGACCACTTGAAAGGACTCTTGAATCGACCACCACCTACAACCCGTCCAGTAATACCAACAACAGCACGTACACAACTGCAAGTTGACACCAATCCTCCAACGAAAACTGAAGTCATGAATGCAATCAAGCTTCTGAAAGCTGGAAAAGCAGCTGGACCAGATGGAATACCCCCGGAAGCACTGAAAGCGGACGCAGAGACGACAGCAGATATGATTACTCCATTATTGCAAAAGATCTGGAAAGAGGGAAAGGTGCCTACTGACTGGAGGAAAGGTTACCTCGTGAAACTACCAAAGAAGGGCGACCTAGGACTCTGCAAGAACTGGCGAGGAATCATGCTCCTGTCGACGCCAAGTAAAATCCTGAGTCGCATCATCCTGGAGAGGATAAAGGACGTACTGGATACAGAACTCCGACCACAACAAGCTGGATTCAGGAAAGGCAAATCATCTTCTGACCAAATTGCAACTCTACGCATTATCATCGAACAAAGCATGGAATGGCAATCAAATCTCTACCTCAACTTCATAGACTTTGAGAAGGCCTTCGACAGCGTTGACCGCGAAGTTATTTGGAAACTACTCGAGTACTACGGCGTACCCCAAATATTCATCAACCTTATTCAACAACTGTACGACAACGGCACATGCCAAGTGATCCACAACGGAAAACTCAGCAAGGCGTTTGGAGTAAACACAGGAGTCAGACAAGAGTGCTTATTATCACCAATGATATTCCTAATTGTGGTGGACTGGATTATGAGTTAGACAGTGGGAAATGAGAAGACAGGGATATCCTGGACCGACGTGAAGAACCTAGAAGACCTGGATTTCGCGCGTGGATGATTTATGTTTGATGTCACACCAATTCGAAGACTTTCAAGCGAAAACCGACCAACTGGTCGAAGAAGCAGCAAAGACAGGACTGCAGGTGAATATAGACAAGACGGAGGTTATGAAAATCACCAACCAACAACGGCAGCAACATCCAGTGCCAATCACCATCAACGGGAGGGATTTGAAAGAGGTTACTTCATTCACTTATCTAGGGAGAATTGTCTCAACCACAGGAGGAACGGACGAGGATGTCAAATCGAGAATCGGGAAGGCGAGAAACGCATTCATCAACCAGAAACCAATCTGGAAATCTTCGTCACTCAGCATCAACAACAAAATTCGGATTTTCAATACAAACGTCAAGTCAGTCAGTTCTTCTATATGGATGGATCAGAAACTTGACGGGTCACAAAGAATATTTCCAACAGCCTGTTGCAGACCTTTATCAACAACTGTCTTCGCTCTATACTGAAGATTAGATGGCCGGAAGGAATCACAAACAAGAAGCTATGGGAACAAACGAAACAGGAACCAATCGCACAACAAATATGCAGGAGGAAGTGGAGATGGATCGAACACTCGCTGAGGAGGCCGTGGGGTGACATCGCGCGTCAGGCCCTCGAGTGGAACCCGAAAGGGAAGCGGCGAGTGGGACGTCCAAGGGTGACATGGAGGAGATCGTGTGAGGAGGAGATGACACAGTATGGAACAACATGGACGCAACTGAAAAGTACAGCACAAGACAGAAGCAAGTGGAGTCGTGCAGCTGAAGCCATATGTTCCACTAAGAACCCAAGATAACAATAATAATAATAATAATTTTCAAACAACTTGATACCTTCCCACTGATCTGTCATCCTCAAGCCGAAATGATCGCTTCCACCCACATTCAGAATACACCTCTACTCCTTCGTCAAGCCTTGCACACAGATGTACGACGAGAACATGTGTGATGGGACTATCGGAACTGCAATCAACTTGCAGATTGCATACTGACTGCATCGCCCAGTTCACAAATCACAGATGTCACTACTCACCAGTTCAGTCTCACGAGTAGTGACACATTGCAGACAAATGACGCCATCTGTCTCCCGCTCAATCTCTCTCTCTCTCTCCCTTTCTCTCGCTTTATCCAACTCTATCTGCATCTCTGACTTTTTCAGTTATTGGTGAGAAATGAAGTGGACTCACGTGTCGTGGTTTCTACAGGCGACGCCATCTCCTTCGCCGTGGTAACTGCAGCTTCTGAAGAAGGTGAAAATCACATGCATCCGAATTAGAAATCGACAAATGCATCATTTTATGTAAGGAGGTTGACTTGACCTCGAGGATATCGTCACGTCGCTCTGTGTATACTTGTTCACGTGAGATGTCTGGAGCGTGTTCAGTCTTCCTCTGTGGGTGGGTGGTTGGCTGGGTGTATACAGTGTTACTGTCACTTGTTGAAAATCACATCATTCCCGTGGTTAATGATTTCCACTTCGACTGTGTATTCACGTATATTCGTCTAATGCCTAGTCTCTCTCAGTAAACGCATCCATTTCTTTCATTGGGCCAACAATCAATCAGTTGACATTTGCTTCATCATCACATCGCGTTACAACTCTACCGAATAGAATAGTGGTATTCTCAAACACCTTGATTCTCTTCCCTCTCATCTGTCATCCTCAAGCCGAAATGATCGCTTCCACCCACATTCAGAATACACCTCTACTCCTTCGTCAAGCCTTGCACACAGATGTACGACGAGAACATGTGTGATGGGACTATCGGAACTGCAATCAACTTGCAGATTGCATACTGACTGCATCGCCCAGTTCACAAATCACAGATGTCACTACTCACCAGTTCAGTCTCACGAGTAGTGACACATTGCAGACAAATGACGCCATCTGTCTCCCGCTCAATCTCTCTCTCTCCCTTTCTCTCGCTTTATCCAACTCTATCTGCATCTCTGACTTTTTCAGTTATTGGTGAGAAATGAAGTGGACTCACGTGTCGTGGTTTCTACAGGCGACGCCATCTCCTTCGCCGTGGTAACTGCAGCTTCTGAAGAAGGTGAAAATCACATGCATCCGAATTAGAAATCGACAAATGCATCATTTTATGTAAGGAGGTTGACTTGACCTCGAGGATATCGTCACGTCGCTCTGTGTATACTTGTTCACGTGAGATGTCTGGAGCGTGTTCAGTCTTCCTCTGTGGGTGGGTGGTTGGCTGGGTGTATACAGTGTTACTGTCACTTGTTGAAAATCACATCATTCCCGTGGTTAATGATTTCCACTTCGACTGTGTATTCACGTATATTCGTCTAATGCCTAGTCTCTCTCAGTAAACGCCTCCATTTCTTTCATTCGGCCAACAATCAATCAGTTGACATTTGCTTCATCATCACATCGCGTTACAACTCTACCGAATAGAATAGTGGTATTCTCAAACACCTTGATTCTCTTCCCTCTCATCTGTCATCCTCAAGCCGAAATGATCGCTTCCACCCACATTCAGAATACACCTCTACTCCTTCGTCAAGCCTTGCACACAGATGTACGACGAGAACATGTGTGATGGGACTATCGGAACTGCAATCAACTTGCAGATTGCATACTGACTGCATCGCCCAGTTCACAAATCACAGATGTCACTACTCACCAGTTCAGTCTCACGAGTAGTGACACATTGCAGACAAATGACGCCATCTGTCTCCCGCTCAATCTCTCTCTCTCTCTCCCTTTCTCTCGCTTTATCCAACTCTATCTGCATCTCTGACTTTTTCAGTTATTGGTGAGAAATGAAGTGGACTCACGTGTCGTGGTTTCTACAGGCGACGCCATCTCCTTCGCCGTGGTAACTGCAGCTTCTGAAGAAGGTGAAAATCACATGCATCCGAATTAGAAATCGACAAATGCATCATTTTATGTAAGGAGGTTGACTTGACCTCGAGGATATCGTCACGTCGCTCTGTGTATACTTGTTCACGTGAGATGTCTGGAGCGTGTTCAGTCTTCCTCTGTGGGTGGGTGGTTGGCTGGGTGTATACAGTGTTACTGTCACTTGTTGAAAATCACATCATTCCCGTGGTTAATGATTTCCACTTCGACTGTGTATTCACGTATATTCGTCTAATGCCTAGTCTCTCTCAGTAAACGCCTCCATTTCTTTCATTCGGCCAACAATCAATCAGTTGACATTTGCTTCATCATCACATCGCGTTACAACTCTACCGAATAGAATAGTGGTATTCTCAAACACCTTGATTCTCTTCCCTCTCATCTGTCATCCTCAAGCCGAAATGATCGCTTCCACCCACATTCAGAATACACCTCTACTCCTTCGTCAAGCCTTGCACACAGATGTACGACGAGAACATGTGTGATGGGACTATCGGAACTGCAATCAACTTGCAGATTGCATACTGACTGCATCGCCCAGTTCACAAATCACAGATGTCACTACTCACCAGTTCAGTCTCACGAGTAGTGACACATTGCAGACAAATGACGCCATCTGTCTCCCGCTCAATCTCTCTCTCTCTCCCTTTCTCTCGCTTTATCCAACTCTATCTGCATCTCTGACTTTTTCAGTTATTGGTGAGAAATGAAGTGGACTCACGTGTCGTGGTTTCTACAGGCGACGCCATCTCCTTCGCCGTGGTAACTGCAGCTTCTGAAGAAGGTGAAAATCACATGCATCCGAATTAGAAATCGACAAATGCATCATTTTATGTAAGGAGGTTGACTTGACCTCGAGGATATCGTCACGTCGCTCTGTGTATACTTGTTCACGTGAGATGTCTGGAGCGTGTTCAGTCTTCCTCTGTGGGTGGGTGGTTGGCTGGGTGTATACAGTGTTACTGTCACTTGTTGAAAATCACATCATTCCCGTGGTTAATGATTTCCACTTCGACTGTGTATTCACGTATATTCGTCTAATGCCTAGTCTCTCTCAGTAAACGCCTCCATTTCTTTCATTCGGCCAACAATCAATCAGTTGACATTTGCTTCATCATCACATCGCGTTACAACTCTACCGAATAGAATAGTGGTATTCTCAAACACCTTGATTCTCTTCCCTCTCATCTGTCATCCTCAAGCCGAAATGATCGCTTCCACCCACATTCAGAATACACCTCTACTCCTTCGTCAAGCCTTGCACACAGATGTACGACGAGAACATGTGTGATGGGACTATCGGAACTGCAATCAACTTGCAGATTGCATACTGACTGCATCGCCCAGTTCACAAATCACAGATGTCACTACTCACCAGTTCAGTCTCACGAGTAGTGACACATTGCAGACAAATGACGCCATCTGTCTCCCGCTCAATCTCTCTCTCTCTCTCCCTTTCTCTCGCTTTATCCAACTCTATCTGCATCTCTGACTTTTTCAGTTATTGGTGAGAAATGAAGTGGACTCACGTGTCGTGGTTTCTACAGGCGACGCCATCTCCTTCGCCGTGGTAACTGCAGCTTCTGAAGAAGGTGAAAATCACATGCATCCGAATTAGAAATCGACAAATGCATCATTTTATGTAAGGAGGTTGACTTGACCTCGAGGATATCGTCACGTCGCTCTGTGTATACTTGTTCACGTGAGATGTCTGGAGCGTGTTCAGTCTTCCTCTGTGGGTGGGTGGTTGGCTGGGTGTATACAGTGTTACTGTCACTTGTTGAAAATCACATCATTCCCGTGGTTAATGATTTCCACTTCGACTGTGTATTCACGTATATTCGTCTAATGCCTAGTCTCTCTCAGTAAACGCCTCCATTTCTTTCATTCGGCCAACAATCAATCAGTTGACATTTGCTTCATCATCACATCGCGTTACAACTCTACCGAATAGAATAGTGGTATTCTCAAACACCTTGATTCTCTTCCCTCTCATCTGTCATCCTCAAGCCGAAATGATCGCTTCCACCCACATTCAGAATACACCTCTACTCCTTCGTCAAGCCTTGCACACAGATGTACGACGAGAACATGTGTGATGGGACTATCGGAACTGCAATCAACTTGCAGATTGCATACTGACTGCATCGCCCAGTTCACAAATCACAGATGTCACTACTCACCAGTTCAGTCTCACGAGTAGTGACACATTGCAGACAAATGACGCCATCTGTCTCCCGCTCAATCTCTCTCTCTCTCTCCCTTTCTCTCGCTTTATCCAACTCTATCTGCATCTCTGACTTTTTCAGTTATTGGTGAGAAATGAAGTGGACTCACGTGTCGTGGTTTCTACAGGCGACGCCATCTCCTTCGCCGTGGTAACTGCAGCTTCTGAAGAAGGTGAAAATCACATGCATCCGAATTAGAAATCGACAAATGCATCATTTTATGTAAGGAGGTTGACTTGACCTCGAGGATATCGTCACGTCGCTCTGTGTATACTTGTTCACGTGAGATGTCTGGAGCGTGTTCAGTCTTCCTCTGTGGGTGGGTGGTTGGCTGGGTGTATACAGTGTTACTGTCACTTGTTGAAAATCACATCATTCCCGTGGTTAATGATTTCCACTTCGACTGTGTATTCACGTATATTCGTCTAATGCCTAGTCTCTCTCAGTAAACGCCTCCATTTCTTTCATTCGGCCAACAATCAATCAGTTGACATTTGCTTCATCATCACATCGCGTTACAACTCTACCGAATAGAATAGTGGTATTCTCAAACACCTTGATTCTCTTCCCTCTCATCTGTCATCCTCAAGCCGAAATGATCGCTTCCACCCACATTCAGAATACACCTCTACTCCTTCGTCAAGCCTTGCACACAGATGTACGACGAGAACATGTGTGATGGGACTATCGGAACTGCAATCAACTTGCAGATTGCATACTGACTGCATCGCCCAGTTCACAAATCACAGATGTCACTACTCACCAGTTCAGTCTCACGAGTAGTGACACATTGCAGACAAATGACGCCATCTGTCTCCCGCTCAATCTCTCTCTCTCCCTTTCTCTCGCTTTATCCAACTCTATCTGCATCTCTGACTTTTTCAGTTATTGGTGAGAAATGAAGTGGACTCACGTGTCGTGGTTTCTACAGGCGACGCCATCTCCTTCGCCGTGGTAACTGCAGCTTCTGAAGAAGGTGAAAATCACATGCATCCGAATTAGAAATCGACAAATGCATCATTTTATGTAAGGAGGTTGACTTGACCTCGAGGATATCGTCACGTCGCTCTGTGTATACTTGTTCACGTGAGATGTCTGGAGCGTGTTCAGTCTTCCTCTGTGGGTGGGTGGTTGGCTGGGTGTATACAGTGTTACTGTCACTTGTTGAAAATCACATCATTCCCGTGGTTAATGATTTCCACTTCGACTGTGTATTCACGTATATTCGTCTAATGCCTAGTCTCTCTCAGTAAACGCCTCCATTTCTTTCATTCGGCCAACAATCAATCAGTTGACATTTGCTTCATCATCACATCGCGTTACAACTCTACCGAATAGAATAGTGGTATTCTCAAACACCTTGATTCTCTTCCCTCTCATCTGTCATCCTCAAGCCGAAATGATCGCTTCCACCCACATTCAGAATACACCTCTACTCCTTCGTCAAGCCTTGCACACAGATGTACGACGAGAACATGTGTGATGGGACTATCGGAACTGCAATCAACTTGCAGATTGCATACTGACTGCATCGCCCAGTTCACAAATCACAGATGTCACTACTCACCAGTTCAGTCTCACGAGTAGTGACACATTGCAGACAAATGACGCCATCTCTCTCCCGCTCAATCTCTCTCTCTCTCTCCCTTTCTCTCGCTTTATCCAACTCTATCTGCATCTCTGACTTTTTCAGTTATTGGTGAGAAATGAAGTGGACTCACGTGTCGTGGTTTCTACAGGCGACGCCATCTCCTTCGCCGTGGTAACTGCAGCTTCTGAAGAAGGTGAAAATCACATGCATCCGAATTAGAAATCGACAAATGCATCATTTTATGTAAGGAGGTTGACTTGACCTCGAGGATATCGTCACGTCGCTCTGTGTATACTTGTTCACGTGAGATGTCTGGAGCGTGTTCAGTCTTCCTCTGTGGGTGGGTGGTTGGCTGGGTGTATACAGTGTTACTGTCACTTGTTGAAAATCACATCATTCCCGTGGTTAATGATTTCCACTTCGACTGTGTATTCACGTATATTCGTCTAATGCCTAGTCTCTCTCAGTAAACGCCTCCATTTCTTTCATTCGGCCAACAATCAATCAGTTGACATTTGCTTCATCATCACATCGCGTTACAACTCTACCGAATAGAATAGTGGTATTCTCAAACACCTTGATTCTCTTCCCTCTCATCTGTCATCCTCAAGCCGAAATGATCGCTTCCACCCACATTCAGAATACACCTCTACTCCTTCGTCAAGCCTTGCACACAGATGTACGACGAGAACATGTGTGATGGGACTATCGGAACTGCAATCAACTTGCAGATTGCATACTGACTGCATCGCCCAGTTCACAAATCACAGATGTCACTACTCACCAGTTCAGTCTCACGAGTAGTGACACATTGCAGACAAATGACGCCATCTGTCTCCCGCTCAATCTCTCTCTCTCTCTCCCTTTCTCTCGCTTTATCCAACTCTATCTGCATCTCTGACTTTTTCAGTTATTGGTGAGAAATGAAGTGGACTCACGTGTCGTGGTTTCTACAGGCGACGCCATCTCCTTCGCCGTGGTAACTGCAGCTTCTGAAGAAGGTGAAAATCACATGCATCCGAATTAGAAATCGACAAATGCATCATTTTATGTAAGGAGGTTGACTTGACCTCGAGGATATCGTCACGTCGCTCTGTGTATACTTGTTCACGTGAGATGTCTGGAGCGTGTTCAGTCTTCCTCTGTGGGTGGGTGGTTGGCTGGGTGTATACAGTGTTACTGTCACTTGTTGAAAATCACATCATTCCCGTGGTTAATGATTTCCACTTCGACTGTGTATTCACGTATATTCGTCTAATGCCTAGTCTCTCTCAGTAAACGCCTCCATTTCTTTCATTCGGCCAACAATCAATCAGTTGACATTTGCTTCATCATCACATCGCGTTACAACTCTACCGAATAGAATAGTGGTATTCTCAAACACCTTGATTCTCTTCCCTCTCATCTGTCATCCTCAAGCCGAAATGATCGCTTCCACCCACATTCAGAATACACCTCTACTCCTTCGTCAAGCCTTGCACACAGATGTACGACGAGAACATGTGTGATGGGACTATCGGAACTGCAATCAACTTGCAGATTGCATACTGACTGCATCGCCCAGTTCACAAATCACAGATGTCACTACTCACCAGTTCAGTCTCACGAGTAGTGACACATTGCAGACAAATGACGCCATCTGTCTCCCGCTCAATCTCTCTCTCTCTCTCCCTTTCTCTCGCTTTATCCAACTCTATCTGCATCTCTGACTTTTTCAGTTATTGGTGAGAAATGAAGTGGACTCACGTGTCGTGGTTTCTACAGCCGACGCCATCTCCTTCGCCGTGGTAACTGCAGCTTCTGAAGAAGGTGAAAATCACATGCATCCGAATTAGAAATCGACAAATGCATCATTTTATGTAAGGAGGTTGACTTGACCTCGAGGATATCGTCACGTCGCTCTGTGTATACTTGTTCACGTGAGATGTCTGGAGCGTGTTCAGTCTTCCTCTGTGGGTGGGTGGTTGGCTGGGTGTATACAGTGTTACTGTCACTTGTTGAAAATCACATCATTCCCGTGGTTAATGATTTCCACTTCGACTGTGTATTCACGTATATTCGTCTAATGCCTAGTCTCTCTCAGTAAACGCCTCCATTTCTTTCATTCGGCCAACAATCAATCAGTTGACATTTGCTTCATCATCACATCGCGTTACAACTCTACCGAATAGAATAGTGGTATTCTCAAACACCTTGATTCTCTTCCCTCTCATCTGTCATCCTCAAGCCGAAATGATCGCTTCCACCCACATTCAGAATACACCTCTACTCCTTCGTCAAGCCTTGCACACAGATGTACGACGAGAACATGTGTGATGGGACTATCGGAACTGCAATCAACTTGCAGATTGCATACTGACTGCATCGCCCAGTTCACAAATCACAGATGTCACTACTCACCAGTTCAGTCTCACGAGTAGTGACACATTGCAGACAAATGACGCCATCTGTCTCCCGCTCAATCTCTCTCTCTCTCTCCCTTTCTCTCGCTTTATCCAACTCTATCTGCATCTCTGACTTTTTCAGTTATTGGTGAGAAATGAAGTGGACTCACGTGTCGTGGTTTCTACAGGCGACGCCATCTCCTTCGCCGTGGTAACTGCAGCTTCTGAAGAAGGTGAAAATCACATGCATCCGAATTAGAAATCGACAAATGCATCATTTTATGTAAGGAGGTTGACTTGACCTCGAGGATATCGTCACGTCGCTCTGTGTATACTTGTTCACGTGAGATGTCTGGAGCGTGTTCAGTCTTCCTCTGTGGGTGGGTGGTTGGCTGGGTGTATACAGTGTTACTGTCACTTGTTGAAAATCACATCATTCCCGTGGTTAATGATTTCCACTTCGACTGTGTATTCACGTATATTCGTCTAATGCCTAGTCTCTCTCAGTAAACGCCTCCATTTCTTTCATTGGGCCAACAATCAATCAGTTGACATTTGCTTCATCATCACATCGCGTTACAACTCTA
The DNA here is from genome assembly GCA_944472155.2 of Trichobilharzia szidati. Classification (NCBI taxonomy): domain Eukaryota; kingdom Metazoa; phylum Platyhelminthes; class Trematoda; order Strigeidida; family Schistosomatidae; genus Trichobilharzia; species Trichobilharzia szidati. Next base: position 32,942,873 of record OX235277.1, read on the forward strand.
CCGAATAGAATAGTGGTATTCTCAAACACCTTGATTCTCTTCCCTCTCATCTGTCATCCTCAAGCCGAAATGATCGCTTCCACCCACATTCAGAATACACCTCTACTCCTTCGTCAAGCCTTGCACACAGATGTACGACGAGAACATGTGTGATGGGACTATCGGAACTGCAATCAACTTGCAGATTGCATACTGACTGCATCGCCCAGTTCACAAATCACAGATGTCACTACTCACCAGTTCAGTCTCACGAGTGGTGACACATTGCAGACAAATGACGCCATCTCTCTCCCGCTCAATCTCTCTCTCTCTCTCCCTTTCTCTCGCTTTATCCAACTCTATCTGCATCTCTGACTTTTTCAGTTATTGGTGAGAAATGAAGTGGACTCACGTGTCGTGGTTTCTACAGGCGACGCCATCTCCTTCGCCGTGGTAACTGCAGCTTCTGAAGAAGGTGAAAATCACATGCATCCGAATTAGAAATCGACAAATGCATCATTTTATGTAAGGAGGTTGACTTGACCTCGAGGATATCGTCACGTCGCTCTGTGTATACTTGTTCACGTGAGATGTCTGGAGCGTGTTCAGTCTTCCTCTGTGGGTGGGTGGTTGGCTGGGTGTATACAGTGTTACTGTCACTTGTTGAAAATCACATCATTCCCGTGGTTAATGATTTCCACTTCGACTGTGTATTCACGTATATTCGTCTAATGCCTAGTCTCTCTCAGTAAACGCCTCCATTTCTTTCATTCGGCCAACAATCAATCAGTTGACATTTGCTTCATCATCACATCGCGTTACAACTCTACCGAATAGAATAGTGGTATTCTCAAACACCTTGATTCTCTTCCCTCTCATCTGTCATCCTCAAGCCGAAATGATCGCTTCCACCCACATTCAGAATACACCTCTACTCCTTCGTCAAGCCTTGCACACAGATGTACGACGAGAACATGTGTGATGGGACTATCGGAACTGCAATCAACTTGCAGATTGCATACTGACTGCATCGCCCAGTTCACAAATCACAGATGTCACTACTCACCAGTTCAGTCTCACGAGTAGTGACACATTGCAGACAAATGACGCCATCTGTCTCCCGCTCAATCTCTCTCTCTCTCTCCCTTTCTCTCGCTTTATCCAACTCTATCTGCATCTCTGACTTTTTCAGTTATTGGTGAGAAATGAAGTGGACTCACGTGTCGTGGTTTCTACAGGCGACGCCATCTCCTTCGCCGTGGTAACTGCAGCTTCTGAAGAAGGTGAAAATCACATGCATCCGAATTAGAAATCGACAAATGCATCATTTTATGTAAGGAGGTTGACTTGACCTCGAGGATATCGTCACGTCGCTCTGTGTATACTTGTTCACGTGAGATGTCTGGAGCGTGTTCAGTCTTCCTCTGTGGGTGGGTGGTTGGCTGGGTGTATACAGTGTTACTGTCACTTGTTGAAAATCACATCATTCCCGTGGTTAATGATTTCCACTTCGACTGTGTATTCACGTATATTCGTCTAATGCCTAGTCTCTCTCAGTAAACGCCTCCATTTCTTTCATTCGGCCAACAATCAATCAGTTGACATTTGCTTCATCATCACATCGCGTTACAACTCTACCGAATAGAATAGTGGTATTCTCAAACACCTTGATTCTCTTCCCTCTCATCTGTCATCCTCAAGCCGAAATGATCGCTTCCACCCACATTCAGAATACACCTCTACTCCTTCGTCAAGCCTTGCACACAGATGTACGACGAGAACATGTGTGATGGGACTATCGGAACTGCAATCAACTTGCAGATTGCATACTGACTGCATCGCCCAGTTCACAAATCACAGATGTCACTACTCACCAGTTCAGTCTCACGAGTAGTGACACATTGCAGACAAATGACGCCATCTGTCTCCCGCTCAATCTCTCTCTCTCTCTCCCTTTCTCTCGCTTTATCCAACTCTATCTGCATCTCTGACTTTTTCAGTTATTGGTGAGAAATGAAGTGGACTCACGTGTCGTGGTTTCTACAGGCGACGCCATCTCCTTCGCCGTGGTAACTGCAGCTTCTGAAGAAGGTGAAAATCACATGCATCCGAATTAGAAATCGACAAATGCATCATTTTATGTAAGGAGGTTGACTTGACCTCGAGGATATCGTCACGTCGCTCTGTGTATACTTGTTCACGTGAGATGTCTGGAGCGTGTTCAGTCTTCCTCTGTGGGTGGGTGGTTGGCTGGGTGTATACAGTGTTACTGTCACTTGTTGAAAATCACATCATTCCCGTGGTTAATGATTTCCACTTCGACTGTGTATTCACGTATATTCGTCTAATGCCTAGTCTCTCTCAGTAAACGCCTCCATTTCTTTCATTCGGCCAACAATCAATCAGTTGACATTTGCTTCATCATCACATCGCGTTACAACTCTACCGAATAGAATAGTGGTATTCTCAAACACCTTGATTCTCTTCCCTCTCATCTGTCATCCTCAAGCCGAAATGATCGCTTCCACCCACATTCAGAATACACCTCTACTCCTTCGTCAAGCCTTGCACACAGATGTACGACGAGAACATGTGTGATGGGACTATCGGAACTGCAATCAACTTGCAGATTGCATACTGACTGCATCGCCCAGTTCACAAATCACAGATGTCACTACTCACCAGTTCAGTCTCACGAGTAGTGACACATTGCAGACAAATGACGCCATCTGTCTCCCGCTCAATCTCTCTCTCTCTCTCCCTTTCTCTCGCTTTATCCAACTCTATCTGCATCTCTGACTTTTTCAGTTATTGGTGAGAAATGAAGTGGACTCACGTGTCGTGGTTTCTACAGGCGACGCCATCTCCTTCGCCGTGGTAACTGCAGCTTCTGAAGAAGGTGAAAATCACATGCATCCGAATTAGAAATCGACAAATGCATCATTTTATGTAAGGAGGTTGACTTGACCTCGAGGATATCGTCACGTCGCTCTGTGTATACTTGTTCACGTGAGATGTCTGGAGCGTGTTCAGTCTTCCTCTGTGGGTGGGTGGTTGGCTGGGTGTATACAGTGTTACTGTCACTTGTTGAAAATCACATCATTCCCGTGGTTAATGATTTCCACTTCGACTGTGTATTCACGTATATTCGTCTAATGCCTAGTCTCTCTCAGTAAACGCCTCCATTTCTTTCATTCGGCCAACAATCAATCAGTTGACATTTGCTTCATCATCACATCGCGTTACAACTCTACCGAATAGAATAGTGGTATTCTCAAACACCTTGATTCTCTTCCCTCTCATCTGTCATCCTCAAGCCGAAATGATCGCTTCCACCCACATTCAGAATACACCTCTACTCCTTCGTCAAGCCTTGCACACAGATGTACGACGAGAACATGTGTGATGGGACTATCGGAACTGCAATCAACTTGCAGATTGCATACTGACTGCATCGCCCAGTTCACAAATCACAGATGTCACTACTCACCAGTTCAGTCTCACGAGTAGTGACACATTGCAGACAAATGACGCCATCTGCCTCCCACTCAATCTCTCTCTCTCTCTCCCTTTCTCTCGCTTTATCCAACTCTATCTGCATCTCTGACTTTTTCAGTTATTGGTGAGAAATGAAGTGGACTCACGTGTCGTGGTTTCTACAGGCGACGCCATCTCCTTCGCCGTGGTAACTGCAGCTTCTGAAGAAGGTGAAAATCACATGCATCCGAATTAGAAATCGACAAATGCATCATTTTATGTAAGGAGGTTGACTTGACCTCGAGGATATCGTCACGTCGCTCTGTGTATACTTGTTCACGTGAGATGTCTGGAGCGTGTTCAGTCTTCCTCTGTGGGTGGGTGGTTGGCTGGGTGTATACAGTGTTACTGTCACTTGTTGAAAATCACATCATTCCCGTGGTTAATGATTTCCACTTCGACTGTGTATTCACGTATATTCGTCTAATGCCTAGTCTCTCTCAGTAAACGCCTCCATTTCTTTCATTCGGCCAACAATCAATCAGTTGACATTTGCTTCATCATCACATCGCGTTACAACTCTACCGAATAGAATAGTGGTATTCTCAAACACCTTGATTCTCTTCCCTCTCATCTGTCATCCTCAAGCCGAAATGATCGCTTCCACCCACATTCAGAATACACCTCTACTCCTTCGTCAAGCCTTGCACACAGATGTACGACGAGAACATGTGTGATGGGACTATCGGAACTGCAATCAACTTGCAGATTGCATACTGACTGCATCGCCCAGTTCACAAATCACAGATGTCACTACTCACCAGTTCAGTCTCACGAGTAGTGACACATTGCAGACAAATGACGCCATCTGTCTCCCGCTCAATCTCTCTCTCTCTCCCTTTCTCTCGCTTTATCCAACTCTATCTGCATCTCTGACTTTTTCAGTTATTGGTGAGAAATGAAGTGGACTCACGTGTCGTGGTTTCTACAGGCGACGCCATCTCCTTCGCCGTGGTAACTGCAGCTTCTGAAGAAGGTGAAAATCACATGCATCCGAATTAGAAATCGACAAATGCATCATTTTATGTAAGGAGGTTGACTTGACCTCGAGGATATCGTCACGTCGCTCTGTGTATACTTGTTCACGTGAGATGTCTGGAGCGTGTTCAGTCTTCCTCTGTGGGTGGGTGGTTGGCTGGGTGTATACAGTGTTACTGTCACTTGTTGAAAATCACATCATTCCCGTGGTTAATGATTTCCACTTCGACTGTGTATTCACGTATATTCGTCTAATGCCTAGTCTCTCTCAGTAAACGCCTCCATTTCTTTCATTCGGCCAACAATCAATCAGTTGACATTTGCTTCATCATCACATCGCGTTACAACTCTACCGAATAGAATAGTGGTATTCTCAAACACCTTGATTCTCTTCCCTCTCATCTGTCATCCTCAAGCCGAAATGATCGCTTCCACCCACATTCAGAATACACCTCTACTCCTTCGTCAAGCCTTGCACACAGATGTACGACGAGAACATGTGTGATGGGACTATCGGAACTGCAATCAACTTGCAGATTGCATACTGACTGCATCGCCCAGTTCACAAATCACAGATGTCACTACTCACCAGTTCAGTCTCACGAGTAGTGACACTTTGCAGACAAATGACGCCATCTGTCTCCCGCTCAATCTCTCTCTCTCTCTCCCTTTCTCTCGCTTTATCCAACTCTATCTGCATCTCTGACTTTTTCAGTTATTGGTGAGAAATGAAGTGGACTCACGTGTCGTGGTTTCTACAGGCGACGCCATCTCCTTCGCCGTGGTAACTGCAGCTTCTGAAGAAGGTGAAAATCACATGCATCCGAATTAGAAATCGACAAATGCATCATTTTATGTAAGGAGGTTGACTTGACCTCGAGGATATCGTCACGTCGCTCTGTGTATACTTGTTCACGTGAGATGTCTGGAGCGTGTTCAGTCTTCCTCTGTGGGTGGGTGGTTGGCTGGGTGTATACAGTGTTACTGTCACTTGTTGAAAATCACATCATTCCCGTGGTTAATGATTTCCACTTCGACTGTGTATTCACGTATATTCGTCTAATGCCTAGTCTCTCTCAGTAAACGCCTCCATTTCTTTCATTCGGCCAACAATCAATCAGTTGACATTTGCTTCATCATCACATCGCGTTACAACTCTACCGAATAGAATAGTGGTATTCTCAAACACCTTGATTCTCTTCCCTCTCATCTGTCATCCTCAAGCCGAAATGATCGCTTCCACCCACATTCAGAATACACCTCTACTCCTTCGTCAAGCCTTGCACACAGATGTACGACGAGAACATGTGTGATGGGACTATCGGAACTGCAATCAACTTGCAGATTGCATACTGACTGCATCGCCCAGTTCACAAATCACAGATGTCACTACTCACCAGTTCAGTCTCACGAGTAGTGACACATTGCAGACAAATGACGCCATCTGTCTCCCGCTCAATCTCTCTCTCTCTCTCCCTTTCTCTCGCTTTATCCAACTCTATCTGCATCTCTGACTTTTTCAGTTATTGGTGAGAAATGAAGTGGACTCACGTGTCGTGGTTTCTACAGGCGACGCCATCTCCTTCGCCGTGGTAACTGCAGCTTCTGAAGAAGGTGAAAATCACATGCATCCGAATTAGAAATCGACAAATGCATCATTTTATGTAAGGAGGTTGACTTGACCTCGAGGATATCGTCACGTCGCTCTGTGTATACTTGTTCACGTGAGATGTCTGGAGCGTGTTCAGTCTTCCTCTGTGGGTGGGTGGTTGGCTGGGTGTATACAGTGTTACTGTCACTTGTTGAAAATCACATCATTCCCGTGGTTAATGATTTCCACTTCGACTGTGTATTCACGTATATTCGTCTAATGCCTAGTCTCTCTCAGTAAACGCCTCCATTTCTTTCATTCGGCCAACAATCAATCAGTTGACATTTGCTTCATCATCACATCGCGTTACAACTCTACCGAATAGAATAGTGGTATTCTCAAACACCTTGATTCTCTTCCCTCTCATCTGTCATCCTCAAGCCGAAATGATCGCTTCCACCCACATTCAGAATACACCTCTACTCCTTCGTCAAGCCTTGCACACAGATGTACGACGAGAACATGTGTGATGGGACTATCGGAACTGCAATCAACTTGCAGATTGCATACTGACTGCATCGCCCAGTTCACAAATCACAGATGTCACTACTCACCAGTTCAGTCTCACGAGTAGTGACACATTGCAGACAAATGACGCCATCTGTCTCCCGCTCACTCTCTCTCTCTCTCTCCCTTTCTCTCGCTTTATCCAACTCTATCTGCATCTCTGACTTTTTCAGTTATTGGTGAGAAATGAAGTGGACTCACGTGTCGTGGTTTCTACAGGCGACGCCATCTCCTTCGCCGTGGTAACTGCAGCTTCTGAAGAAGGTGAAAATCACATGCATCCGAATTAGAAATCGACAAATGCATCATTTTATGTAAGGAGGTTGACTTGACCTCGAGGATATCGTCACGTCGCTCTGTGTATACTTGTTCACGTGAGATGTCTGGAGCGTGTTCAGTCTTCCTCTGTGGGTGGGTGGTTGGCTGGGTGTATACAGTGTTACTGTCACTTGTTGAAAATCACATCATTCCCGTGGTTAATGATTTCCACTTCGACTGTGTATTCACGTATATTCGTCTAATGCCTAGTCTCTCTCAGTAAACGCCTCCATTTCTTTCATTCGGCCAACAATCAATCAGTTGACATTTGCTTCATCATCACATCGCGTTACAACTCTACCGAATAGAATAGTGGTATTCTCAAACACCTTGATTCTCTTCCCTCTCATCTGTCATCCTCAAGCCGAAATGATCGCTTCCACCCACATTCAGAATACACCTCTACTCCTTCGTCAAGCCTTGCACACAGATGTACGACGAGAACATGTGTGATGGGACTATCGGAACTGCAATCAACTTGCAGATTGCATACTGACTGCATCGCCCAGTTCACAAATCACAGATGTCACTACTCACCAGTTCAGTCTCACGAGTAGTGACACATTGCAGACAAATGACGCCATCTGTCTCCCGCTCAATCTCTCTCT
>OX235277.1:32950948-33017384 GCA_944472155.2 Trichobilharzia szidati
AAAAATGTACCATTTGAAGGTAAAGCTGAATACAGTTAGTTCGATTTGTTTTCATTAAATTGTTTCACTGGGTAAGATTTGATTTTACACTCCTCACATGTATATTTGGGAATAATCCTGTCGCATAGTTTTTTTCTTCTAAGGTGTAAGAAATTTTATATTTACTGACTGAATCGCACCAGTTGTCACTTTTTGGACAACATAATCAGCCGTGTATATATTGAGGCTCCTAAGTGATGCACTGCATAGTTATGTTGATCAGCAGATGAAGGGAGCATGCTGATGTCTCGGGTTATATGGGTGGTTGATTGATAAACATCCAAGGTGTAAATTGACTGTATTACTACATGCATCTTCCATTAATTCATTTCAACATGGGTGGCGCGTAAATGTTGATAGTAAAACAAAAAGCAACTTGGATTCTTTTGATGAAAGATTATTTAATCTATAAGTAGACTGATTCACAAACACTATGTGAGACGTAAACCGCGATGGCCTTTGGTACAGTGATTCACAACATCTGGATTTTTACAGGATTCATCATGAGCTGACAGTGGTTAGAGAACCATTTGAAAACCTCGGAGTACTGAGCAGCCGTTCCGTCCGCCTACTTTGGAACTCGTCAGGAGTACGCACCCACACTGTGGGGTTCGAACCCCGGACATTCCGGTTACAAGGCGATCTCGTAGATCATTCAGCCACTGGGACCCGGTCCAATGGTCAGCTCATGAATTTCAACTTCTGCCAATTCACGACATATCGCGACCATTGAACCATTGGATTGGATCCCAGTGGCTTAATGGTCTACGAGCCCGCCTTGTAACTGGAAGGTCGTGGGTTCGAACCCTTGTGGTGGGTGCGTACCGTTGATGAGCCCAAAACTAGGACGACACATCTGTTTAGTACTCCCAGCTGGTTTTCCAATGATTCTCTAACCGATGTCAACTCATGATGAAATCCTGTAACGAATCAATCAAATCCCTACAAACCAATACTTGAACATCTGGATTTTATTAGATAAAAAATTTTATTCAATAATCACAGACAGATATAGCCTTGATATTGTTAACGTTTCACTTTCATCATAATCTGTTTATTCTAATCTCTTCTTTATCGTTGTTGTTGCTCACTTTGTATAGATCCTGAATGGGTTAGTGTAAATCTAGGCATATTAATATGCTTAGAATGCTGTGGAGCACATAGAGAATTGGGTGTACACTATTCACGAACACAATCATTATTAATGGATGAATTGTCTACCAATCAGTTATTGGTACGTTTTATTTAAAAATTGTTATCATTTTTTGTTGATTTGCTTTTGTTTCCCGTGCTTTGAAGTCCCAGTAGCGGTGGTGTTGTCTTTACGGGGTGTAGATGCTAACTTCGTACACCGAAACTTCCCAATCTAACGGCCTTACCACTGGCTAATCGAGGTTTAGAAGTGTGTTGGCTGGGAATCGAACCCCGGACCACGTTTGGTGTTGTTGGCTAGCATTCTGCTATTGAACTACCACCGATCAATAGTTACTTCTATGTCACGTTGATCGAGTTTGCTTGAATCACTGGTGAAGCAGTCCTTTAAAGTCACATCACGTCAGAAAGGATTGTAGCATGGCAATCAAGTAAAATGTAATTGTGTTCTTAGAATGACTAATAATTCAGTAATACTGTTGTCTCAGTGTAAGTAGTAGTGTAACAACAGAAGACAAGGGCCAGGCAACAGATCGTTTTTTAAAGAAATCAAAGCATATTTATACATTTTCATGTACATTATTATAGATTAGTTAAGCAAACAAACACAGTCTTCCGATTGGCTGTTTCTCACGTAAAGTTAATCTTTCATCTATTTGTGACTGTTTCTTGAATATCAAATCCTCTATATGTTAACTGTATCCACCTACGCAAAGTCTGCTGTGGTTGGTTTTGAATCAGTCTTTGTTCATATTTTCTCACGACAAATCTTGAGAACTTAAACATTGACGTAAATTACTGTCTACCAATTTGGCTAGTAGACAGTTCTCACCACAGTAGTAGTTGAAGCAGAAGCTAAGATGGGTCAACCCAAAAATATAAACTTCGACTGACTTCTGCGGTTATGCTTTGTAAACAGTGGGATTCGTTGTAGTGACATGACTTTTAGAAATTTAATCGTTTAAGAAGCTCCTACAAGCAGAAATCTGATAGACTTTGTCGTCACACGAAACGGATACCTTTTATGTTTTGAATAAATCTAAAGGAAAACATCTTCCACTGTGCATTGTCTCTCCTGCTTCTCCTTTTTCCATCGACTTGCTTACAGATTATGTATCTTAAGCTGTGTCTTGATTGAAATTTACACGCGATTGAACGAATACTCTTGTCTTCGTCCATTTACTCTGAGAGTGGTGTATGCATCAAGCTTCCTTTTTTTCGTTAATATAGCATGCCTGAAGTGAAAGTGTTGAAAGTGCATCCCGTTAACTCTAATGCATTGTAAGCCATACACAAAGAAATTTTCTTCACTAGTGGTCTCTTAGTGTGTCAATTGCTTCCACCACACGAGCTGCTTGGCTTTTTTTCCACTGATCAGCGTTATCGTTTCGCGGTTTCGTTAAAAAATATGCATCCAGTCAGTGAACCTCAGCATCTGACTTTTCTAATCGTGACAGTTCAATAGGTTAAATAGAAATTAACTTCAATATACGTGATAATTCCCTTTCATACAATACGTTTTCAATATTCCAAAAGACTGATTACTGAACAAAGAATATTCTTTTCGATAACCTGCTCTTCATCAGGTTCTACAGTTATGTATCTATAATAATGAAAGAATTAGGGTTATTAACAACATTAATGTTTGGATAACATTCACCCACTTCCTCACACATTGGAAGATGTTTATTATTAAAACATAAACATGGTACATTATAGGCACCATGAGATGCACGTCTCAAAAAATTTCAGTTTTTGCGAAGGCTGGGATACTGTCCGGACGCCCAAATCCCGATGCAAGTGATTATCTCAAGTTGCCATCTATGAGTCTAGTCTACAAGGCAGTGAATCAGCATCAGAATCTAGTTCCTGTGATTGTTGGTTACCAAAACAGATTTATACACCATTCGATTCTTTTATATTCTGGAGCTCTTGTACACCACAGGTTTAAAATCAGGGATTTCCAGCTCCCTCTAGATATACAGACCTACGTATCCATCAGTCCAGTTATAAGCACCATACGTTCACCTTCCTTATTTCACTTTTGAAAAGGGACACTCCACCCGCGTGCAGGCAGTGAATAGAACTTACCTGGTTGGCAGAGGCTATGAACTCGTGGCGGCCGAATGAGAGCATTTCAAGAGGAATACCGAAGTCCACCCACCCTCGACCGTAACAAGTCGTTTATGGGGTCATTGTGAGCCTCTTACACCCTAATGCATCAAGTAATAATTAATATCAGTAATACTGAATGGTTTGCTTTTCTCTGTATTTTTGATAATATTCTTTTTTTTTCACAGTTACCTCGATTTATCGGGAACCAATTGTTCAACAGTGTTTTTGAATCTAGTCTACCAGCAGAAGTTAAACCGAATGCTACAGATGCTGTAAGGTAAGCACTCTTTAGTCTGCGTTTGTGTGTGCATGTAGATAATCTACGTATCGTTTAAATTTATTTTTGCTAATGGAACTATCACCTTACGATAACAAGTAATAGACACATGGGGACTTAAGTAAGCTGTGTCAAACCATGCTGTTGACAAAATATTTTCCTTTGAATTGACGGAAATATAAACACTTTTGCTGTATGTTTTTTTCTGATAATCTCCTTCTTTTCACCGTCATACTCTAAATATTTAATCCAAAAATTATTTAAAGCTTTTTTCCAAAGATTATTTGCTAATTGACTAGTTAGTTTGCTTAGTTTTGTCTGTTCCAATTAGTGAGTACCATAAGATGCTACTTTTACTGGAATTAAACCACCACATCTATTGAAGTATTCTAAACCTGATGCGACTGAGGGTGGTTAGACTGGTCTTCCTCTCGAAATGATGTCATGTTGCCAAGCATTTAAGGCCTCTGCCGGCCAGATAAGTCCTTTCCACTGCTTTCACTCCACAGAGGTGTTTCTCACGAAAGTGCAAGGGTGAACACAAATGTCTGTCGGCTACATCTGGACTAGTGGGAAAGATTAATGAGGCATAACTTAATGAAGACCTTTACAAATTTACAGAATTTCGACAATGAATACATCTGTTCCTTGTCGCCAAGAGGACTCTCGTTGGTTGTGTAGACCTTCTTATTGAACTGAGATAAACAGTCAATGTCTTCACAGACTGGTACTTTGTTTTCGCTCAACTATCCCCGAAAATTTTTAACAACAAAGCTTTACTTCAGACAACATAGCTTGTCGAAGAAGGCGGTGGCCTAGCGTGCGTAGTGTATGTTTCAGTTGCCTCAATCAATGGCTAGTGGAGTTCATTTATGAGGAGTTTGTTTGTAGGGATTTAATTGATATCAAGATTGATCACCACCCGACTTCAGTTAGTGAGTGACTGTAAACCAAAGCGTATTGGCCAGTTGTTCCATCCTTTGTTTGGTACTCCTCACTAGTACGCACTCATGATGCCACCAAAAATCAACCCAGGACCTTCAGGCTACAAGGGAAGTTCGTAAACCATTCAGTCACTGGAATGAAATCCAGTGACCTGTCAATTCTAACTTTTGTTGATTCGTGGTATATAGTGCAACCGGCAGTCAATGTCATCAGCTTAGGAGTCCCACACAAGGAGGAAGTAGCTATCCAGCACTCCTTAGTCTTCCATGGTTCGCTAACTGAAATCAGTCGACTATGTCGACGGGCAATGTTAGGTGACGTAGGATCAGTTTGGAAAAGAGAAAGCGACTAATGGTCAAAACCAAAACATGAAATCAGTCCATGAAATCTTTAACAGTTAGTATAAGCCACGTTGGGAGATGCTGACCTCCAGACTGGTTGGGGTGCTTAGGATAGTAATAATCAATGACTGGAGACAATTCGTGATATTGCTCAAAATCTTTCTCAATGACAGCGCAGATGCATTCACTCTTTATGATTTGTCGTATCCAGTAAAACTCCGTTGTTCTTACATATTGCTATTCTTTTTCCCTCACACATATGCTTATTATTTGTCTTTTGAACCTCCCTTTACTATACTCTCTTGATTTGTGTGCTAAATGGAGTGTGACAACTCGAAATGGTGCGCTTCAATGCAAAGTCATATATAGAAACCAGTCAGTCAGTCAGCTGAAGTCAGATCATGATCAAATTTGAGTTCATTTACGAATTTACAATCTCCCTCTGATATGTTGCTTCACTTTCACAGCCGTCATCTATGAAAACTTTTATCTTATTTTAGCCAATAAAGCTCCTTTCGAGTACTTCATTACAATTTCCTTATTCATGTTGTTTAATTTATGATGTATGGCTTCACTGTAAACTATAATGTACTCATTCTTTTCAATTTATTCCACTTGAATTATTTGATTTTATTTTTTTACAGTGATGCTGATGGAATGACTCAAAGACGTGCATTTATCAAATCAAAATATGTTGATCGACGTTTCATAACAAAAACTACATCGAATTTATTATTGGATAATGATATTGGCAGTAATAATATGAAATTAGATGATATGAATACTAGTTCAACTGCTTCTGTTGTCACTACAACACGTGATCCAGTTTCACAACGATTCTTAAGACGAGATTTGTTAAGAGCAGTGAAAACTGGAGATCTACCTTTATTAATACAAGTAAGCCATGACATTTTCAACTGGATCTTTTATTTGATGTGATTCAGTGTTAGTGCCCATCATCTTTCCTTGCTAGTTGCACTTGCTTCTTTTTCACACAAAGCACTGGTCGTTTCACGCGAATGGCGATAGCTTCTGCTGTTCGGAGTATGCAGAAAAGGACTGTTCTCCTTCTGTGAATAAGAAGGCCAACAGAACTCGCTCCATCACAAGCGCAGTTGAATTGGTAGATACAATTAGAAGGGGCTAGTCTAGGTACTTCATCTTTCAATCGGGGAATCACCATCGTTCGTTTAGAAAACATAACTTCTAGTTTACCGGCATTCAAAGGTCTTTGATTAGACTTTCTTAAGTTGTTAGTAATTATTTCACTGGCTGCGTCACTCCTGAATTGCAGTCGTATACTTAAAGGCTTCTTAATTACACAATTAGAACATTCCTTTTCTGCATACTCCAAACAGCAGACGCTATCGCGATTCGCTTGAAACGACCTGTGCTTTGTGTGAAAAAGAAGCAAGTTCAGCTAGCCACTAGTACTGCCCTGATCAGCCTTCAGTGGAGACTATTCATTCATGAATTCGTATTATCATCTTTCCTAATTTGCCTGTCTGATATTCAGTGTGTATTGTTGTGTTGATGCTGTCGAAGTGTAATCCATTGATATGATCATTATTGATTCGATGTCATTTAAACACCATTAATGTTGTTAATAACACTAATTCATTCACTATTATGGATGCGTATAACTGTAGAACGTGATGAAGAGCAGGTTACCGAAAAGAATATTCTTTGTTCAGTAACCATTCTTTTGAAAAATTTCAATGGGCATTTTTCATATTAATTTTTTTGTTGGATATATCTCAGAGAGAAGCAGTACTATTTACTGGATGATATTTCGAACATAATTTATTGATCCCCAAGTATATCATTTCTAAGTACACAACTTGGAAACTTGATTTTTACAGTTTTCATCCTTCTTTCCCATTTGTCATGGGACTAGAAGATTTTTCCAAATACCTGGTAGAGGTTTTGAGATATTCCTTTTGCACATGATCTCAGTTGATTCGGCAGAACAAAACTCCCGTTATCAATCTCTCTCTACACCCTGTGACATTAAATTTTAATAATGTCACTTTGTCCCATCCTATTGCATTCGTCTTCTTATAATGCTGTGTATCTGAGCGTTTTTCTAGGTTTTATTAGGTTCAATATGCCAACTCAACGATAGGTACTGTTCAGTTCGTTTGCTAGTCGGAAAGTCATAAAACTGAAACTTTCAATGCTAGTTTGCATCATAAAACGAAAATAGAGCAGGAAGTTAGTGTTTACAGAAAACCCACATGTTCAAATCGATATTCTGACTTCGGTTCATCCTACCCGATGTCAGCGAAAGTACCATTTATGAAATCTTTAAGTAATAGGGCAAAAAAGGCCTAAATAGTACCGAAGAAAATCTGTGTCAGGAAATAAGAAATAAAAAAAGGTTTGGCAGTTGGTAAACCACCCTGATAAATTAATCAAGAAGTGTATAGGTAAGTGTAGGAGCAGTCATAATAAAGATAACATGAATGACAAATATACTCAGTTGACAATACCCAGAATAGGGTATTGAAAACGTTGGCATTACTGCTTTACAAAAATGCAACTTCTGGAATCGTGCGTCCATTTCCGAACAAGGCAGAAATAAATGTAGATTTCAAACCCACAGACTCATTAAGAAACAAATTATGTCACTTAAGGGATCTTGTGGAGCCCATTAGAAAAATAATTTGGTATATCTAATACCCTGCAGTGATTGTGAGGTCAAGTACATAGGTCATGGGAGTAGACGCCAGCCAATTAGACTGGTGGAGCACGAAAACCAAGCAAAAAACTAGACTAGTAAACCCTTTTAAGATGATAAGAAATCTAGAGAATAGATGATCTATAGAACTACATACGGTTACATATAACCATACAATTTGATGAGACAGGATGAAATCCTTAGAATATAACGTAACGGTTTGGAGGGAGACATTTATAACGGAAGCTTTATTTATCAGTTAAATGAGAGCACATCCAATGCCTATCCACCTGAACATCTGGGAAGTTGTGCAACTCTTACGTTATAAATGGGAAAGAACTATGAGAACCGGTTTTCGAAGTTGTGTAGTCACACAACTAGTGATCTAATTATGAACAATAATAGACTGTATTCGAAACTTTATCATCTAGTAAATAATAATAGCAATGCTTTTTCACTCTATGATATATCCAATAAACAAATGAACATGGAATTCCACACGATCACAGCACCTGAGTTTTGCACACGTATTAGTTGATTTCAAAACGAAGGGATTTTAATGTATACTTTGTGTTGAACTTAAGACGAGTTACTCGTAATAATTGCAAAACAATTTGTCTCTGTGTGGTTAATGTTTCGAACTGTTCAATGGTTAAAGCTGGACTTTTGATTCTAAGTCGGAATTATTATTTTTTGTTAGTCGTAGTGTTCTGAGTGGAACACAGGGCTTCAGGTTTTGAAGTATCCAGCGTTGGCGGTAGTGTTTTTTTCAAGTTGGGATTGTCATCCTGAAGTCCAACCTTCCCTCTTTTACTGACTTATTACCTGTCAGGAACCTACGCGTCGTTAAGGAGTGCGTCGATTGGGAACCGGGCTCAAACCGCTCGCGTAGTTGGCGAGCATTCTACCATCGCCCCACTGACTCAGGATTATAGATCGTATTATAATGATGATAGATATATAGTGTGCATATTATCCTAATTTCCTAAATTTGAGACACTTCGGAATCTGTTGTCTGTTGGAAAAATCATCGTTTCATTTAATCACAACTATTTTTTAATTTATTTCATTTGTAGGTATACGCTGAGCGATTGGATTTAATGACACCATTTCAACCAGAAGACGATGACTCCACTCCATTGTTGGCGGGAACAACTGCTTTACATATAGCTGTAGAGACAACAAATAAATATTTACGTCAAAAATCTGATATTAGTTTCTCTTGTTTATCTGGTGAAACATCATGGAACGACAGTGATGATATTCACGAACAGCAAGTGAAACCACCTCATTGTAATCTACCGTTGGTTGAATTCATTATACAAAATGCTTTACCGTAAGTTGTGATTATTCACCCATCTTTTTTTAAATATGTAAATATTCTGCTGCTAATCAGGGTAAATTTAAATCTTACTTACCAATTGTTATTGTAGTCATAAAACTGTTTCATTTTAGATAAGTTTATTTTAAATATCACACACAGTGATGATGCAGTATTAACAACTGGATGACAAAGTTTCGAGTGTAAAGTATTATTATTATATTATTGTTTCCTTCAATTCCTAGAGGAACATAGGGCTTCAGCCGTGCGTCTCCATTGCGTTCGGTTCTCTGCTAGAGTCTTCACCTGACTCCAAGTCTGCCCACATAACCTCCTCCAAGTCACCCTTGGACGACCAACTGGCCGCCTCCCTTTCAGGTTCCACTCGAGCAATGGCTTGTCTAGTGATGTCACTTGATGGTTTCCTCAGAGTATGGCCGATCCATCTCCATTTCTTCCTGTCTATTTGTTTCACAATCGGTTCCTGGTTGGTTCGCTCCCAGAGATCTCTATGGCTGATCTTTTCTGGCCGGCCATCTGATCTTGAGTATTGAGCGAAGACAGCTGTTAATGAAGGTCTGTAGTTTGTTTGAGATGCTCTTTATGACGCGCTGGCCAAGTCTCTGATCCGTATAGTAGTACTGACTGACTTCACATTGAAGTTGAAAATCCGGATCTTATTTTTGATGCAGAGTGCTGTTGACCTCCACACAGACTTGAGAGTAGTAAAAGCTTGTCTTGCTTTTCCGATTCTTGCTTTGATATCCTCGTCAGTTCCGCCTGTAGTTGAAACGATGCTTCCCAGGTAGGTAAAAGAGGGGGAGCAACCCACAAGGTCGCTTCTCTCTAAACTATATTTTAATGCAGCAATCTCCTTCTCAGGCGTGAGGCTAGCAACCCCACCCTGTAAACAAAGTTGCTACAGAAACTTCAGCACGATGAATCTTCTCGCGTAAAGTATCGCTCATAATCATATCAGCTTTTGGTCACACGGTTTCAGAATTTGTCTTATATATATATATATATATATATATATATATATATTCTTTCTCTCTCTCCGACTCCTCTTTGTTGTTTGTTGCCACTTTCCATGTCTCCGCGGTATAGATGGCGTTGCATCATTCCGATTGCACGTGTGCGGTGTTGAATCGATAAACAAATCTTCACAATATGACCAGTGTCCAGTAGACGGGGTGCAGTCGTATTGTTGAGTGCTTGTGAGTCCTTTAGTCTTAGGTTATTGGATATGCTTGAATATCAGTCTGATACTCACTAGCGACTGACCCTATTCAGGTAAGTAGTTACCTGGGTTCTAGTGAGAAGTTATGACCAGTGGTGTACAGCAGGTCAGGTGTGAGGACAAATACTCGCCGATGACATTGGCTAGTGGTCGCTCTATATCGTGAATTGGCAGAAGTTGGAATTCATGGTCTAGCCATTGGATTGGGTCTCAGTGGTTTAATGGTCTAGAAGCTCGCCCGCCTTGTAACCAGAAGCTCCTGGTTTCGAACCCTGGCAGCGGGGTGGGTGCTTACCGATGAAGAGTCCCGAACTAGAACAAAATAGTTCCCAACTGGTTTTCCAATGGTTCACTAACCGATGTCAGCTCATGCTGAAATCCTGTAACCAAACAAGTCAAATCCCTGCAAACCAACACTTGAATGTTGGATATGTGCTCAGAAATTCGGACAATAGCACTTCTCTTTATTCTTCCAATGTTTGTGCTTCGACATGTCTATATAATTTGGTAGATATGGTTGTGAGTTTGTTCACTTTTGACTGTTTTCAGCAACTATTTGTTTGATGCACACGAATAAGCGTGGTAGCTGGATATGTTCCTCATAGTGCAGAAATGAGTCTGTATCTTACTCTACTGACGATATCATCACCTTTTGAAGACTAGCTGTCGAAAGTCATGTTTTCTCTCCCTTGTGCTCCAGTTGACCTTTTCCACAGTACATTTTCCGTGTTTGACTTCAAGAGTAACTCTTCTTCGACCCTTTCCTCTAAGTAAAGCTTTCTTTTACACGATCAATGTTCTCAGCAATCCTTTTCTGTAACTTATAGGACGGAAGCTTTTGTAGTTCAATGGGCAAGTTCAGGTGAATCGCCCCTCCAGGTCTCTTTTCCCCGTGAACATACCTTACGATTTTTTTGTCTGTGTGTCATTCTTGCCTTATCCAAGTATTGGTTACTAATATCTTCAGTAGTTTAAGCATAGATATTAGGCGACACTATGGTGGAATGTAACTGCATAGTGAATCAGTTTGATAGCCAACAGTAATATTACAGTACTATTATTACTGTTAACCAGAGGTTTTCAAATTTATTACTAGGGCTGTTCATGTAGCCCTATTGCTCATTCTTTTATTTTCATTGTATTAATATTAATGTAGTATTTCCTCCGATATTGTTACTGTCTATGTCATCTACCGTATGCATTACTCTGTCTACCGCCGCCGCATGTGCGTCGGTGGCACAGTGGTTAGGACACTCGCCGACCATGCGCATGGTCCAGGGTTGGATCCCCTGCCGACGCACACCCGATATCTATGGTCGGCCTGCAAAATTTGGGCTACTGATATCCATGTTGTAAATTCCATACTTGTACTGAAAATACGGTGTGGCATCAAGCTGTAATCGAAATCGAAATAGATAAAAATAAGAGTAATTTGTTTTGCTGTGTTCTGCTGTCTTCGTTTAAAATAAAAACTACTTCAGTTCAACTTTAATCTCAATTAGTTATTGAATCAAACAATATGATGAACTTGTTTTCAAGATGAAAAGAATAACCAACATTCTGAAGATGATGACGATCGGTTCTTTATGGTCTGGTCTTCAACTGTGAATCATTTTCGGCTTTTTCGCCTTGTTCTCTTTATCGCCTAGATAATGATCTGAACCCAGTATGCAAATATGTATATGTACACACACACATCAGTTTATACACAAGGCTGTTTTTACCTACTTGGTTACTTATTTTGAAGTGCACTAACAAATTTGGCCAACATTCGCGTTATGTATTGTGGTTGTTGTTGTCTAATCAATAATCCTTCAAAAATGCCTTGTTTGTGTATACATTATTTTCTCATGGCATATATTAGTAAAAATACACCTGGTTCGTTGTTTGTGTGTGTGTCTATTGCATATATAAATAAATAATCAAATGTTTTTAATGCATTTTAATCAGTTTTGGTTATTTTTCACTTCGATGGTAAAAAAAAAGAAATAGGAATTGTAGTAATCTATGAGTCGATTCAAACTGTAGTACAATTTATTCAGACTACTACTACTTCGTTCATTTGACTGACTGACTGTTTGACGGAGTTTCAACATAGAACTTTGCACGGAAGTAAGTGCACCACACAAGGGTAGAGAAAAAACAGCGAATTAATGGAACTACGAGAAGCAGCAATGTACGGCAGAAAGAATCATTCATGGACCTGGGAGATTACAAAGAGAGTGAATGCATCTCCGCTATTGAAGATGATTTTGAGCCACATCACCAATAGCTTCCACGCAGCCAATAGTTCTTACCATCCTGAGGACTCCAACCTGCTAGTCTGTGCCTCACAACATCACACAAACCAACAGTCAAAGACCTTATGCATTGATACCAAGTTTTAGTTTGACCATCCTGAACTCTTTTCCATCCAACCCAACCGTAAATCAGCTAACATTGCTCAGCATGCGCAACATGTGTAACCTAGCCATCTCAATCAATGTATAGCCTCATAACCTCATCAAATGACTTGCTCTCCTTATCTGGTACTCTATCCCTAACCTCAATAGTGCTCACCATATTACACCACTTCATACGGGAAATAGAATACAAACATCTGTAGTCAAAAACAGCTAACCTTTTTCATATCTTCCACTTTCAATTGTCATTTCTCACAGCTCTAAAGAAGAATGGAGCGAAATTTTGTGCAATATGCATGTCCTTTGATCGGTAGTCGAATTTCACAGATAACACAAGTTGGTAAATACCCAAACGAGCCTTTTGTATTTGTGCTAATCCACTAGGTTGGGATTCAACTTCTCAAATAAGTGAGAATCGTCAACATGCTCTGCCGTTTCACTCTCTATTTTTTTTAGCTAGGAGTCGATGTAGTCGAGTCGTGTAGCTTCGTCTTACATTTGGCAGAAGCTAATCGCATGTCAAACATTCGAATATTTCTGCTCAGAGCGTTCCGAAGACTCTGAATTTTGCCAGTGTCTTCACCTAGGATGACAATAACATTGACGTACACACAAGTTGTTAACTCTGTTCTCTGGTAATGAGTCAATCCCTGAGTCACTGAAGTCAGTTAGGGTTTATGATGAAATTTTAGAGAAAATGGAGCCAGTGATCATCCCCAACTGACACCACTGACTGTCATCATTTCATATGACAACTCTCCATAATCTCTTACACAGCTGTGTGACTTCGAGTAGTGTATTAATTAGTGTAATAAAACTTCTTGGCACTCCTTCTGAGACTAAACGTTACCACAACACCCCTTGGTCGACACAGTCGAAAACCTGACTGACTGATTTCAACGTAGAACTTTGCACAGATGTGTGTCGCCACACTTCACTCAGCACAGAAAGCCAGAGAAGAAGACGAAGAAAATAAAAAGAAATTCGGCCGGGAAGTAACAACCGCTTTCCTAAGCATCATTCTCCTTTACTGACATCGCCTTCATCATCTAGTCGAAAACCGGCTTTAGGTCAAGAAATATGGTAAGTGTTTGACGTCGGTAAGGATGTCTATGTTCGTGAATATCTATCACAGTGTTAAGATATGATTACTGCAGCCTTTTCCTGGTCTTCCATCGCATGTTTGTAATGCTGTTCTAGTAGAATGTCATTTCCATACATTTCAAAACTGACGGTTTTTCTATATATTTTAATAATGTTGAATATAATCCTCATTGTTTTTCATGGATTCTATTTTTAAAGTGGTAGTTTGAAACGTGCCAATGAGCTGGGCGATACAGCATTACATCATGCTGCACGTTATGGTTGTGTAGATGCACTCAAATTACTCGTACAAGCTGGTGGGATTCCAACTCCTGTAAGTCCATCTTTCATTTGTGTGGTAATTTTATCGTATTTATAGTCTATTAATTATGGGAATGTTTTCTTATAAGGTTTTATTTAATCCAATGCTACTCAAGAACTAATTGCAATATCATGTAGTTGGCAATTAGCTGCACCTATTGTGTGTGTGGACGAGGTTGCCAAACCGCGATGCATTCGGCAGAGCTTGAACCAATGACCCATTGGTTAGACGTTGAACGCTTAGACGAGTGGACTACAGCTCCACATAAGATGTTGCTTAGTGAAATCCAGGAAACATGTTTCGTTCTCTGTGGGACTCATCAGCTGCAACTTCAGTCAAATACGGGTAGTAAAATTGTATGCTTCAAGTGTACATAATACTTTCTGAAAATTCCAGTGTTGTTGTCACAGTACCATTGCCGATTCCTTGTAAGGTAAATTCATATGATATGTTGTTGATTATTTCCGTGCAACTAAGTTCTGAGGTGAAGTCCTACGATGCACGTGGCCTGGGGTTCGATTCCCGGCTTGCATATACCTTAACCTCCCATAGCCGGTTGTAAGTCCGACAAATTGGGAAGGTTGAGCGTGAAGCTAGTTAACCTCATTCCGTAAAAAACACCATTACTTCTGGAAATTCAAACCTCAAACTTGAAGCTGAATGTTCCATTGGGAATGCAAAGGAATAAAATAAATAATACAAAAGAATCAGAATATTATTTGCACAAAGTGGTTTGGACGCGGTGCTTACTGTTTTTTATCACTAGTCATTGTGG
This sequence comes from Trichobilharzia szidati, assembly GCA_944472155.2. Taxonomy (NCBI): domain Eukaryota; kingdom Metazoa; phylum Platyhelminthes; class Trematoda; order Strigeidida; family Schistosomatidae; genus Trichobilharzia; species Trichobilharzia szidati. The sequence goes on from OX235277.1 coordinate 32,965,641, forward strand.
TTTGTCAAAACTAGTATTGTTTTAGACATGACTGTCTATCTGCTTGATGTTCCCAGTTGACCTTTTGGTGACTTTAACGTCACTTTGTATTTATCCTTATAAGGAAATGGAGATAGATTAGTCTTATTCTTAGGACACCGTTGAGTGATATCACGCACCAAGCCTTTCAGTAAAACCTGAACGATAAACGAGTTGGGTTTTTTCGAGATTGACATGGAGGAGATCATGTGAGGAAGGAATGAAACCTCGATGGGCAATCGTGGAATTGTCTAGGAAAGATTGCGGAAATCCGAGTCATATAGAGAAGGATGTACTACTGAAGTCCAATATTTCACCCGCAACTCAAGAGAATATAAATGCTGGGTAGGAATTACTTTTTTTACAATGAACCTATTAGTAGTTATTAGTTGGGAGATACTTATATTACCTTAAGTTGAACTTTCGCGAAATATGTTTTTGTATATTTCTGAGTTGTTTTTTTTTCAATTCTACTTCACACTCCTTTTTTTGTTTTTTTAGATCCTTCAACTCACCAATAAAAATGGTCAAACAGCATTGGACATCGTCGAGGTTATGCTGACGACCGAATCAAATCCCAGTGAACTAGTCGAAGCGTATAAAAGTTGTCAACAAATATTAAAATTAGCTGATTTAATTGCATCGAGTATATCATCAAATACTAATCGTTTAATGACTGATTCCATATGTTCGTTATTCCCTAACACTGATGGTTCCTCGGAGAAAATATCAATGCATCGTGCTAATCTAACTGAGTTGTTAGATCGATTGAATTCAGTCAATTGGTGTCAGCCGACCAATGCTTTATCACCATCCACAACATCCTATTGGGCAAAGAGTGGAAAATATCGTCCTGCTAATAAGCGTGTCCCAGTGTCGTCATCATCCACAATAACAACACCGGGTGTTAGTACTGCGAATACCACAACAACGACAACCGCATCAGAAGCGTTCAGTAGTAAATTAGGTTATTTCTCTTTGTCTCCTGTGATAAAAACCACAAATCAGGTGAGTAATTTCATTACAACGGATTTTGCACAAAATTTTGGCCGTGATTTTTGTATTTTCTAATTGCATTCCGAGTGGAACGTGAGACTTCAAGCTTGAGCTTTGAAGTTTCAGTAGCAGTGCTCTTTTTATGCGGTGCGGTTGCCAGCCTCACACGCCACCTTCCATGTTTATTGGGCTTACTACCACGGGCTAAGCCCCAGGCCTAGGAGGCCGTTGGCCGGGAATCGAACCTCGGATCACGTATGGTGAGTTTGGCGAGTGCTTTGCCACTGAATAACTATTGAAAATAGGGAACACAATTCTAGGATGAATTGACTGACCGACCGGTTTCAACATAGGACTTTGCACAGAAGTGGTCCATTTCGAGTTGTCACTCTTCATGCAGTGCACCAAAGGAAACAAAAGAGAAAAATATTCGAAAGAAAGATAATGAGCAGAAATGTGAGGGAGAAAGAATAATAACACGGGAAGTCACAAAGAATGAATGTATCTGCACCACTGAGAACAATTTTGGGCCACCATTCAAGCAGCCTGTACCCCCCTACATAGTTATCTGAAACCAAGCATCAAAGACTTATTGCAGGTTTCGGTTTAATCACTCTTTTCAAACGCAACCATTTGTCAGCTAACATTGCTCGTCGAGTAAGACGACTCTGCATTCATGGCACATGTCGTAGCCACTTTAATCTGTGTAGTTTTACAACCTCAACGATGGACTTACCCTCCTTATCCAACTCTCTGTGGCAAACCTCAATCATGATCACCATATTATACTACTTAACACATGAGACAGAATTTAACACAGGCCGTTTGTATCCCTGCTGAGGTTTTGTCATCAATCAGTGTACTAGGGCTGATGTAACAAGTGAAATGGTCAACAGGCTTAACCACTTCACTCTGTCTTTCTTTAAGTTGGGAGTCTGTGTAATTTAGTCTTGCATTATCTTACATTTGACAGGAGCGAATCGTATACCGAACATTTGGAGATTTCTGCCGAATGTCTTCTGAAAACTGAATTGTAGAGTACACCTCATAATGTTTGTTTGAATTCTTTATTTATTTTTTGCTGCTATGGGACTTTTTATTTCTGAAATTCACTGAATTTTGGAGGAAAGCTCTTATTACATACACCCATTATTATTGTATTATTGTTCAGATGATTAAAGTAGTCTATAAGAAAGAAACTCCTAGCTTAAAGATAGGGAAGAGAAGTGGTGGAGTGTGTTGACCACTTCACGTATTTGGGAATTCTCAACAGCCCCTGATTGCTGACAAAATCTCAGCACGGATACAAAAGGCTCGTGTTGCACTCGTCAACTTGCGCCATCTCTGGCATAGATGTAATAACTTGAAAATCCCCATTCAGTCATATAAAAGAAGGTGTTCAGCGAAGAGATATTCTTTTCAGTGAGATCATTTTCAAACGCGTACATATGTATGCATATACAATATATTTTAGAAAACAGAAAGATTGAGCTGAGCGAAGAAATATTTACTTTTCAATTAGATCCTCATCTCTGGCTCTACTCTAATATACACGTATAGCATTTTTATTACAATACACAACAGTTTACCAAACAAGTGGCACTGATATGTTTGTTAACAATAATTAAACAGTGTCAAAATGTCAATGGGTTGATAATTAACGAAGAAAATCAATACACATTTAAAAGGTAGAAATGGATAAAATAAATTAATTTTACAAAGATAACAAATAATTGAAGATGAAGTGGTCAAAATAAATAAAAATAAAATAATTTGAACAATTATAATTTTTATAGTTTTTAAAGGTTTAGGGGGAGGAGGGCGACGTAGTCCTTTTTATGCATTCCTCTAGAGATGGCCACGGTAAGGAAAGTGGCTGTACGAATTTCTTCTGAACACATAGGCTTGGCTTCTTAAGGTGGATTCCGATTGCTTCAGCTGTCTGTAGAAGACGAACTCGTAGAGCAAAATTAAGATTAGTCGGAATGCGATAAATAATTTTAAATGCAGTATTAACATCAACCTTATGCTCAGTATCAACAAGGTGTGCTAAAATAGAACTTCGAATAGATCTTGTTTGTCCCTTGCTTAACCATGCTGGATGATGTTCGGAAATACGACGATGAACCTGCCTAACTGTACGCCCAAAACACGTAGTTCAGCAAAGGGTCTCTTTTCGGCAAATTCTTTCACTCTTAGCTGTACAATTGCAATTATATATACTTATTTTTGTATGTGTGTGTGTACATTAGGTTTGTCCAGTAGGAATAAAAAGAATTTATGGATATTGTTGTCAAGACATTTCAAAAATGTGATTAGTAGTCAAACTGTAACTAGGTGGGGGTGAAGATTGGTAAGAAGGTAGTGGTGATGTGTTCTCAAAATAACTTATTTATTAACAAAGGAAAAAAGTTGAATAAGCGTAATACAGTTGCGTAATAAGATGAATAGACTGATGAGTTGAGGATGCACATAGAAACAAAGGAAAATATGGAATTATGTAAGAGTTGTAAAGACTACAAATATTATAAGGAGTTAGAGAAGAAAAAGAAAAGAAAACAAGCACACAAACGTCAAGTCAATAGAAGTCAACACGGTTGTTACCATGATAGAAGTAATGGTTGTATGATTTCCTTTTGTATGCATAACTCTATGTTTTTGACTGAATGACTAAGGCTTTAGCACTGCAAAAGAGACGAAAGCGTATTGCCTTTGTTAGGTTGTTCTTCGCTTTGTAGATCACTTTGAAGGAGGCGTTTGTTGAGATAGAATGACAAGTGTTGATGAGATGTTCAGTCATCTCACTCTTTATTTTTATCGGACAATCCTAACGTACACACACACATACAAAAATAAGTATAATATATAGTCGCGATTGTATAGTTAAATGAATCTATTCGCCTCTGAAAAGGAGACTTTTCTCTGAACTACGTGTTTTGTTTTCATTCATGTCTGGATGGGGATTATTCATGAACGGTAACAAAAGGAATGTTGCCGGGGTGGTTATTAAAGTTCTGGATTTAAAGTAGGGTTAATTAAAGTTGAGTAACTTCGGTGACGTAACACAATTGGCAGGATCGAGTAGAGTTACACTAAAATTGAAAGGTCAAGTCAAAATCATTATCTTCAGTAGTAGCAGAAGTGTAACAGCTGGAAAATGATAAGAAATAAAATAAAATTTTAAAAAATTCAACCGTCAAATTTTTTTATGAATCGGGTCAGTTGTTAGCTAAATGACTGAAAAAAACTTATTTTGTATGTTCAGGATTTAACATGCAGATTGCCATAGCTATTACGACTTTTTTATAAAAAAAAAAAGGCTAATTCGTACACATTTAACGAATGAATAACTCAATAGTCTTAAGTAGATTAGAACCCGTTCTTAAAGGGGTTTTTTCATCTTTCCTTTTTAAGAATTATGAATCTGTAGTATGCAATTTTAATAAACTCTCTTTTACTGTAGACATAATGGAGAAGATTTGTTTCTCAGGTGCATGATTTTGATGTAGTTGTGTTCTCTGAGCTGGTTGATTTACCTGCGAAGCTTTCATTGCCCTAGTAAGCAACTTCTAAAAATTCTCTGGCAGTCTTGGTGTTCCCTCCGTCTAATATTTGAACGTTGGTTGTCCCAGTCGAATTGATATCCGTGGTTGTCTGTATGCAGCGATGTCATACGTTATAATGTCAAAAGACAATGTTCAAATATTAGACAGAGAAAACACCAAAAATGCCAGAGAATCTTCAGAAGCCTGGTATTCCATTGAATCGTCAATCAATAGACACATTGACATAGACAAAATTTACCAATCGATAAGAAAGAAATCTCATACACAAAGGGTTAAACTTCAGCTCAAGGAAACAATCATTGCCAATACAAGTAGCCTAGAGGGTGTGAAAACACAAAAACAACCAATCACGCTCAAGGTCACCAGGGGAGATAACTAATAAACTCATGGAGAAACCTAAAGGCTCATTTCAAATTGAAGTATGTGCTGAAGATGTTACCTAGTAGGACAGTGAAAGCTTCAAAAATAAATCATCCAGCTCAGAGAACACAAATACATCAAAATCTTTAGTAGCTGCTAATATCTGTTTGTCCGTTGAACCTTCTGATTCACTGAGCCACGCAAATATCAAAAGACAAAGGCAGACCTGTGACTGTAAGATATTGTATTTTGTACTATACTGTATAGTTGAAGAAACAACACGTGATGTTTATGCACTTTCTTAACCATAATAAAATTGGCTCACAGCCGTGGCTGGAAATGTCTATTCTCATTGGTTGGTGATCCGATAAAGATGAAGGTGAGACAAAAGAAGATGAATTGGTCACACACTAAATCACAGTATGCGTGAGAAATAATACATTCACATAGTAACTCCATTACATGACAAATCACATGATTCACAATCAAACCAATAGGAGAACTCTGCTCATCACTTAACTACTTAAAAATATAGATCATTGTTGTTAAGGCTTACAGGTTTTGCTTTTGCAGCAGTTTGATTTGATTGGTTGCAGAATCTCAGCATGAGCTGACATCGGTTAGAAAACCAGCTGGGAGTACTAAACAGCTGTTTCGTCAGCCTAGTTTGGGACTCCCCAGCGGTACGCACCCACCCCACTGCCAGGGTTCGAACCAAGGACCTTCTGGTTACAAGGCGAGTGAGCTCACAGACCATTTAGTCACTGGAACTCGACTCAATAGTCAGCTCATCAATTTCAACTTCTGCCAATTCACGATATAGCGCGACCACGAACCTGTGAGCTCGCTATGTAACTGGGAGGTCCTGCGTTAGAACCCCTATGGTGGGTGCGTACTGCTGAAGTGTTCCAATCTAGGCTTTCGGAGCGGATGTCCAATGCTCCCAGCTTTGTTTGATACATTAGTTATAGAATTCTTGGGGGGGGGAGATTTCTTTTTAATTCATTGAGAGTACTAATGGAAACGTGTAGGAGACAATTTAACGAAGAAAATTTTCTTTCAACTGTTGGTTTGCTAGGATTTGATTGGTGACAGGTCCGGTCACGAGCTGACATCAGTTAGTGAACTATTATAGGAGAATTAGGTAGTACTGTATTACAGCAGTTTCGTCCTGGTTTAAGACCTAAATTGTGATCTACAAGACAGTGGAGCTACTTTCTCATGGACGCCGGTGACCAAAACACCATACACCATTGGATCCGTTCCGATACTAGAGCCCATGTATATACACCATATATTCGGAATCAGGATTTTTCAGCTCCTCTAGGTGTGAACCTGTGTATCCACCAGACATTGATTTCCACCCTTTCACGTTTTTGGGTAACACCTCCGCCTCACGTGAAAGCAATGAATATAGGACTTACATAGTAGAAGCTATGAGTGTGTGGCCACTTGTGATGAGTGTATTTCGACCAAAGCATATCTACTCGCGGCATTCTAGCTTGTTTATGGTGGGCAGAAATATTTGATTAAATTGTAGCTTTATATATCACGAATAAAATATACACACGTGTTATCTCTTTTTGTGTGCTTTTCTTTTAGTTTGATATGTCGAGATTATTATTATCAGTTGTTATTATTATTATTGAATACTATTAACAAATTTATGAGCATTATTATTATTCTTTCACGTTTCCTTAACATTACAGCCATCCATTTCCAGTCCACGTGATATAAACTCTTCTAAGACAACATCAAGTGGGAAACAAATAACCTTTGAAGAAAACCGATATGCTACAAGCAAAAATGTACCAACGTTCAACAAACCTATCCGATGTAAGCCCCACCCCTCCCCTTTTTCTCTCCATTAGGAGAGCTGAAATGTTGTTTTTTATAGCAAACCTTGAAGTGTTATCAATTTAGCTGTCCACGAGTGTTATGTATTGTTGGTGAACCACTATCAATACAGTACAGTACAGAGAACTCGGTGGAACAGTGGTTAGGACTCTCGCCGACCATGCACATGGTCCGGGGTTCGAGCCCCTGCCGACGCACACCTGATATCTATGGTTGGCCTGCTAAATTTGGGCTACCGATATCACATGCTGAAAATTCCATACTTGTACCAAAAATACGGTGTGGAATAAAGCTGTAACCCGGAAAAAAGTAGTCATATTTTTCAAGTGTTGGTTTGTAGGGATTTGACTGATTGGTTACAGGATTTCATCATGAGTTGAGATTGGTTAAAGAACCATTGGAAAACCTGCAGGGAGTACTGGATAGTTGTTTCGTCATATTTTGGGACTCCTCAGCATCTGTCCAGTACTTCCAGGTTTTCCAGTGTTTCTGTAACCAATTTCAGCTGATGATGAAATCCTGCAACCAGTCACATTTTTCTTGCATTATATATATATATATATATACATGTATATCTATACATATATATATATATATATATATTCAATAATTGTGTGCGGCCAATCAAAGCTTTGCAAGTTTGTGTTACCCAGTTTACTAATGATTTTAAACATTCCAGTCATCATGGAATTGTATATTCTACTAGATATTATTCCTGTTCAATTCGATCATCTTTGAAATAGATATAAGCATTTAACTGTTCGGGCTTTTGGGTTTTCTATTTGCTTGTGGGCTCATTTAAAAAGGGTTTTTTCAATCATCTGAATTACATGAGAGAGTATAATCCTTGTATGTCAAGTCACTGCTTCCATATAGGGTTCAAAGAGTTAACGCGTCACCAAAAACTTTCCAACAGGCGGCACTAAAAACTTTTATCAACAACAGACTTCGCTCTATATTGAAGATAAGATGATGGCCAACCGGAAAGAATTACCAACAATGAACTCTTGGAATGAACCAACCAACACAACCTTATTGTCCAATAAATATACTGAAGGAAATAGACATGAATTGAACACACTCTGAGTTAACCGTTGAAGCCCTTGAATGGGTGTAGGTCCAAGGGTAACACGGATAAGATGTGGTATGAGGAGAAAGTGAAAGCTTATGAGCAGTCGTGGAGCTAGTCAAAGCAGACTTTAGAGAACAGGATGATATGGAGGTGTGTTGTTGAAGCCCCCTACGTTCTACTCAGAAACTAACTAGGGGGGGGGGATAACAATAATAATAATGATTTATTTCTGTTATTTGAGTTATTACTTTTTAATTGTTTTTTTTTTTTTGTTTTTGTTTTTCCTTTACTTTGTAGCTTTCAGTCAGTATTCTCCTTCAGCACATTACGGTAGTGTATTGGCAACACTTCCTCGTAAAAAAGGTCCTGCTCCTCGTCCGCCATCTATAGACAGTCAAGCAAATGATTCATTCGATTCTGGAACATCGAATAAAGCTGATGTAATTGAAAGTTGTTTTGTTTTATTGTTTTTGGTGTATGCATACTGTCGTTTAGAGTATATTATTAAGAAGTGTGTGCGTCGGTGGCACAGCGGTAGAATGCTCACCGACCACGCAGGTGATCCGGGGTTCAATTCCCGGCCAAAGCACTCCTTTACCTCGCTAAGCCAGTAGTAAGATTGGTAAAGAGGGAAGGTTGGGCATGAGGCTAGCAACCCCATCCTGTATAAAATAATCACCACTGTTACAGAAACTTCAAGCCTCTAGCTTGAAGCCCTATGTTTCACTGGGAACGTAAAGAAAATTTTAAACAAATCAAGAATTGTAAAAATCCATTAGTTAATACAAGTTCTGTGTCAATACCTTCACGAACAAACTGAAGACTTACACCTTCGTCACACAAGGCGATTTATAGATTTAGGTAAACTTTAGTTGACTACTGTTACAAATATATGCGTAGTTGATTGTGAAAGAAAACGCTGTTAATAACCAAAGAACATAAAGAGGCTTTGTGAAACTGTGAAAACAAATGAGGATTCACTGATCTTCAAATCTGCTTTTTTATAATGTCAAGGGTTGTTATCGTGGATAAATCTGATTGGATAGGCAAAAAGATGACATTCACAATTGTAATAATTCTGAAGCTCATCATTTATTAACTTATAGTGGTTTGATGGGAAGGATTGAAAAACAGGGACATTAGAAATATTGGAAGAACAAGGCACTATGTCTCACACTAAAACCTTTTGGTACCGTGACACACAGGTTATGTATACACTGTGCTTTTTCCCTTGACACCAATCTTTGATTATACCTAGCTCACCATACCATATAACTGCTAAATAGCTGATACAACTTCAACAACTGTTACACACAAGGAAGTTCTAAAATGCAGTGTAAATGACAGTTTTCTATTTGTGTAAAGAATAAAACACTTAAAGGTGAACAATGATAAGTTCATGATTTTCTTGAATACGTGTCTGCTTTATTCACTAATATGTCCTTAAAGAAAACAGTGACAGTAAAAAACCAAAATAATACTATGTCCTGCTGTCGCATATATGTGTTGTAATCGACTGATCTGTATTTTCAAGTATTGATTTCTGTCGGGATTTTGTTTGATTGGTTGGAGGATTTCATCATGAGCAGACATCAGTTAGGGAACTATTGGAAAACCTGTTCGGGTGCGCACTGTTGAAGAGTTCCAAACTAAAACAAAACAGTTGTCCAGTACTCCCAGGTTTTCCACAGGTTCTCTAACTGATCTCTACTCATGATGAAATCCTCCAACTGATCTATATCTATTGCATCAAAGTTTGTGACGTCATTGACTTCCGTAAGTCACAGTTGTAAGTTATCATGCGTTAAAATCAACTTTCGAGTTCCTATTACCGATAACACAATAGCTCTCTTTCCTGTTTAGCTTGAAACCTACTGTATGAAGTATTTGTTTACTGCACTGCTGATTACGCTCGTATCTCATGCTTATCAGCTTTACCGTTGAGAAATGAGACAATCATGTTTAAATAAGTGTGTTCAAGGAATTAATTTATTGAATAATTAAATAGAAACCTATTTATAATTTAATAAGAATGTTTTTGTTTCTCTTTTCCTTCTTTGACTTATTTCTTCTTAGTTTTGGAGTACATTCAATCGATTAGATATCAGTCGGATTCCAAGTTGTAAGTTGTTATTATGACTATTATAATGACTTTTATCTTTAACAATAAGAACAAAACTTTTTCCCCATCGATGTAAGCCTGGTATCTGCAATAATTCTCAGAAACGAAAAACTTTTTTGCTAAATGTTGGAATGCAGAGAAGGTCGTGGGGTGGATCCTCGATGGGATTCTGTTATGGGTGCGTGTCGCTAGTCCCTAGTCCCAAACTAGGAGGAAACAACTGTCCAGTACTCCCTGGTTCTCAATGATTCTCTAAATGATGTCACTTCGTGATCAAACTTGTGGTCTACTTATAATATTGAAGAGATGCACTGCCGTCTGTTAAATTCAAAACGTAGTTGTACAACCAGAATAATTTTACACACGAGCTCCCCTTAATGAATTTGAACAAAGCAACGACAACACACGGAGTAGAATAAAATACATGGATCCATTGTTTAGATCATTGGCGTATCTCTTGTCAACTGCATACAACCAAAAAATAGTCATTTAATAGTTCTGTTACAGTTTCAACATACTTCATTTCATTGGGCGATTAAAGTGGGAAACAGCAGTTCAGAATGATAATGGTATATGGATTAACCGAACTATTTTAAGTAAATGCAATATTGTTATTATTCCCTTGGGTTCCAAATGGAACATAGGGCTTCAACAGCACGTGTCAACCTTGCCTGATTTTCTGCTGTCCTCTTCAGCTGGGCCCACAACTGCCCATAATCTTTCATCCCCTCTACACACCATCTTCTCCATGTCACCATCAGACACAATCATCGTTTCCCATTTGGGTTCCAATCGAGGGCCTGACGCACGATGTCATTCGACGGTCTCCTCAATATGTGCCCTACCCATTTCCATTTTCCCCTATATGCTTGCTGAACAATAGGTTCATGGTTAGCTTGTTTCCATAGTTTCTTGTTGCTAATTCTTTTCGGCCAACGGACCATCTGATCTTCAATATAAAGCCAGCTGTTGAAGGCGACTGTTGATAAAAGTCTTCAGTAGCCTGTTGGAAATGCTTTTCGTGACCCGTATAGAAGACTGACTGATTTCACATTCGTGTTGAAAGTTTGAATCTTGGTGTTTATGCTGAGGTGTGGAGTGCAGATGATTTCCAAACTGGTTTCAGGTTGATGAATGCGTATCTTGCCTTTCTGATTCTGGCTTGCTTTGACATATTCATCCGATCCAGCTACCTGTAGTTGAAACAATACTTACTGTATAGATAAGTGAAGGAAGTAACCCAAGTCAAATCTCTCCCGTTGATGGTGATCGGTTCTGGTTGTTGTTGCTGTTAGTTGGTGGGTACTTTCATCACCTCCGTCTTCTCTATATTCACCTGGAGGAGACATGAAATATTGCTCGACTTATATGGGTAACATGATCGAAGTTTCTCGAATAAAACAAAAAGTAGTGGGAAGTCAAAAGGTAACGAAAAGATACTGAGGTATATTATTTATAAGACTGCGTAAGTCATTCGAAAATGTCAAGCTCATTTGTTTAGATATCAAACATGTGAAGCATGCATAACGTTAAATAAATGATGATGTAACTAATTAAGAGTGAAAAGAAATCAACATTGACGTTCCTGCACTATTTATTGTTTTTGATTTCTTGCAAAAACCAACATTAGCTAATTCTGAAAAATTTTATATTAAAGTTGGACAGCCGTGCCTGATGTTCTCCTCGGTTATTAACAAGTCTCGCTGACAATTCTGTCTAGTCCCGTGATATACTATTATAAAGTGTTGGTTTTCAGGGATTTGATCAGGAGTTGACATCTGTTAGAGAACCATAGGAAAACCTTTGTTGAATACTGTGCGTCGGTGGCACAGTGGTTAGGACTCTCGCCGACCATGCACATGGTCCGGGGTTCGATCCCCTGCCGACTCACACTTGATATCTATGGTCGGCCTGCAAAATTTGGGCTACCGATATCACATGCTAAAAATTCCATACCTGTACCAAAAAATACGGTGTGGAATCAAGCTGTAATCAGAAAAAAATACTATAGAGGTTGCACTGAATTCGGAATTCATCTCATTGGATTGGGTCCCAGTGGTTGAATGGGTGGTCTACGAGTTCGGCTTGTAACCGGAACGTCCTGATTTCAAATCCCACTGAGTGTGTACCGATGAAGAGTCCCAAACTAGGCTGACGAAACTTCTGTTTCGCACTCTCTGGTTTTCCAATGGTTCTCTAACCGATGTCAACTTGCGATGAAATCTGAAACTAATATATGAAACTAATCAATACTCTGTACACATTTCCTTATCTGTAAAATCTAAGAGAGAGTAGCATATCTGGTGTTGAATGAGTGTGTGTGTGCGTGTGTTACGCGTTACAATGTAATCGTGACTCATTTTCTGTTTCTTATCCGTATTGTCTATCATATCAATGTGAATGTATGTACATGCTGTGTTTGATTTACTTCTCTTCCGCAACCCTCCTTCTTTATCAAATTGTCTAATAATATTGAATTTTTTTAATCGTGTATGCAACAACAAAACATGCTGGGTCTTTGTTATATGTAAAGTCAGAAATAATGATGAGTAGATTCATTCATTTCTCTAATTTACTTCGACACAATTAATTATGATGTAATTTGAAAGGGTGGTAGGGTAGAATAACGACTTGTCTTTCAGCGTCGATGATATACTACATACATTACATAGCTCTTCATACATGTCAGTCATTCGGTTTATTTCTTAGTGGTAATGAGATTAGACTTAATTATTACTATTATAATAATATAACTTAGGTGTAAATCAATCTTCACTTTATTTTTTTTTCTCTCGTGTGTTTGAACAGCAACAAGAGTAACTGTAACTCTTTGCAATAATTGTTATCCATATTGCTTTTAAATATATACTTTAAATCATAATTCCATACCAACTGGAGATTAATTTTAAGGGTGGTAAATTTCTTAAGTGGAAAGAAATTGTCTCAATCTCTTCATCTACGCGTTTAATTTTTTCTTATATAACCAATTTATGAGAATAAAGTCTAACTTGTGTGTCATGTTATTTATTCCTTTGTGGAACATAGAACTTCAAGCTTGGTGCTTTGAAGTGTCAGTATAGCAGTGTAGTGTTATTTCTCTTTTACTCAGTGAGGTTGTTAATTTCACGCCCAACTTTCCTTCTTTGTCGGAATTAATACTGACTAAATGAGGTTTAGGAGTGCATCGACCGGGAATTGAATCCCGGATCACACGTCGTGTCCTGATTGATGTTCATTCTACTATTGAACCACCGATACACGGCACACCGTTTACACTAGTTACGAATTCATTACTATGTATATATATATACCACTAAATTACAGAGGTGGTTGTCTTCACTGTATATTCAAAAAAGGTACTTAGAAATTCCTTTGTGATCAGTATGCATAGTTATTTAGTACGTCTAGTTCCTTATTCTAATAGGCCAAGTTTTACGTTTTCCATATTTTTTTCACTCATATTAATTTTTTGAGTTAGACCACGGATTGCTTTCAGTTGGAGAACCACTGAAAATCAGGGAGTTTTGGACAGTTGTTTCGTCCTATTTCGGGATTCTTCATTAGTATGCAAAGCACCAAATAATAGAATAAAAAGATTTCTAGTACTCCGTGGTTTCTCTAACTTATATCAATTGGTTTTCAAACTTGAAACCAATCAAATCCTGACAAAACGGGCATTTGAAAATTAATTTTATGCTTATAAATGACTGACAACACGAGAAAGTTGCCTGGAGTTTTTCAGTGAGACGTCATGATCAGTGGGCTCCACCAGGAGTCGGGTATGAGAACAAATACTAGCCGGTGATTACTGACTGGTGGCGGTTACGCTAAAAATCGCAAATTGACACAAGTTAAATTTGATGGGCCATTGGATTCGTTCCAGTAGCTGGAATGGTATATAGGTTCACCTTGGAACCTGAAGATTCTGGGTACTGTTCCTTGTGACCTGATGGGTCATTGGGTGTGTGCCGATGAAGAGTCACAAACTGGGACGATACCACTGTCCATGACTCTGTTTTTTCAATGGTACTGTAACTGATATCAGTAAGTAATCAAACCTTAAATTTTTTTCTACATAGAAATCCGCCTAGCTGTACGTCATCCTTATACTGTAGAAATAGTAGAGATGTGGCTTACTGGCTTAAGCACTCGGTTTTCAGTCAATAGGCCTTGGATTCGAATGCCCTTCCACCTAGGCAACTGGTTAGTATCTCATCAGGACCTAACACGCTATAATTTTCGGCCCATAGCCAAGAATATGAAATTTCTTTACTGGTTAACTTAGTGTAAATAAATAAACTAATTATAGAAAGAAAACATTCAAGATAACCTGTTGCTATATGTTGATGTACTACACATTGTTTCATCTTTTCTTGTGTATCTTATTTTCCTTTCTTCCCCTCCCCCCCCCCGTCGTCACACGCTTCTCTCTTCCAACCCACTGTAAATCTCAACATCTGGATATGTATTTTAATGTCTTGTTTTCTTTCTCCTTATCTTTATCTGTGTATTTATCTAGCTCCTTCTGAGGCTGATAAACAATTACCCAGTGATCATATTGATATAATATTAGATGTTCTAGAAGAAAGACCAACTATATCTTCACCTTGTGTAATTACCTCATCTTCTCCTGCTGGTGATTTTATCGCCAATAACACTAATACTGTTTTTACATCAAGAACAATGAAGAGTATAGGCACTTCTTCGTCTACAATTCCTAATGATGATGGTGGTGATGGCCATGATGGTATTACGACATCTCCACCAATCCCACCTAAACCTAGTTATCTATCCAATACACTGTATTCAACTTTGCCTAATCGAAGTTTACATGTGGTGAGTATTAACCTTCTTATTCATTTATGTGTAATTAAGATTTCCTTTGTGTGTATGTGTTTGTGTTATGTATTGGTTTGTAAGGATTTGAATATCAATGACATGCTCGTTAGCGACTGACCCTATTCAGGCAGGTGGTTACTTATGGTTCTAATGGAAAGTCATGCCCAGTAAGGTACAGCAGGTCGGGTGTGAGGACAAATACTCGCCGATGGCATTGGCTAGTGGTCGCGCTATATCGTGAATTGGCAGAAGTTGGAATTCATGGTCTGGCCATTGGATTGGGTCCCAGTGGTTTAATGGTCAATGAGCTCGCTTGCCTCGAAACCGGGAGCTCCTGGGTTCTCGAACCCTGGCAGTGGAGTGGGTGCGTATTGGTGAGGAGTCCCGAACTAGTCTGACGAAACAGCTGTCCAGCTCTACTCCGAAGTTTTCCAGTGGTTCTCTCACCGATGTCAGCTCAATAAGTTTTCAGTTTGATCAAGTAGGTTTGCGATGGTAAATGTTTAGCCTTTATTTGTGAAGTAATCCAACTGTAGTATGAACAACTTAACTAGATACTCTGCATCTTCAGATCGGTCGTGGGTTAGAAAATAGGGTTTTCATTAAAAATGCTACAAGGTCCAACAAGCTAGTGGTGGTTAATTTATGAAAGTGCGATTGCTTTTATAGTCTCCAAATCACCTGTAGTTGAAACTGATTAATAACATAAGACGTGACATATCAATTGTTGCTTGTGGTGCATGGTAGCACGTAGTACATTATTTTCATTACAGTGCAGTAATACACCTTAATGCATAACTAGGCTGTGAGGGAAATAAATTATACCTGGAAGCTCAGCGATCCTGTTACATTTACGGTCGATAGATTTTCGTCAGCGTGTACGGGGGGAGTATAAGTGCTTTATACCCCCCCCCCCCAAAAAAAGATTCTGTTTTGAGGTGAATAGTTGGTGTTGTTAATCTATCTAGCTTCTAGAACAAGACGTATAAACGAACAATATTGTTTTCAATCAGATCTTCAGGCTTTCTCTAATTTACATAGATTCATATATAACATTTTTAACCAGTGACGGTGATTTTGTGGATCAAATAATAATAATGTCGTGAATGTTTTGAATGTCATTAATAACGATGATTATAATGACAACAAAATAATGATAATAAGGTTTATGCACGCTGCCATACGAATAACGAAGGTAGTAATATGTGTATTTGTAGACAATTCAATAAATAAATTAGGTCAAATCTTAGGAGTTACGTAATTCTAAAGATAAAGTAGACAGTTAATCAGAGTTTAAATAAATATCATTAAAACACGAAGGGAATGAAAGAGAAGACAGAGTGGGAGAGTTTCAATTAAATTTTACCTAGACCAAGGCAGAGACAAAGGTAGAACAAACTTCTTTTGTATACGAAGACTAGGATTGTTCTCTCGAATTCTCGGTTATGTGTAGAGGGCGGGTTCGAATTCTTTTCGAAAGGCTCGATGGTACGCGACAGATAACTTTGAAGGCACTTCCTCTGTCCGCTTGGTGACCGCTATCAATCAAATGAGTCAAAATAGAACTTCTTATAGATTTTATTTGGCCTTTTAAGAACCATGAAGGAAGATGCTCATTAATACGTATGTTGAACTGTATAGTTGTTCCCCCTATATAGATTTCTCCGCAGGAGCAGTTAAATTTATAGGTACACATAAAAGTGGCACAGCTAGTTAACTTGTCTTTCGCTTGCGCAATCATGATTGGTCGGCTGGATAATGTTTTGATAAATTTTTTGCAAGAATATTCTGGAGGTCTCTGTATACTGTACTCCTGGTGTAATTGAACGAGGTGTCTTCCCCACACCCATATTCTTCAGTCATCCTTTCTGTTGTTGTTTGTAATTCATCTCTGACTGTTTGAATGACTAAGTCTCAGCAGGGGATTGTACACAGAAGTCATACCAGTTCAAGTCGTTACACTCTACGAAGGAGGAAACAAGACTGGACGTCGAAAAGAGAGCTATTACCGTCTCAAAACTATAGTCAAAAAAGGTCGACAGTGCTTGCTTAAAATGACCTTGAGAAGCACTAATGTCACTGATAAATTAAGCAGTGAATAATCAATGGAATTTCAAAGGTCATAAGTAGGGTGAGAGAAAGTCAGGTCATCAATGAATAAGTGGAGTGAGGGAAATACAAACAGACACGTAGAAAATTAGGTCTATATATCAGCCACTGAGAATGATTTTGATTCATATCAGTAATAGTCTCCAACCCAGTAATTCTCACCATCCTGAGGATCTCAAACACGCAGTCTACACCTCACAACATAACTCAAATTCACCGGGAAAGACTTCATGGATTGATTTCAGGTTTTGGTTTAAAAGTACTTCCAACCCTATGCCGCCTAACATTTCTCGTCGCATGCTGACTGGTCTAGGACTATACAATTTTCATCTGCGTGACAGTTCTAATGACGTTGGATACATCCACATACTGCTGACAATTAACTATAAGAAATTACAATGCCTTGCCTTGATAAAGTAGACAAAGTGACATTGGGAATCCGAGGACTATTTGGTTAATTCTATAGTGCTTATTGTTGTTGAAGTCACCTGCATAAGGTGATGTCTGTTGTGACTAGTTCTTTATACATAAGGATGATGAATTATAAAATGTACTGTATTCAACTGTATAATAGCTGTATAATAAAAATGTTCCCTTTTATCTTTTTACCTTATTATAGAATAGGACTAGTTCTGTTTCGGTTAATTCAAATTTACCTACTGTACTTGACTCTTCCAGTTGTTTAACCTCTTCAACATCAACACCTGCAACTAAAACGACAACAACAACAACCTCATCATCATCTAGTCAGTATACCGACTCCTTGAAATATTCTTTATCCCAGCATATAAATGGTAAGTTCCATGTTTGAAGCTTAATCCTGTATGTAGCTGTTTTCTGATTATATATGCTCAGTTATAATAGGTGCGTCGGTGGCACAGTAGTAGAATGCTCTCCAACCACGCCTCATGTGGTTCGTGGTTCGATCCACGGCTACCGACGCACCACTCTTTTACCTCTCTAACCCTGCAATAAGACTGGTAAAGAGGAAAGGTTGGGCATGAGGCTAGCAACTCCATCCCGTAAAAATAAACTCCACTGCTACCGAAACTTCAAGCCTCTAGCTTGAAGCCCTATGTTCCACTAGGAACGTAAAGGAATATAATAATAATGATAATAAATAACATAACAGGTATGGAGTGTTGAGTGTTTATGAATGAATAAAAACGATGAGTGTGTTTACGTTTCTTATCTTCTCTTACCTATTGTTGCTAGTTTATTAAATCGTGGAAATCAGTTTCTTATTTCTTACAAGCTGCCTGCCTTCACTGATACTGGTGCATCGTTACTGCCTTTAAGATAATTTTGATTATCTAGCCTAGGATTATATCACCAGGAAAATGTACGTACTTTCGTCGTGTGCTTCTGATTTTCATACCTAGACTCGAATACAAGACTAATACGTTTTTCAAAGTCAAGGCGTTGTCTGTTTGTTTGTGTGTGATTTGTTATTCTTAGCAGCACACAACAGAGTTATACGCGGGATTCAGTAAACCGAACAACAGTGAGTGAAATGCAGCTAGATAGATAGAACGTTGATTGAGAAACATATCCTTCCCTGTTCGATAGCTCAACTGATGAAAGGAGAGCATACATAGAGCCACTACCTCCTCTATATTACAACACATGTAGTCAATAAGCTATGACTTGCCATATCTATGTGCATTTATCAATTCAACTGCACCTGCGGTGACAGTTATGTCGGGCGTACTACTAGATAGCTTAGCCAACCAATGTGTTACTGAACATCTCCCATCGTCGTTTGGCAAAAGTCAGGCAAAAACAATCCATAGCTCCATTTTGTCACATTTAGCTGATAGCGGTCATGTAGGAGGGAAAACGAATGCTCTCAAGGTAATTTATCGCATCCCACCGAATCTTTCCAATAGACTTTGTATTCGTCTACTGCACACAGCTGAGGCGAATAGGCATTCGAATTGTAAGCCTAATCTATGCATTCAAAAAAGTTCGTACAGCCATTATCCCTCCTTTGGCTTATTAAGACCTGATCAACTGATGATTTCTCCACCATGTTTACTTATATTTTCAACTCCTCTCTTATCATCCCTTAATCTGATCACATATTCATTGAAACTTATTTTACTTACTTCCCTTACAATCTAGCACTACTTAATCGGTCCATTTGTTGTTCTTAGCCTTTATCGACTACTATGTCTACCTGAACATTTGTTTAATCATGCTATTTTTCGTTATTCGTCTTATCACAGATCGCCTCACTTTTCCATCCTTATTATTGATATAATCATTACTATTATTATGACTAATTACACAATTTATATATCTTATTATCCTATAGACAAAACACCATGATTGGTTTATATTTGAATATTGATTTGTAAAGTTATGTTGATATTAGAGTTAAACCTGATGAGATCTAAGTGAAAACAACATTGTTCGCTTAAGTGTGTTGTTCTAGATTTGGTTAGTGTTCAGAATTTCATCCATCACTCCTCCCTATGCGTTATTTCAGTATTGCTGATTTTAATCTGTAGAAAGTTTAGTTTGTAGAACACTACACGAATTTTTGAAGTGGACTGTTAGTAACATGATGCTTGATATTGTTACCTACTTTGTTGCTTGGTGCATATATCTTCCTATAGTTTTAATTTTTCTATCAGTAAGCAATCCTATAGCTGCTTCTTGATTACCCAACCACTAGTGAAAGTTGCCGATGAAACACACACTAATGTTGTGAGATTTAATGGTACCTCCTGCCTGCCTGCGTGTTTGCTTGGATGTCAGTGGATGAAGTGGAGTTCGAATTCACAATTCCCCTGGTTAGAAATCAACTATCCAGACCAGACGCATCAGTCACAGCTCCATCATTTTTTAATGTTAATAATAACAGTAATAGCTTTATTCTGAACAGTGTTTATAAAAATGTACAGGATTTTCAGTGAAGTTTATTGAGGGATATTTTCCCTTCGTCCAGGATCTTCAAATAAATGATTAATTGGCTGCCAGTAGATCATGTAACATAATTCTATCAGTCCTGAAGAGCAAACCAATCCCCTTATGATATCTCTTTCTTTTTCTCCTTCGAGAAATACACAACGACATTTGGTTGAATGCCAATTATGAAAAGTTCAGGAGTACATTTTGTGAACCAAGAACCATTCAGGAATGGTCATCTCATGTATTGGGATAAGCTGGCATTGAGGATAATGCTTATTCACATGTTCAGTAGAAAATTGCGAATCGGCATGTTGTGAACATTTTGAATACTCGTCAGAGTAAACAATATTGTTAGAGGTCATATTTTCCTAGACTTAAACAAAGTGAATAAGAGGAATTATGCAATATATATTGATGGAGGCTTTTTGGTAGCCTAGGCCGCCCAGTTGTTTTATGTAGAATAATGGCATGGTGATAAATAGTGGCGAATAATATAATACATGACTCAAGATAACAAGGCCTTCAGCTAATTTCTTTTTACTCCTAATAATATTATAATCATATCAAGGTGATATGATTATGAGCAATAAATTGTGCTCGAAACGTCATCAGTAAATATTACTGTATAACACTGTGAGACTCTATCAAAATAAAAATTTGCCCATAATGGAATTACATTCTACCACAGTGCCCAAGTTTTATTCTTATATCAATAAACATTGATTTTGGTGTGGTTGTGTTCTCTGAACTGGATTGTTAATTTGCGAAGCTTTCATCGCCCTACTAGGCGACATCTTCAGCGCACACTTCAATTTGAAGTGAGCTTTTAGATTTCTCCACGAGTTTATTAATCATCTCTCCTCGTGACCTTGGGCGTGATTGGTTGTTTTTGTGTGTTTTCACACCTTCTAGGTTATTTGTATTGTTACTCATTGTTTCATTGACTTGAACTTTGAGAGTAGTCCTTGTGTGTAAACCATTCATTGCGAACATACTCTTGATTGATACCTTTTATAAATAGGGTAAATATTATCAGGGTGAGGCGCATGCAATATGTAGCATACCACTCGCTTCGAATATCTTGCTCACAACTATTAGGTCGAGTACTAATCCATTGCCCTTGGCAAATTTAGTAGCAAAACATCGCGAGAATACCATCAGATCATATGATTGGCTAGGGGAATCCGTGTCAGGGTAATAAAATGCTATATAGATATGTCCGTATATGACTGATTGATTAGACAGGCGAATTTTCCGTAGCCGGTAAACACCGTCCTACTATCTTCACCAACCGGCAATCTTCACTAATATAACATAGCAAACTTTTGATCGGACACCAGTTACTAACTAGCGTCCATTGAAATTGTCCAATGCAATCGCTAGCCCGAATAGTTCAGTGGTAACGTCTCTGGCTGACTGCAGCACTGGGTGACGCGGATTTGAATCTCAGAAGGGACATGAGTTCCTTCAAAACAGTTGCAGATACGCCTTGCTGACAACTGGTGAGTACCAACTAGCACGAAACCTAGGTGGAAGGCTTCCTGCCGACTGCCTCCAACTATCTAATATAACATAGCCAACCATGATATAATACGATAGTTGTGTTTCATATGAGTAGGTGTAAAGATCGTAGAAGTATACCTTCCTATGGTGTGTCTACTATAAACACTGTGTATATTGGCGAAATAACATAAGATATGTGTATTCAAGCGAGGTTGTGACTGACTGGCATAATTCAGCACTTTGCATCTTCATTTAATGCATCGATACTCTAAAGTAATGGGCTCAGAAATACACTTTAACTGAATTGTTTGAAAGTTTGTTTCGCATCGTTCAGTATTATTTCCTACAATCGAAACATTGACTTTTTAAAGTGCTCATTCTGATAATTGTTTCTATCCTCTGAATTTTTCTTACCATTATTCTCTTGTCTATGTGTGTTATTCAACATTGTAGACAGATTTGGAAATATTTCATCAGCAGCCTGTATTCCAGCATCGATCACCGCATCACTTGCATCAAAATCCACGGACTCACCATCGAAACTAACAAGTAATGGTAATAATGCTTCAGTAGCAAATTGTAAAGTTGGTGATCTACTTGAAGCTCTGTATGACTGTGAAGCAGAGAATTCTGATGAGCTGACATTTTCACGTGGAGAAATAATACAAATATGTGATAAGCCAGACGATGATTGGTGGGTAAGTGAAGGGGTATAAGTTTTTTTAAAGATACATCTGTTTGGAACGTGGCAACTCGAACTGCTGCACTTCGGTGCCAAGTTCTTTGTTGAATCCAGACAGACAGAGACAGATCTGATTACTATACACATTGTAACTATATTATTGATACATAAAAAAAGATTTAGCCGATAAGAGAGCTTATTTCTACTTGTACTGCTTGTATATCTTTGAAACTGCCTCTTTTTTTACGAACATATTAGTCGGCAAAGACACCGCTTTTCATTACACTTCCCTTCAAAGCTGTACGATCATTGTTTTGCGCGGGGGGTGGGTGGGGATACATATATATATGCAACGTTAAATTGACATTAAAGGTTATAGGTTATAGTTAGTTAGCAATAAAATAAATCAGTGTATGGTGATGAGTCATAACAAAGTGTGAGAGAAGATTGGATAATCCTACGCAATTGAGTGAGTTGACAACTAATTAGTTAAGTAACGAATGATCATTTGGCAATGATCGATAGAAAACCAATAGAAAAAAGGACTGAAAATGGGTTACAGAAAGGAAAATTGGCACTATGCTACGACAGTAAAAGGATGCTGTACAAAATGTTTCTGAACACAAAATTCACGTTTTTCTTTATGGAATATTAAAGCTTCGGTTTACATGAAGTAGATCTAGGCGAAATTCTTATGAACGGCTTGATTGCACTTTTATATATGAATTTAAATGAAGTCTCTGTTGATGATGATCCTGCATGATCAAAAGTGACAATATGTTTCAGAGAATTGAGCTGTTGACTACTGTTCTGCCCTCTATTTTTGACAACCATACCGGTAAGTGTTCAGGAATGACTGACTGGCTGACTCGTTTCAATATAGGACTGAAGTGGAACAGTGCAAGTTGCCACACTCCATGCAGTACACAAAGCAAGAGAAGAGAGCATAGAGAGTTTCAAAAGAGAGATAAAAAACAGAAGTGTGAGGGGAACAGAATAGCAATATGGAAGAACAAGAGAGTTCCACTGAATACGACAAATCACCAAGAGTGAATACATCTGCGCTGTCATTGAGAAAGATTTTGAAAAATATCACGAATTGTCTCCAGTCATTGATTATTACTATAGTGAACACTCCAACCAGTCAGAAAGTCTACACCTTCCTACGTAGATGGCTGGCTTAAACTAACTGTTATAGGTTTCATTGACCGACGAAGCCATGTTTTGGTTTGACCACCACTAGCTCATTTCCAACCGGATCCTATATCAGCTAACATTGCCCGCTGGTCGAGGAAGGTGATGGCTAGGAATGCGTAACATGTCTCAATCTATGCAGCTTCACAACCTCACTTATTGCCTTCCTCTTCTCACCCAATACTCGACGCTTAACTTCAACTTTATTCGCCCTATTATACCACCTGACACAGAAGACAGACACCCATAGTCAAAGACAACTAGTCTTTCCATGTCTTCCACTTTTAATGACCACGTCTCATAGCCATAAAGGAGAACGAAACGAACATCCTTTGTTTGATAGCCAGTCGGACATGAAAAATTGTAAACGTTTACAATTTCTCATTTGTTCCCATTTTGATAGTTTGTTTTTCTCATGACATTTGGATACTTCAAAGTGTATTACACTATTATTATTATTGCTATCACGTTCATTTCCCCTTTTAAAATCCCACTATAGAATATTTTCACAACTTTCCTTATCATTAGTCACATTATAAGAAATCACTTTCTAAATGATCGAAATTGTTTGTTTCGGCTTTTTTCGTGTGTGTGTGTGTTTGTGTGAAATTTATGTAAATATTTCTTTGGCTCAATTGGTTGTTTGTGTCACTGAATCCTCTCTCTCTCTTTTATTTATAATTCCTTTATGAAACAGTTGTGGTCTCATATCAAAATGTATGTAATCACGTTCCATACATGTATGCATATGCCTATGCCTTGTATATTGAAGAGGTTGATAAAATGGCATAGTCTGTATAATTTATTCTTAGTTCAGTGTGTTCTACTTACGTTTTCATTTTCTTCACATAGTAGTACTATGACAAGGTCATATTTCGTGGTGAGTGTGCACACAAGCCTGGCAAAGTTAAACTATCATAGCCATAACCACAGTGACCTTGAACAACCCATCAGAATTCAGTTGCCAAAAAGTCACATAATTGTTGAAAAATACACTAAAAAAATATTGCGAACATAATATGATTACACTGTATACTTATAGCTTATATCTTGTTAGAATGTCTCCCAGTCAATATACAGATGATCTATAGAGAAATCTCACCATGCTCGATATACCCATTCATCCAGGTGACTGTGGGTCATGGTACTTTAAGATCCATTGATACTTCTGACACCTACTCCTAACTTTGACCCTAAACCTTAATCTTGAAAGCCACAACCCTGCGTCGGTGGCACAGTGGTTAGGACTCTCGCCGACCATGTGCATGGTCCGGGGTTCGAATCCCTGCCGACGCACACCCGATTTCTATGTTCGGCCTGCAAAATTTGGGCTACCGATATCCATGCTGAAAATTCCATACTTGTACGAAAATACGATGTGGCATCAAGCTGTAATAAAAATTTTAAAAAATAAAATAAATATAGATCTGCAGGAAAAGTACCAAGTAAATAAGTAGAATACTGTATCTATCCTCTCCAATTCGAAAAAAGCAGACATAATATCATTCGGAATGACATTTCATAGCATTCCGTGTGTCTGGTCGGTTTTCGAAGGTCAACTTTTCAGTGACCTTGACTTTTGGCTATGATACTTTAACTTCGCCCCATAAACCTTTATAGTATTGTCGAAAATAGTCGTCGTTGGTTTGCAATCATTTCAATATATCTATATGGAAACATTCTATTCCTTAAGTTATTTATAAAAATTTCTTCTCTGATAAAGCTGTGTGTAATGGACACTTAGTAGATACATATGAGATTAAAAGGTTCATGTATCTCTTCCAACAGTCTTACTGAATTTTTTCTTTGGTTTAAATTCTCATTTCGTAATGTCACCTGATATCTTTTATGCGTGTTGGTATTTTTATGTAGATTTCAATCTTAGCCACTCATCGCCTGGTTTAATCATTATATTGATTTTTGTGACACAATCCAATCATTTACGATCTGGAAAAAAAAGAAACTGACGAATCTATACCAATCTTCAAATGTTGGTTTACAGCGGTTTGATTGGTTTCGGTATTGATCACAAACTGACTTTAGTTAGAGAAAAACTGTTGCATCCCTATTTAAGACTATTCAGGAGTACGCACCGATGACACACCCCACTATGGATCGAACCTAGTTCGTTGACTATTCACCCACTGGGACGCAATTCACTGACCCCTGAACTCTGACTTCTATTATTTCGCGATATATAGCGCAATTAGTAGTCAGTGTTGTCGGCGGGTATTTGTCCTTACATCCTCCGACCCCTCTGGTTTACCCCACGCCTCAAGACTTCTCACTAGAACTTCAAACTATGTCCTCCTTGTATTCAGTCAATAAGTCCCAAGCTAGGGCGAAATAACTCTCTGATACTCCCTGGTTTTCAATGGTTCTCTGACTGATGTGTAAGTTTGTGCTCAGTCTTAGCATCCATGTATCATTGAATGCATAAAATTTGATGGTTGTCTACCAAGCTACTCTGCCTACATATGTAAGTAGTATGTCTATACTAGTTTAAAAATACTAGTATCTTTATTCATTATTGTGCGTCGGTGGCATAGCGGTTAGGACGCTCACCGACCATGCACATGGTCCGAGGTTCGATCCCCGGTCGACACACTCCTTTACCTCGCTAAGCCAGAAATAATGCTGGTGAAGAGGAAAGGTTGGGCATGAAGCTGGCAACCCCATCCTGTAAAGTAAACAATGCTACAGAAACTTCAAGCCTCTAGCTTGAAGCCCTATGTTCCAGTGGGGAACGCGAAGGAAAAATAAATAAAAATTTACTCATTATACGTAAAATTAGTTTCACATAATTTTAGCCGGGGGAGATATGTTTATGTGTATATGCGGATGATATCACGAATATTCACTGAGGTGAGAGAGTCAAAAATTCAATTGCGACTTCGATTATTAAGATTGCAATCGACTGATTTTTCAGCTTGAAAATGTTGAGAGACTCAAGTGAATATTTTGGATGCATATAACGCTATAATACCCCTGTGATTCATTGATTGACATGGTTAGTTGGATACTAGTCATGTCAACGATTAGTGCTTCCAAGCCAGGTTGAATTGATTGGAACATTGAATTAAGTGAATAATTGTTGGTTTCAGTTAGCTCTTCTTTAGGCTTAAACTTCCTGTGCGGAACTATTAAGTGACCCAAGCAAAATTACTCAATGGGGGACGATAGCAGAGAATGTGGATATTGTAGTGGTGATTACAGTAAACCCGAAAAATTATTATTACAATATCAGCCATCACATTATGTAAAGTATTTTTCAACATTCAGATTCTGTTTATGTAATACCTTCACTGACTAGTACTCACTTTTATTATATTACTATGCTTTGTAGGGGTTTTGTTATGCTTTGAAGTCACATTGTCTTTTAGAGAGGCTGTCATCCGTGATCTACATAATTGTACAACTTAACACATTTTTATTTAATAAATTACTTTGATTAGCAGATATTTTATGTTTGTATGAAGAGCTTTCAATATTAGATGATGGTTGGAGGCAATCGGCAGGAGGCCTTGAACCTAGGTTTCGTGCTAGTTGGCACTCACTAGTCGTCAGCAAGGCGTATCTGCAACTGTCTTGAAGGAACTCATATTCCCTGTCTGAGATTCGAACCCACATCACCCACTACACACCCCACTACTTACTAACTAGTGTCCAGTCAAAGTATCCAATGCAATCCTACAGGAGGTCAATTGGGAACCTGAAAAGCTCAGTGGTAACGTCTCTGACTGACTGCAGCACTGGGTGACGCGGGTTTGAATCTCAGACAGGGAATATGAGTTCCTTCAAGGCAGTTGCAGATACGCCTTGCTAACAACTGGTGAGTTCCAACTAGCACGAAACCTGGGTGGAAGGCTTCCTACCGATTGCCTCCAACCATCTAATATCAAAAATTAAGAGTGCACCGTGATGGCGAACCACCTAGCATGGTGGCCACATTGCAAACTTGACTGATAGAATTCAGTCTGCACCAAAGATAGAACTAGACACATTACACCAGTTACTGACTAGTGTTCAATCAAAAGAAGGGACTTTCTATGTCAGTTGGCTTTGAAACATCTATGTAGCATGCGTACTTATGTTGTTTTAAAATATGCGCAGAAACAATTATTTTCTAGTGTCGAAATAAACAAATAGAAATCGACACAAATAACTGTATAATAGATTCATTGGATTTTTATGATTTAGCAATTGGTGTTTCAGTTGTAGAACGTTTGCCAGTTAAGTGGATAGGATTCCCAGCGGATATACTGTATAAACCTCGTCCATTCTCCAATAAGCCGCTGACATGAGCAAAGGTGTGAACTGAATAGCCACAAAACCACCAACGAGGAATACGAGGAACGGGATAAAAATTATTGCTCATAATTCCTAAAATCTCAAAATATTGCTACCCTCGGAGTCTTATTCCTCGCCTAAATTTGTATTTAATTTTAACTTTTATTTTAGTGGATGTTGGCTAACAGTGGGACCCGTCATGCGCATCTTGTCCTGTTCAGGTTGTTCCTGCGATCTCCAGTGAGTAGTTGTGTTCCTACTGAGACTCAAAAGCAATACCCACCGTCTCATGTTCCAAAGTGTGACGCGCTAGGCAAAGAGAGCCAAATGCTTTGGCGTTTTGAGCGATAGGTATTGGGTTCGAGTCTCATTGGTGGCACCATCACTCCCCGAGGGGTCGCAGGTTCATGCGGATAAAGAGTCCCAAGCAGGATGAAACGAGCATCCTGGATTCTACCTCTAGTCCACCACCCATCATAAAATAACATCGTGTTTGTCTTAGACATTAGTCCTGGGAGACAACATTTCAACACAGAGACCGATATGGGAAATACAAAAAATAACCTTAAAACAAATAATGTTAACTGTTTTTTATTTCTTATGAACAATTTAAACAAACATGAAATGTGAAAACAAAAATTGAGCAGAGAATATCCTTTTCGATAAACTCCTCTTTTGGCCCTTCAATTATATGTTGTGTTTATGTACATAGAATATTCTAGAGTAATCGTCATTAACAAAATTGGTGTTTTCTAAATACTATCGATTTGTTAAGTAAGATCAATGAAACTACAGTTCAAGAAGGATGCATAAGTTATAATAAGCATAGAACAATAATAAGCAAATAGAATATCAAATAAAATTAGGGAAATCTCTACAACAAATTAAGGATTACTAGATCCTTGATTGCCAAGGACAGTATCTGAACCAACTTCTTTTGGATATATACATGAGTTAGGCTTCTTAATATAGATTCCGAAAGGTTCAGCAATATACAATAGACGAACTCTTGAGATAAAATCGAGATTAGTTGGTATACGGTAGATGACTTTGAAAGCCACCTTTTTAACATCAATTTTGTGTTCTGTATCCACTAAATGTGATAGAATAGAAATATGAATGGACTTTGTTTGTCCTTTACTTAACCACACCGGATGGTGTTCGGAAATCCGAAGATAAACTCGTCTAATTGTACGGCCTATGCAACTAACTGGCTCAATCCACAGGATCAGTCAGATTAGTAGATACACTTAGAAGAGGCGAAATTAGGTAGTTTATCAATAACTCCCGAACCAGAATAGGGATGGTTTTCAACACATAGCATACTTCGGCAGCACTGAATGCTCTTCATTTCACCTTACGCCTTAGGCGTTGTGTTAACATCTCATTGATGTTATCCTCGAGGAGGTGAAGTTGTAAGAATAAGGTCTTCCTGTTTTGGAACTGTTGGTACTTTGATCTGTCTTGATTTTTTATTGAATATTCCTTTTGATGAATTTTTCTGGATAACCGCTCTCACTCAGCAACTCTTTAATAATAATAAGCTGTTCATTAAGACATTCATCAGAGCGCAGATTGCTGTTGCTCTGTAGACACCAAGCACTTCATCAGATTGCCTTCGTATTTCAAAGGTACCAAGCTGAAAAAATGAGTATACTGACCAGTTGATGTAAGCTTTCTGTATACACTCCTTCTTATTGGACCATCCTGTTCTCTAGTCATAAGGACGTTTAAAAATGAAATACTACAGTCTCTTTCTTTCTCGATGGTAAAATTTATTGCAGGATGAAAATCGTTAAATTTGTCAACACGGATGTTCTTTGCTTCATCTCCACTTTTCGTAATCAAAAATGTATCATCCATGTAACGACAGTAGAATTCTAGTTCACCTTTCAAAAGCCCATTCTCTAGTTTTGCAAGGAAAATATCGGATGGAATAGGTCTTGATGGTGACCCCATTGCCACACTATCAATTTGTCTGTATAATTTCATATTATAAATAAAAAGTGGACATTCATTTATTGTGCATTTCAAGAGAAGCTCTCTCTTTTTTATTAAAACGATATATGAAATGAGAGATTAGTGCGCTTTGTTAATTTGTTTGTTTTTTTCTTTCTTCTCACCTTCAAATTGTTCTCTTTAGGAAGGTGTTATTCACTCGGATAAAAGTCGACGTGGAATGTTCCCAGTCACTTATGTAAAGCCTTACCATCATCACCATCATAACAGCAATGATAATGATTGAAATATATGCATTGTATACAATTAACTAACTAACTAACGGAAATTTATTCTCTTTACATCTCTAATATTTACCGTGACCTTTTTTCGATGAACGATAATAATAATAATATTCACAGTTTTATCTCTTTATTTATATGTTTTTATATAGCTCTTTTGCTTTTATTGATTTATTTGATTTGTTTTGCTTATTTCGGAAAAATGCAAACTTTTACTTAATTTACTTAACCTTTCCTTGATTGGTATGTACTTAGAGGATGAGGAAGAGTACTCTCTTCGTTTTTTTTTTTTAATTTCTTGATTTTCCACAACCACAATCCGCCATCTCTCCTCCAGTTATCATCAACCAAAAGAAGATAAAAACCCTAGTTACTACTACTTACTTGGACCACACACAGATTTATGTGTTAAGTAAGGCAGTCCACATGTTCTTTCTTATCGATTATTTTATGGTACTAATGCCACTACTGCTGATTTTATTATGTTGTTTTTTTCCACTCTTAATACAACATCTGTATATAGAGTGCTGCAATATTGGTGTGTGTGTGTGTGTACGTATGCTATTGTAGTGGGGTGTTGTAAACAAGACGTGTTTTGTAAATAATAATAACATTATTGAGATATGCATAGAATTATACCCTACCATTACAACTGTTCTTGAGGCATATTGTTAGCAAGTAGTAATAATACTAATAATAATAATGTGTTGTTAATATTGGCTATTTTCAAATATACGATGAGATTTTCTTCATCTTCTTATCTGATTCTGTTCATCTAGCTTTCTTTATAATGTTAATAAAGGTGAATAAGTGAAGTATATTCAGTATTATACGTCCTCTATTGTTATCCTTGTACTTTCGATGATCAATAACTGTTTTAAACATCCTGGCTATTCAGTACTGTACACTTATTCGTCCGTCTAACCACTGTGTATAGATCTATCTATCTATCTATATATTGATTGTATTTCCTCTGGGTTTTCCCCCCTCTCTCTCTTCTTCACCAATAAACATTGCACAGGTATATTTCTTTGCATTACAATCGGACCAAATAGTTGCCACTGCTATGTTCTTTAGATTATACACCATTTTATACTTTTATCTTTTTAACTCAGTTTAATCTTCTTTAGTTTCTATTATTTGAGTAGTATTCATTGTTATTATAGTAGTAGTATTTATATGTACATCTTTTGATGATGATTGCCTTTACTCACTTCTAGTCTAATTGCTATTGTTATTTGTATTACTTGATTACACAACAACAACAACAACTGATGGAAAACTCTACCGTTGTTTTGATCTCCCCCCCCGCCTATCTCTCTCTCGCTCCCTCTTTGCATATGTAAATTATTTTTTAATCTTTGTTGGCTTCAATTGTAAACTTCTTTTCATTTATTTAATTTTAATATGGATATTATTGATCATAACATTTTCTATTCGTATACTATTCACTATAATATTGTTGTTGCTGCTAATATTACCATTATTATTATTATTTATATATTATTAACTATTACTATAATTACAATTACTGCTACTAAAACTACTTTCGGTGGTTTTCAGTATCATGATTTCAGTTTTTCGTTTTTTGATATCTTCTGTAATGTTGTGAATTTAACTAGCTATGCAGGAAGAAAGTAAACACATATTGGCGTTAGAAAGGAATATTAATAGACAGAAAACAAAAGAGACACACAGAGAATTATCTGATGTCCTTATTATTATTACTATGATTAATTTGTTCCATTGTATCGTGATTTTCCACTGTTTAAAGTCTTCATTTTTGATTTAGTGATATATATATATGTATATCTTCTGAGGTCATTTCTTCTTCCCCCATGTCTTGTTGTTACCAACTGAACTAGCTGTTGAAATTTCGCATATGCGAGTTTACGCCGTCTCTGGCGTAGACGTGATATCCAACTATCGACCAAAGGGCGTGTGTACTGCTCAGCAGCTCGCTCCATCCTCCTTTATGGCTGTGAGACCTGCCCATTGAGAGCGGAAGACATGAAAAGATTAGCTGTCTTCGATCATAGGTGTCTGCGTTCTATCTCCCGCGTGAAGTGGCATAATAAGGTGAGCAATATTGAGGTTAGGCGTCGAGTGCTAGGTAAGGAGGGGAAATCAGTCGACGAGACTGTGAAATTACATCGACTGAGATGGTTAGGAAATGTGCTACGTATGCCTAGTCATCACCTTCCTCGACAATGAGCAATGTTAGTTGATATAGGGTCAGTCTGGAAAAGAGCTAGTGGCGGTCAAACGAAAACATGGCACCAGTCAATGAAATCCACAACAGTTAGTCTAAGCTACGTAGGAAGGTGTAGACTTCCTGACTGGTTGGGGTTCTCGGGACGGTAAAAACCAATGGTTGGAAACAATTGGTGACATGGCTCAAAATCGTTCTCAGTGATGGCGCAGATGCATCCACTCCTTGTGACTTATGATTTCCAATGAAACTGTTTTGTTCTTCGTTATTACTATTCCTTTGTCTCACACCTCTGTTTACTGTCTATATTATGCATTTCTCCTGCTTTCTTCTCTTGCTTTGTGTGCTACATGGATTGTGGCGACTTGAACTGCCGCACATATGTGCAAAGTTCTATGTCGAAAACAGACAGACAGACAGCTGTTGAAAACTGAAGAGTTTAAAAATAAGACTGGAGAGGTAGAGGTGATGTGCTCACCTGCTCACTTTGTTTTCACTTACGGAACTTGAATACAAACAACAAAAGTTAGGTGTAGGAGGTGTCCGAGGCTGACGTGGAGGTGGGTTAAACCTCACCTGGCAATTGTGAAGTTCAGGTAAAAGGGGCTGCAGAGAACAGGAAGAAATGGAGATGTTCTGTTGAATCTCTGTATTCCACTAGGATCTCAAGGGGATAATAATTATTATTATTATTGTGATGTAATATGACCTTTGTCTCCAATAGTATCAATTGGTATTGTATCATGAAAAACTGTTCTCTCTTGCCATGTCTGTTTCGGTCGGGTGCTGTATTGATTCAAGATCAACGCAATTATGCAGTGATATATAACATGTAGTTCATAGGCGTCCGAAGATGATATTGATGTATAAGATTTCCAGTTTTGAGAGTAAAAACTTTATATTATCTTTTAGGCGGATGAGCACCGAATGGTTCTATGTAGTGGAATAATCGGACATGGTTCGAACCCCTGTGGGTGCGTACTGACGAAGAATCCCACACTAGGCTGACGAAACAGCTGTCCAGTACTCCCAGCTGGTTTTCCAGTGATTCTCTAACCGATGTCAGCTCATGATGAAATCCTGTAACCAATCAAATCAAATCCCTACAAACCAACACTTGAATATAAAGATAAATTGGCCATCATGGCGAACAGTTATCTGATTAATCTGCTTTTACGCGATGCGGTCGTTCCTCACAAAAGTGAAAGGGCGAGTGTGGACTTCTGGTGACACATCCAGGTCTACCTAGGGAACCTGCGAAATCCTGATTTCAAACCTATGCTGTACATGTTTTCCAGAATCCTAAAGGATCGAATTGCGTAGGAACCTGTTTCCGTCACCGGAAATCATTGGGGCGTAGCTCCTGACCCTTGTCCACTCTCTTTGTGAATCAGACTTCAAGTCAGAGGCACAGATGCATTTGGGGGGGCCTTCAAGAAAAGTGCATGCTTCAGTATGGACGTCTGGCCAGTATCTTAGTACTTGCACGTACTAAGGGATTTTGCGGGGCGCATCTCTTGATGCTCATAATGTACGAAATTTGTGTTCTACTAATAAAAAGAAGAAGAATCAAACAACAAAGAAATCGTTCCTGCAATAAATGTGTATCAGAAAACCATCATGTACTAGCTTAAATAGGCTGCTTGAATATTTGTAACTAGGTGTGATTTTCAGACTAGTTATTCACACACATATATATAACGCATCAGTTGTATCCAATATAAAAGTAGGAAAGAGATGAAATTCGTTTTCTGACTTGCCTAGTTAGACTGGTAAATGTCGGAAGTTAAACATACTTTAAAGCAACATTCAGTAGCTAGTATTACGTTAAAGCGAGTGTAGAATCAAACCTGTGGTGAACAGGTGGATGATGTTAGTTTAGTATTCAGAAAAAGCATATTTATGTCAGTATTATAACAACTTTACTTTTAAAACTGAACATCAGGTTGCTTCATAAAAATTAAAGTGAAATTTCGATGCATTAAAGCTGAGGATTCAGGGTTTACCAAGGTAGTAAGTAATAGGGGTTAGAAATGGTCTCCTTTTGAACACATTATTCAAACTCGGTTCTTGAGATCGTTATAGTTCCATTCATTCGAATTCAGCTACCTAGGACAGGTTTCTCATGTTCAAGACTATAGGTCACACATGGTAAGAGGTCTGATGATACTACCAATTTGTCTAGGCTGAAGTACATAGAGTTGCACTCGAGCTGTTGTTGGATTGGCTAAATGTGTAAACTATGAAGGAGGTTTAAAAAGGACACTATACCATGGAGCAGAAGAGCATTGCTTTAGAAAAACATTAGGAAAAGAAGTCGATTTTAACAACAGATATCTAAGAAATAATAACTATTATTATTGTTTCCTTTAATTCCTAGAGGAACATAGGGCTTCAGCCGTGCGTCTCCATTGCGTTCGGTTCTCTGCTAGTCTTCACCTGGCTCCAAGTCTGCCCACATGCTTTCATCTCCTCTTCACATGACCTCCTCCAAGTCACCCTCGCACTGACGACCAACTCGCCGCTTCCCTTTCGGGTTCCACTCGAGCAATGGCTTTTCTAGTGATGTCACTTGATGGTTTCCTCAGAGTATGACCAGCCAATCCATCTCCATTTCTTCCTGCCTATTTGTTTCACAATCGGTTCCTGCTGTGTTGGTTCGCTCATTCCCAGAGATCCTCCTGTTGCTGATCTTTTCTGGCCGACCATCTGATCTTGAGTATTGAGCGAAGACAACTGTTAATGAAGGTCTGTAGTTTGTTTGAGATGCTCTTTATGACGCGCAGTGCAAGTCTCTGATCCGTATATTTAGTAGCACTGACTTCAGATTGGAGTTGAAAATCCGGATGTTATTTTTGATGCAGAGTGCTGTTGACCTCCACACAGACTTGAGAGTAATGAAAGCTTGTCTTGCTTTTCCGATTCTTGCTTTGATATCCTCGTCAGTTCCGTCCACCTGTAGTTGAAACGATGCTTCCCAGGTCGGTGGGTGAAGGAGGTTGTTTCTTTCAGGTTCCTCCCATTTATGCTGATTGTTGTCTGTTGTTGTTGTTGCTGTTGGTGGTGTTGGCCAGGAATCTTCATCACCTCTGTTTTCTCTATGTTCACCTGAAGTCTTATCTTTGATGCTTCTTCTGCCAACTTGTTGCTTTTCACTTGCATATCTTCCAGTTTGTGGGAAATCAGACATATATCATCGTTGAAGTCCAGATCCTCCAAGTTTTTTGTGTGTGTCCATTTTATGCCTGTTTCCTCATTACCCGCTGTTTGTCGCATTATCCAGTCTACTGCAATCAGGAAAATCATTGGTGGTAGTAGGCAGCCTTTTCTAACTCCTGTCCTCACTTCGAAGGATTCCGTAAGTTTCCCGTTGTGGATTACTTGGCATGCAGCATTTTCGTACAGCTAGCTGTTGGATGAGATGTATAATTGTCGGTGGCATTCCGTAGTAGCGAAGTAGTTGCCAAATCACCTCTCGATCGACGCTGTCGAAGGCCTTTTCAAAGTCGATGAAGTTGAGATAGAGAGGTGACTGCCATTCTAAGCTTTGTTCAATGATAATCCGTAATGTGGCTATCTGATCGATGCATGACAGGCTGATATTTATTACTTACTGAGAGAAAGCCGCTTCGGACGCTTCAGCAGTATGCACGCATCAGGGTTCGAACTCAAGAACTTCAGGCTATAAGACAAGCGCATAAATCATCTAGTCACAGTGGTGCAAAACAAATTCTTTCATAGGAATTTCGAATTATTCACTCTACGCATTTGTTCCTCTCATTCGTTATATATGTTCCAAATTACAAATATTATTTTTTTTATAAACCACTCGATAATTGTATCGACACGCTTACATATATCTGTCTACAAAATGCCTGAAATATTGTACGTGTTAGAGAAAGACACCTGGAGGTATGATTCACAGTGTACAAAATTAAGCATTAAGAGAAATCGCATCATGACTTTTATGAGACAATTATTCTAATATTCATCGCATCATAACCGTTCCACAATGAGATTTGAATAAATCGATTCAAAATCGAAGGTGTTTTTTAAAAGTGTATTCCGTAGTGTCCCCAAACAAAGTGTAATAACACGTAGGTCGGTAACTACACACACCACATTGAAGGTAAAGCATTTCTATGGCCACACTGTCAATATTAATCCTGGTTGTGTTAATTACTGCGCATTCTAGGTATCACGCAGCTTTTATCCGTTTATGTATTGCGGTTGTCACAACTGATTGATGCGATTTCTTTCTTTAACATTTACCTCAGCTGATGACATGAATTATATCATCAAGATTGTGGTGTTCCAATGTACTCATTTTTTATATTTTTTTGATTACAGCTTGATTCCACACCGTATTTTTTGGTACAGGTAGGAAATTTTCAGCATGTGATATCGGTAGCCCAAATTTTGCAGGGCGACCATAGAAATCAGGTGTGCGTCGGCAGGGTATTATACCCCGGACCATATGCATGGTTGGCGAGAGTCATAACTACTGTGCCACCGACGTATTGTTTGATTTCAAGTACATTGTGTGGAACCTGATTCGAAATTGATAATTCGGTTTCTGGATGTCATTCCATTCCATGCATTTCAGCATAATTTTTACATGTACCATCATCAGTATACATATAAATAGCATGTGATAAAAGAAACACCATCAATCTGAAATCTTCTGCCCTCCGCAGCACAAACAACAAGATACGGATTTCTAATATCAATGTCAAATCAGGCAATTCTTCTATATAGGTCAGAAACTTGTACTGTGCGTGACGCACAAAGGCATTTCCAACAGGCCAGTGCAAACTTTTATCAACAGCTGCCCACTTCGCTGACTCCATACTTAAGATCAAATGGCCGGCCAGCCTTCCAAAAAGAATTAGCAGCAAGAAACTCCGGCAACAAATCAACCAAGAATCTATTTTTCAACAAATATCTGGGAGAAAATGGAGATGAATACAGCGGGCATACGCTGAGGACATCGTCGAATGACATGGCGCACAATGCAGCCCATCGCTCGAGTGGAAGCTGAATGGGAAACGACGAGTGGAGTGTTGTTCCGAGGGTGATACGGAGGAGATGATGTGGTGAGGAGGGGATGAGAAGTTATGGGGAATCGTGGACCCAGCTGGAAAGGACGGCAGAAGAAGAATGAGATGTATTGTGAACCATATGTTCCACTCGGAATCCAAGGGAACAATAAAAACAACTGAAAACCAGGAAGTACTGGGCTGCTGTTTCATTCTAGTTTGGGAATCATCGGCATTACGTACCCAATGGAGTTCGAACCCAGCACCTTCCGGTTACAAGGCAAGCTCGCATACCATTCAGCCACTAGGATCCAATTCAATGGCTCATGAATTCCAACTTCTACCAATTCATGACTTAGCAGGACCACCAACCAATGTCATCGGTGGGATGAAACAGCTGTCCAGTACTCCCTGGTTTCAATGATTCTCTAACTGATATCAATCCGTGGTCAAACTCGTAAAAAAAAATCTAATCCTTACAAATCAACTCTTGAAAAATAATAGCAATATTAATTAATGCAATAAAAGATCTGGAGTATGTGCTTCTGAGATTATTAGATGATGTACTTACCAACAAGTGAAACAAAAATAATAAAATTCGAAGGCCAAAACAGCGAATTCACGTTAAATATGCGTATTGGATCCGATAGACAGAAATCATACAAGCGATTCATACTTTTGTTTCTGCAATACAAATTCAGATCGAAAGATTGCTCAGTGTACGTGAGGAGTCCAGACTTCTATAGGCAAAGCGATATTTCACTTTTGAATGACGTGATAAATATAATTAATATTTTCAATAATAGAAAAACTTCACTCCTCCTATTTAAGAGATGAGATGAAACAATTACAACGCTTGAAATAGAGGTGGCCTTGAAATAATCCTGATTTTATAAAGAGATGAAAGAAATGTTATATTTCCAAATTCCCATTTA
Source organism: Trichobilharzia szidati (assembly GCA_944472155.2). Taxonomy (NCBI): domain Eukaryota; kingdom Metazoa; phylum Platyhelminthes; class Trematoda; order Strigeidida; family Schistosomatidae; genus Trichobilharzia; species Trichobilharzia szidati. Next base: position 33,003,591 of record OX235277.1, read on the forward strand.
CGCATTTAGAAAAGAGCAGATTGGGCGAAGAAGTACATTCCTTTTCAATTAGTTCCTCATCATCGACTGACTCTACACTAATATATAGTTTTTACATCAAAATGTTTTTACCAATCAAGTGGTTATTTTAGTTAATCAATTTTAGGTATAGGCAGGGGTGAAATCAAGAGGTTAAAGGTCATCAAAACAAATAAATAATAGATGTCAGTAATAAGATATCTAAGTTTTAAAAGAGGGGTGAAAATTAATTACAGAATTCAAGATAAGTTAGTTCTTAGGCGTTGGCAACAAGTTATTACATAATAAAGAAATTTGTAAAATAGTGATGATGACTAAGAAGAGTAGGATGACTCAGAAGAGTTACGTAAAATACCAAAAAATCATCTCATTCTTCTTATTTATCATTACTATTTTACAGATTTCTTGATTATGTAATGGCATGTTGCCAATGCCTAAGAATCAACTTATCTTAAATTCCGTAATTAATTTTCACCCCTCTTTTAAAACCTAGATATCTTGTTACTAACATCTATTAGTTATTTGTTTTGATGACCTCTAACCTCTTGATTTCACCCCAGCCTATACGTAAAACTGATTAACTAAAATAACCACTTGATTGGTAAAAACATTTTGATGTAAAAACTATATATTAGTGTAGAGCCAGTCGATGATGAGGAACTAATTGAAAAGGAATGTACTTCTTCGCTCAATCTGCTCTTTTCTAAATGCGTAAATGGGAATTTGGAAATATAACATTTCTTTCATCTCTTTATAAAATCAGGATTATTTCAAGGTCACCTCTATTTCAGGCGTTGTAATTGTTTCATCTCATCTCTTAAATAGGAGGAGTGAAGTTTTTTATATTATTGAATATTAATTATATTTATCACGTCATTCAAAAGTGAAATATCGCTTTGCCTAATGAAGTCTGGACTCCTCATGTACACTGAATAATCTTTCGATCTGAATTTGTATTGCAGAAACAAAAGTATGAATCGCTAGTGTGATTTATGTCTATCGGATCCATACTTTCCTCCAGATACGCATATTTAACGTGAATTCGCTGTTTTGGCCTTCGAATTTTATAATTTTTGTTTCACTTGTCGGTAAGTACACCATCTAATAATCTCAGAAGTACATACTCCAGATATTTTATTGCATTAATTAATAATACTATTATTTTTCAAGAGTTGATTTGTAAGGATTAGATTTTTTTTTACGAGTTTGACCACGGATTGATATCAGTTAGAGAATCATTGAAAACCAGGAAGTACTGGACAGCTGTTTCATCCCGCCGATAACATTGGTTGGTGGTCCTGCTAAATCACGAATTGGTAGAAGTTGGAACTCATGAGCCATTGAATCGGGTCCCAGTGGTTGAATGGTATACGAACTTGCCTTGTAACCGGAAGGTGCTGGGCTCGAACTCCAGTGGGTGCGTAATGCCGATGATTCCCTTACTAGAATGAAGCAGTAGCCCAGTACTCCCTGGTTTTCAGTTGTTTTTATTGTTCCCTTGGATTCCGAGTGGAACATATGGCTTCAGCAACACATCTCCATCTTCTTCTATTCTCTGCCGTCCTTTTCAGCTGGGTCCACGATTCCTCATAACCTCTCATCTTCTCCTCCCCACTCAATCTCCTGCATGTCGTCGCTTTCCATTTGAATTCTAATCGAGGGCCTAGCGCACGATTTTAATCGATGGCCTCCTTAACGTATGCCCGCCGTATCCATCTCTTTTTTCTCCCACATATTTGTTGAGCAATCGGCTCTTGGTTAGTTTGTTTCCAGCCAGAATTCCTTGTTGCTAATTTTTTCTGACCCGCCGGCCATTTGGTCTTTCAGTATAGAGCCAGCGAAGTGGACAGCTGTTGATAAAAGTGTGTACTGGCATATTGGAAATGCCTTTCGTGACTCACAGTGCAAGTTTATGACCCATAAAGAAGAATTGACTGACTTGATATTGATGTTGAAAATCCCAATCTTGTTCTCTATGCTGAGTGAGTGCAGAAGATTTCCAAACCGATTTCATTAGACATTATACATTAATCATATGCGAAATCCCTATCTTCTAGAGTCTTCTTATTAGTCAGTCCAACGTATTCCTGCCTCCTCGCTTCCACAGTCTGACGTATGATCCAGTCCAACAATATTAGGAATATCATTGTGAGTGATAGCAGATAGGCAGCCTCGTCTAACTCCTGCATTCACTTCAAAGTCTTCGCTGTGTTTTCTGTTGTAGATCGCTTGACACGTGACATTGTCATTTAGCCAGATTTTGAATGAGGCAGATGAAGATTTGGTCACCGCACGTCATAGTGTTGAGATAGCCTCCAAATTAATTCTCGGTTAGCACTGTGCTGTCGAAGGCCTTTTCGAAGTCGATGAAGTTGAGGTAGAGGTTTAACTGCCATTCTGTGCTTTATTCCATGACGATGCGTAGAGTTGCAGTTGGACCAGTACATGATTTGCCTTTCCTGAATCCAGCCAGCCTGTTCCGGGCGGAGTTCTGTATCTAGTGCATCCTTTATTCTCTCCAGGATGACGCGACTTACTATTTTACTTGGTGTGGGTGTACAAGAGCATGATTCCAGGCCAGTTCTTTCAGATGCGTAATTCGACCCTCTTTGGGGGCTTGAAGCAGTAACCAAACTTTCTTCCAATCAGTAGGCACCTTTTCTTCCTTCCAAACCTTCTGCAATAATGGCGTCAGTACATCTGGAAACTATTTATTAGCGAATGTGTACTGTTCACGCACACAGATTTTTTTTGACTTCAAAGAGTTATACAATTAATTTAAAGTTGGTAAAATGAATGCTATAAAAAAGGATAAGATGGCTACTTTTTTCAGTCTGAAATAGTTTCAAGTGATTTTACGCCTTCTTCTCTTCTGTCTTTAACATCCATAAAAGATATTAAGCTACAGTAAATGAATAATTTAAAAGAATTTCAGTTGTGCACAAACACTGGATTAGAGAGTGAGAATGGTTGCAGCAGAAACAAAGTACCAACATTTCCGAAAAAGGCCTTGTTCTTACAACTTCACTTCCTCGGAGATAATATGAGTGAGATTAAAAACAAAACAATTCCAACAGTTAGTGTGATCACGGGCAGTAATTTTGTTTGAAATATTACCAAAAACAGGAAACTTATCATTGTGTGTAAACCATTGAAATATAGTTTATTTGATCTATTCCACAATGTTCTATTTTTTTACTGACATTAAATCAGTGAAATATTAACACAACGCCTAAGGTATGCGGTAAAACGGAGAACATTCAGTGCTGCTGAATTACACTTTGTCTTCAAAACCACCCCCATTTCGCTTTCGGGAGCTATTGATAAACTGCCTAATTTCGCCTTTTCTATAAGTATCTACCAATTTGACTGCTCCTGTGGATTTAGCCAGTTAGTTGCATAGGCCGTACAGTTAGGCGTGTTTGTCATTGAATTTCCGAACATCCTCCTATGTGGTTAAGTAAGTGACAAACAAAATCCATTCGTAACGCTATCTTATCTCATCTTGTGGATACAGAACACAAGATTGATGTCACCAAGGGGCCTTCAAAGTCATCCACCATATACCAACTAATCTTAACTTTAACTTAAGAGTTCGTCTAGTACATATTTCTGAGGCCGTTGGGATCCACACTAAGAAACCTAACTTTTGTATTTATCCAGACAGACACTGTCCTTACCTTGGCCATTGAGGCTTTAATGATCCTTAATTTTTGTCGTAGAGATTTCTTTAATTTTATATGAAAATCTCTCTCCACAACCACCTCTCTTTCTCTCGATCACAGACCCCGGGTGAAATCCTTTCATATAAATTCTTCGTCACCTTATCACTTGTGTTTTACTTTTTACTACTTGTTGTCCCTAAGAAACATGAGTCATTATGTCATTTATCATTTTAATACCCAGAAAACATAGTATCAATTTCCATTCAAGTCTGTCTCATTCATTTATCGTGCATATATTTGCTTCAACCTGATGTAATTACTGTCTTATGTATAAAATCTATTTGGTGTACATTTCTTCTTGGTGTTCCCATCTACATTGAACATTATTTATTCGAATCTCTTTATTCTTCACCTGCACATTCCCGCATTTATTAATAGAACCACGCAGATCACCACTGAGATAACTTCAAAGGTTTTATTTATCAATGTATAGTGAAAGTAACGGATAAGATTTGTGGCTCAGGTAGATGTTTTTGCTGAAGTGGTATTCTTTAAGCCGGATGGTTTACTTGCAAGGTTTCCATTGCCATACTAGGCAAAATCTTCAAATACTTGAAATTGAAGTATGCGCTGAAGATGTTTACTAGCAAGGCAATTAAAGCCTTGCAAGTAAACCAACCAGCTCAAAGAATACCACTTCAGCAAAAAACATTGACGGCATCGATACCTCAATACTTAATATTTTTATATTTTATTTAACATAAGTCGCTGTAATATACTAATGTATTTTCGACAAATTCTTCTTCAGACTCTACAGTTATAAAACCATGGATATTAGAACTCAAATAGTCAGTCATTAGAAAGTGTATTGGGGTACATGTAAAGTATGGAATGATAGTTCGTTATTCAACATTATCAAATGAACGTGTATAAAAAATGTGCCGTTATTCAGAACATAAGATAAAGCGTGAATAGACAAAAGGGTGGCTTATTAATTTATTTATAGTCAATTGAATATAAGTTTAATTAGGGGATGATGGTGTGGGAGATGATTACCACAAAATAAATACAAACAAATGTCAATAATAATAATCTGCTTTATTCCAAAAACAATATTTATAATACAGAATAGAATTCTTAGCATTTGTCACAATATTGCATCTAATTTACTAAAAATTTAAATAAAAGTAACCACAGGAATTTGTCCACATTTACGGTACGAATAAAGTCAAAAATGTGCAAAGTATAAAATAATAATAATAATAATAATAGTGGGCTTGTTTCAAACAGTATTGTCGATACAGTATGGAAATTTTAGTATGTTATAGAGTATTGAATCGAATAATATCTTGGCATAGCATGGTGAAGGGAAAATCAAAAAGTAATACTTATTACAGAGCTTAAATGCTGTTTACACTCGTGAGACAATAAACGAAAAAAATCGTGAACACATTGAATTGAAAGTAAGTCCAAGCAAGGGCTAAGAGATATCAAATGGTTCTCTAACTGATGTCAGCTCATGATGAAATCCTCCATGCAATCAAAAAAATCCCTACAAAAAAAACCAATACTTGAAAATAAAATAAAAAGGTTAAATTGTGAACTGTAATGAAATACCAACTGAAATGAAATGCCAAATACGTCCGCTGCACGTTTCTCGACTTCACTTCTGCTTTCGACTCTGTACCTAGATGTCTCTTGCTAAATAAGCTCTCTGGGACAAAAACTGAGTCCTGGGTCACTAACTGGCTGCATTCCTACTTCTCTAACAGAAAGCAGTACACCGTATACAAAGGTAAATCCTCCTCTGCTGTGCTCACTGAAGCTGGTGTCCCCCAAGGTGCTGTACTCTCCCCACTTCTCTTTTCTTTCTTTCTACATGACTTACCATCTTCAAATGACATTAATTTTGTCAAATATGCTGACGACCTGACAGTATCTTTGCCTGTCAAATGTCAAAGTGACTGCTCTAAACTTAATGGCTTTCTGTCAGAAATCAGCCAGTGGTCCAAGGAAAACGGTCTTACCTTAAACCCCTCCAAATGCCAAACAGTCAATTTCACCTTTAGGCATAAATCCGACCTAAACAAACTGGTTGGCTCTCACGAGGTATGCAACATAGATGGCACTGAAATAGAAACCAAGTCGGAAATTAAATACCTAGGCGTCATTCTATCTGCTGATCTCTCCTGGTCGTCTCATATCTTGGCGATTTCTAAGAAAATATTCCGTCTTACCTTCTACATCAAGAAGTTAAAACATTCTGGTATAACCCAACCCTTACTCCTACAATTCGTTAACTCTCGCATTCTGCCTATTATTCTCTATTGTTCCCCCTTAGTTTTTCCCGGGCTACTGAAGAAAGACTATAACATATTATGCAGGATGTTAAAGGTTGTCAGCAGGGTAAGCAACGTGCCACTTAACCAGCTTGTTAATATTCTGGTTGACAGGCACATGGACTCATGTGAAAAATGGGCCAAATCCATTTTATCTAACTCACACCACCCTCTTCACTCACAACTCTCCCCTTGCATCTCATCAGGCAAAACCAGAAGCCTATATAGAAAACTATATGCTCGCACCAGCAAGTACAAAACTCAACCATACCCTACTTAGCTCGTGTTCTGTGCGATAAAGAAAGCATTAGGCGTGACACCTATAATTCATTAAATAGTCAGTAGTACAACTGGACCTCGTCTTTCCAACTCATATCATTTACAGGTACAACATTTTCTTTCTTTCTTTTCCTTTTCTCTCTCTCTCTTTTTTCCGTTATGTTCTGCTTTGTTTCTTTCTTCCGCTTACGCCAGTAAATATGACAGCACCTACTTTTCTAACACCTTCAAACACTGTTCAGCGTTGGCTTTGCTACCGACATGCCAATATGTTGTTGTCATAATGAACTGAGATTTCCTTAATCTATGTAGAATTCTATTTATTGATAATGTACTAACTGGATGCAATACTGTAGTAAAAATGCTGAGAATTCCATTCTGTATCACAAGTACTGTTTTGGAATAAAGCAAATTATTATTATTATTATTATTATTACTAGAGAAATGATTAGCTTAGTGTAAATTACAAAAGGTTGACACATAATAAAGGTAATAATGGAGTAAAGTGAACCAGGTGAAAAGGAATAAGAAGGCATAATATGACATGAAAATATGGATGATTATTGATATAAGGATATAACTTAGGCACTGTGGTAGAGTATAATTCCTTTATGGATAAAATTTTATTCTGATAAAATCACACAGTGTTGTTATACAGTAATATATACTGACAACCACGTTTCGAGCATAATTTATGACTGCTCATCGTCATCATATCAAGTTACTCACAAACAACTTTCTTGCTTCGTTTAAATATACCCACATGAGTAAAAATTGATTAGACAATTGAATAAAATCAATTTAAGACATGCGTGAAACAGAAGGGAAGATGAAGTACACTCGAAACGAATATTAGTGTTATCTATAAATATAATGCGATGGGAATTAAGACGAGTGTTCTTAGTCAATACGATGGGAAATGAGATGTTTTTATAGTAAAATAAGTAACTTGTTAGAATGTGAATTGAATACATTTTAACATTATTATTTATTATTTTATTTGTCAGAGGTTAATAAACAATGTTAAAATTTATTTCAATTTTCTCATTATAACACTCTAATAAGTTATTTATTTTACTTCTGGACGCACTACTCATCTAGCTGCTTCACAACGCGAGCGATTTCGCTGATTGTGAGATTCTGTAGTGTCTATATCTATTGGTGTAAGAAAATGCTCAGCAGTATATTTAAATGCAATTCAAACTCATCTAGTTTCATCAGAAGTGTTGGTAAACGAACAAACTGACATCAGAATTATTTACGGACAACTCACCTTCAGTTCTTGGATTACTTTCTACCTACATACCAACTTGATCTATAGCCAAGAACTTTCAATCCTTATTCATAATTATGATGAACTCTCAGAATCTGGCTTGATCAGTATTTCTAGGAATATGATGGGAGTTATTATGGACGATATTAACCCTGATACCGGTTGTATCTCCATTTATTTCGCCTTGCCGCAACTGCTTATAATTTTGTCATGACTTTTTTAAAATCACTGGGATCAGTGATGCTAATACTGGAGATAGCAGAAGTCATAGCAAAAGAAATACTAGGAGTAAATGAAGCCGGAATATTTGCTGTAACATTTATAATAATAATAATATTGGTAAGTATCAACATTGATATGGGAACAAACGAAACAGGAACCAATCGCTCAACAAATATGCAGGAGAAAGTGGAGATGGATTGGACACTCGCTGAGGAGGCCGCTGGGTGACATCACGCGTCAGACCAATGCTCGAGTGGAACCCGAAAGGGAAGCGGCGAGTGGTTCGTCGGTGCAAGGGTGACATGGAGGAGATCGTGTGAAGAGGAGCTAAAACAGTATGGACTAACATGGATGCAGGTGAAAAGGACAGCAGAAGATAGAAGCAAGTGGGGGCGTGCAGTTGAAGCCCTATGTTCCACTAGGAACCCAAGGGAACAATAATAATAATAATCAACATTGAAAATATAATTTACAAAGCTCATCATTGCCTCGCATGTTTATATTCTTAGCTTAATTTTCATATATATTCAGGCTTATGCACACCACATTAAACTGCGAAAATGATTGCATTGAAAATAATGTCCGCTTATCATTTTTGGTAAAATAATTTATCCTACTTGCAAGTTTCATAAGTAGTTAAAATTGAGTAAGTGAATTATTGTAGGGTAAAACATTCAGTCGATTTCGTGAGCGACTGTCCTGGGGTTTAGTTAGAAGCACCGACATTCATATTCCTGCAAGTTCCCTGTCATAAATATGCTTCTAAAGACTATCAGACATGTCAAAATTTGGTTGGTATAGGGATCATATTATAAATGCATAAGTGAATATCAGAAGTCGTTCACGAGATCTATTATAACCTATTATTATTATTTTCTTTATTCCTTTACGTTCCCAGTGGAACATAGGGCTTCAAGCTACAGCTTTGAAGTTTCGGTAGCAGTGTTTACTTTTACGTGGTGGGGTTGCTAGCCTCATTCTGAGCCTTACCTCTTTATCTATCTTATTACTGCCTTAGCGAGGTTCAGGAGTGCGTCGAGCAGGGGTCGAAACCCAGACCGAATGCGTGATTGGCGAGCATTCTCCCTCTAACCCACCGATGCATACACCAAAAGTCTGGTGGACTAAAAATTTACAGGCAGAAATTATTCAGTTTGCGGGCCATCATGGAATTCATGTGGGTTATTTAATTAGCAAAATCAAGTGCTAACATCTTACATTTCTAAGTCTTAATCGAAATGGGCACAGAAGTCAGAAACCACTTAGGAGTGTGCAACAACTCACCTGAAAAATTGAACAGCCTTGAATATTGGGCATTGGATCCATACAAACATGAACGAGTGCATGTGTATACGAGTACTGTATATTAGTATATACGTGTATGTACACTTGTGGGTGCGTGAGAATTAGTATATCACCAAGGTCATAACCTCAGTTAGGGACAGTCTGCCTATGCAGGACTTAATAAGATGTTACGTACACATTAAAGTAGTAGCTCCAGCACTATGCGACAATTCATACATCATTCCATAGGTAATCGTTAACAGAAATAACGTAAAGTAATTGCTTTTTAAAATAAATATTTATTTGTCTCCGAAGAACAATACAGCATTTATGAAAAATAAATCCCTTCAGAGATTTTGAAGGAAAATTCACGATTTTTATTCTGCAACTATCTGGTTCTGAACTGGAAATGGATTAAGACGCGTTATAATCCATCCATATGCCAAAGTCAACGGGAGATAACCTGCTGCATAATATTTAGAACGACTGAATATTGTTCCATGTGTTTTCTGTGGACTGAAATTTTAGTGAATCAATGAGGGTATATACCGAATGATGCATGTCCTTTATAGTCTGGTGTCGAGTTATTTTGAGGTTAGATGGTGCCTGACTCGTCAAATTATTTTGGGTTGCTACCTCTTTTATCAAGGTCAGAAATATCCAAAATGTGATACATAAAGACCCAATTTTCTACATATCATTTTTACATGTATGTTAGTATTTCTCTCACCCCACTTATTGATTTATGACCAAATTTTCTCTCACGCTACTTGTGACCTCTGAAATCTTATTGGTTGTTCACTGTCTTAATTTATCAATGGCGTTAGTGCTTCTCAAGGTCATTTTAAACATATATGTACTCAAGCGCTGTTAACCTTTTTTTGACTGTTGTTTTGAGACAGTAAAAGCTCTCTTGTCAACGTTCAGTCTTGATTTCTTCTGTCTTTGTGGCCTGGCGGTGTTATTGTTGTTGTTGACGTGCAGTTAAAATAGGTTAGCCAGCTCATTAAGTTAGTATTCTTTCATAGTCTTCTAGGTCATAGTTCAGGTCATAACAAAATGATAAATGCGTGCTTCCCTTCGTCCAAGTATGGAGTAAACGATCTGTGGCATTTCGATTTCCGACAACTCAGATGATAAGCCGGCTTGCAAGTTAGTTTAACGAACATTCGCGAGGAGGAAGCTTGTTGGAGGCAAGAGAACCGAACTACTTCAAACTGCTATTTCACTTAGCACTTCGAGTAATTTCCACTCAACCCTGTCAATACTGCAAAGTCACTCGAAATACTGTTTTCTTTTAGCCTAAGAACTTACTCGACTGATGTTTCTCGTGTTAACTAATCTTTTCATAATCTCTTGATTAATAATTGAATCTCAGAGAAATTTTATAGAAGGCTTATATATATATATATATTATATATATATATATAACTTATCCCACGAAGATAAGTAATTAAGAAAAAAACTCAGCAATAGCACTGCATGCATTAACACACAACCACACAATAGGGTAGGTGGGACAGAGTCAAAATCCTAAAAGGTAATATATTTAGGTAGAGAGAGAGGTTGATTACTGAATCCTGGTTCATCGAGTCTACACCCAATACATTCAATAGAAGTGACTCAACACAAATACCAGAGTTTTCAAGTGTTGGTTTGTAGGGATTTGATTGGTTACAGGATTTCACCATGAGCTGACATCAGTTAGAGAGCCATTGGAGCTGCATCCTACTAGTTCAATGGTTCTCTAACTGATGTCAGCTCATGATAAAATCCTGTAACAAATACCAGAGATATGGAAGATATTATCACCAGTCGAATCACAGGATAATAAATAATGTTGAAATGTATTTCACTTCACATTCTAACATTCCAACAAATTACTTATTTTACCATAAAAAAACATCTTATTTCTTATCTTAATGTATATTATTGATAACACTAATATTTTTGACATTAATATTACTGCTAGTAATTTCACCGGAACAGTTCCACTGAAAAGACATCGAGTATACTACTACTACTACTACTACTAAATTCATTAATACTGCAGTATGGCTGCCAATAATACAAGCAATACTAGGATACTGTCAGTATTAATATTACCAACACTACTACACTAATGCCACTAGCCTTACTGCAACAGTGATAACACTGATACTAATAGTTATGCTACTACGACAATCCTTTTACTGATACTATGATCACCACTACAATTCCGCTACCATTGATAATGCTGTTACGGTAGTGCTACTACTAATATTACTACCGCTGCAATATGAGTGACAAAACTGCGACAAATTCTAACATACTCCTATAATATTGCCACTGGTCCTAATAAAACAGTAGCAATACTACTAATAATAATTTAAAATCAGGCAACAGTGCACAATTGTTTTACCCCGCCTTGGGCCTCTTCGACAGCCCGAACCCACAATTTCAGAAGGAATTGATGCCGGAACTCTTGGATTGCCAGACTGAATCTTTGACTATTTCGATCATGTGATGGTATTCAATGAACTCATGAATTCTAACTTCTTTCTTTTCATGATACAGCACTACTATCAACCAATGCCTTCGATGGGTACCAGATTCACCTTGACATAGTCGACATCACTGGCCACGACTTCCCATCACAACCTCAGATCATCCATCTAGTAGTCATTAATAAGCTCAAAATTGATATTCAGATTATAGGTTGGGGATTTTGATTAATTTCAGTGTAGAGGTCGTCACAAACCATCATCAGTTAGAAAATCATAGGCAACTAAGGAACACTTGACATCTGTTTCATCTTGGTGTGAGACTCTTCAGTAGTACACACCAGAGTTGCTACAACGGGTTGAATCCTATGTAGCCTTTTCAGTGCTCCGGCATTTTAGAAGACTCCATAACTGACAAATTCTATGCTGAGTAATTGTGCAATTATCATGCAGTCGAAATTCTAAAAGGTAACTAAACAAATTGTGGTGAGATTTCCCTCGGAAGTGTGTATAAATTGCAAATTATTAATTTGATCCAATATATTACTAGTTTGCCCAAGCATATATCTAGGCAGAATTCTAGGGGTTTGAACTGATACGACTCTCTTCAAGCTGAGTCAAACCGGATGCACCGTTGATAAGGAGGTTGGCTCTAAAATGAGCGAAACGGCTGTCCAGTGTTTAAGGCATCACCTCGACGATCTGGCTGGCTGGTTAGCTGGCTAGCAAACACCACTGGCTGAGGATGTGAGTGGCATCCAACTACCCATATGAATTAGTCAGTAATCAATAGCATCGTGGAATAACTATGACAGTTTTTTTCAACACACTAACACTCCATAACCAGTAAAGCATACATGACAAGACAAATTGTGGAATATACACATTTGATCGTAGGGAGAAAACTTACTTCAAGTCTTCAACAACGCCCACCCAAACATCGACTTTACACTTGAGACCGAATCCGATGGAATGTTCCACTTTCTGGACGTCCATCTGACAAGAAATGACAACAACTCTTTGAAAAGGTCCATATACAAAAAGCCTACATGGACTGGACAATTCATCAACTTTCAAAGCTTCGTACCGCTAAGCAGAAAGAGGAACCTAATATACGCTCTTTCCTCGAGGATTCGGAAGATATGCAGCGAGGAAGTGATCGAAGAAGAACTGCGTAATCTCCGAAAAACCCTGATGGAAAACAGTTTCCCGCCCAGGTTCATAGACAAGAATCTCAAACCTAAGAAGACTTCTGGACAAGTCCAATCCGTCCCAAAGAAAATACTTCTGCTTAATCTAGAATTCAAAGGTGACCTTGAAGCAGAAATCCTTCGCAAACGCCTCTCCAAATCGATGAGGAAAACATACTTCGCCGCAAGCCTACGACTGACGTTTTCCTGCAAGAAACTGTTCAACCAGAACGCAAAAGACAAGCTGTCGCATTGGGCCACCTCAACGTGCATATACCAGTTCACTTGCTCTTGTGGAGCTGAGTACATCGGCCGTACCATGCGCCAACTTGGAAAACGCGCTCGTGAACACTACCCAGCCTGGCTAGTAAAAGGAGAGCAAAAACGTGTATACAGTTCAGTGACAGAACATCTGGTCAACTCAGGACATTCAGCGCCTTTCGAAAAGTCCTTCAAAGTGATATACAAGATTCAATCAAACCTGTCTAAGGGAGTGAAATCAAGACATTTGGGCATAGCTGAGGCGTTAGCTATCCAAAAACTCAAACTCACCCTTTGTATCCAAAAGAATTACGTCCAACCCCTCTCCCTACCATGGCCATCGTAAACAGGTAAAAAAAAAATTTTTTAATAATGACCATCCCATCGCCTTTCTTATCTAAACTTCCTGTTCATTCATGTTATTTTAAGTTTTCTTAATCCCTGTCTACACTACCATATTTTCATATCCACACTTCCTGTTTATTTTGTCATTTTACTATTTCTACATATTTAATCCCTGATTGCATAAACAATTATTCATCACACTAGTTTTTTATCCAAACATCCTGTATATTTTGTTATTTTTACATTTCTAACCCCCAATTGCACAATGTCAATCTTCTTAGTTATTATGCTACTTTGTTTGAGTTTTACCCATCTCCCTGTTTATTATGGCATTCTAATTCCTAATTGTAATTTCTATTAATTTAACCCCTAACCAGAAATTATCCTGGAACTTTCCCATCCATTTGATATAAATACACGAATGTACAGTCTAGA
>OX235277.1:33017883-33135761 GCA_944472155.2 Trichobilharzia szidati
TACGAAAATTTTCTTGTGAGTGAATTTTAGGAGTAAGGTATCCAATGGGGTCCCAAACCTGACTATTGACAAAGACACGATCTAAAAGGACCGAGAAAAAGCAGAATAAATGGCAGACTACTTCTCCCAAGTACTTACACAAGAGTTGTCACTCCCAACAGGACCAGCTCTGGCAGCATCAGAGGAACACAGGATAGACTCCGTCGACACCAACCAATACTTAGTTATCAACTCTCTGAAGAAACTAGATGCGGGGAAACTAATGGGTCCTAATAATCTTCATCCAAGGCTTCCCAAAGAGCTATCAGATCACATAGCCTGCCCACTGACCACAATCTTCAAGCTATCTTTGCTAAATGGAGTGTTGCCACGCGATTGGAAATACACCATAGTAACGTTCATCCATATAGGACGATCAATACAATGCTTTTCAGGCTGCAGACCTATTGATCTCACTAGAAACTAGAAAGAATCATCAAGAAAGCTAACAACTTGTAATCCAGAGCACAGTATAGCTTCCGAGGAAACCTCTCATACCTATCAATTCTTCTCACTGCAAGAAAAGGCTGGATCAAGTCAAGGGACAACAGAAGACCCTTTGACATCGTCTTCGTAAACTTCATCAAAGCCTTTGATAAAATTCCTTACAAAAGACTTCACGAACCTGGAAAGTCTTAGTATCAAAGGCAGCTTACTGAGCTGGATTGGGGAATTACCTACCTACCGTCATAGGTAGGAGGCGGAGGGTCAGGATCAACTCGAAACTCTCTTTCAGGGCAGCAGTGCGTAATGCAGTGCCACTAGGTACGGTACCCGGGCCTCTCTTATTTATTTTGTATATAAACGGATTCCTCAGCGCTTCTATACTCAGATGAATTAAAAATATATAGGGAACTGGAGAGTGGCAATGATACGCTCACGTTGCAAGAAGGCCTCGACAAATTGCCGGAGTGGTCCAGAGAGTGTATGCTCCCAATCAATGTAGCGGAATGTGAAACCATGCGCATTAGATGCGCAAGCATCAGCCCCAACGAACTAGAGAGAATAAAACTTCCATCAGTCCAAACTCACTTGGGTTTAGGCGTCAGGGCAAGTTACGATTTAAAAACTACAACACACTGCCACGCCATGGCGGCACTTGGTTTCAGATCCTTGTGGGCGATTCTCAGAGCCTTTACCAGAATCACCAGAGATATTTTCATCTCCTTATATACATCTCTGGTGAGGTCAAGACTGGAAAACTGTATCCAGGCAGCCAGTCCTTGTCTTAGAAGAGACTCACATATTCTAGGAATGGTTCAAAGGAGGGCAACACGTATGATTCTTGGCATGATTAATCTATCATATGAGGAAAGACGAGACAGTTTAAATCTCTTCTCCTTATCATACAGTAAGCAGAGAGGAGATTTAATTAGAACGTTTAAAACTTTGAACAATGACTACGGACCTGATCTGTTCTCTCTTTTCCTTCTCACCAGGTCGTAACACCTTGGAGGAGATAGCATGAGAGTTGAAAAGCCAAGTATAAACCATATTGCTCCGGAGTACTAGTTCCCATACCGAGTCATAAACTCCTGGAACCGACTCCCAGATGAAGTGGTGTCAGCAACCTCAATTGACGGATTCAAGAGGGGTCTGAGCAAGCACAGAAATTTACTAGAAACGGATTAACGTAGGCTTCAAGCATTCTATCCTCAATCAACAAATCCGAAATCTATAACCGCGGTTTTTAGTAGGCCCGCTACGGTGCTCAGAAAAGTGTGAGTGCATAACATCCCCTAACTAACGCTTCACTTTACGTCTATTAATGGTACTAAAACCTCTAGTTTAAACAACGCTTAATGACTAGAGGAATATATGTGGGAATTACCATCAGTGAATTCAACTGTAATTTAAGTAAATGTTAAGGATAGACGATCGTATGACACATGAGCTGAAAAATACATTTTGTGACATATCTGCATCCGAAACAACTGTCGGAGAACAGAATGTTGGGACCAGGTCTCGCCAGAACCTTGCTGGTGGAACAGGTGTTTTCGCAAATTTTTTTGAAGAGATGGCCGAGCCGCTTTCATTGCAGTCTTCAAATCCCAATGATGATAGCCTTGCAAATACTTTAGAAAATGATTGTAGATTACAAGAACAAATGTCCGAGGCAGAGGAAGTCAACCCTTGTTTTCATGATGAGCTAAGTCCCATGCAGGCATTTTATGGTGATAATTCTGATGATGATCTGAAAATCCTCGAGCGTTATCGTATGCTTATCAATCAAAATGTTGATTTCAAAACATGTTATGGAGACGAATCTCAGGTAAATTTTTCACTGCATAATCGCTTGTTTACTTAACTGCATTAAAACATCCTAAATTTTAAGTGTATAGGTTCTCTGCTATTGGTGCCTTGAATACGTTTCCAAGTAGTTTTTTATATCCTTTCAATAGTTTTCATTAATCCGGTGCCATTACTTGGCATTTGAATGTATAGAGATACCAAAAAATCCAAGGAATAGACTAAATTTGCCAATAATATTTCAAAGCAATACATCTGTGTTTTATGCATAAATGATTCAAAATTGTTCCTGATATTTTTCGTTTGGTGCATTCATGAATATTTTTCACGACAGGTCCGCTAAATGAATCACTTTTCCACTGACTTAATTGTGTGCAGCCTTTTTGGTAATTTCCTGTTCAGATACGTATCACTGAGGTTTAGCCAAAATAATTGAGTAAAAATACGAACAAATGCTTCGAAATATTACTGATTATACTCCATTTTACATGGAAAGCTTTACATATTCTGATTTTATTTGACAATGTGTGCAAGGTGTATCTGTGACTGGTAACTGACTGACGAAGGTTATTAAATTTGACTCCAAATTAATAGTATAGAAAGGTACTCAAACATTGTAATAGAAATTAAAAGAATATTCGGGCTGGTAACTTCTCAAACTGACACAAATGAATGAATATGTGCGAATTGTACTGGCTTTTTAGTCATTTTGTGTTTATCACCTAATGACTCATTCGATTGAAACTTTTAATTCGTCCTTTTTTCTTTTAAGTCAATTATTTGCTTTATTTTCTTAATATTACTGTTCACTGTGTTTATTAGAATTAATCATGTCCCCAGATGTCGACTTTATATCAATGTTCCCATATCACTTAACACCAGTGAAATTAAACAGAACTTATTAAATAAGGTCAGATTTTCCTCTTAAACGTACTTGTTTTCTTGGTTGTCTTTGTTTTTACATGAATGGAAGCATCTCATCTATAGCCTATACCTCAATTAGTCAAGTTCCACAAATAAATGAAAAGATAGTAGCAACAGGTGAAAATAAGCATGCCTAAGATGTCAAAGGGTAAAATAATGGTGTTAAAATAAGCAAGTCCACAATAAGGTGGAGCGTAGCTACAGTTGTGATGGCTAGAAGGCGGACAGAAAGGTGATGACTGAATCCTCGTCCATTGAATCGACACTGAAGGGATAAAAATATTACTCATAGAAAAAAAGGATGAGAAATATGCTGAAACTACATCGGAGTCCCAAAGTTTTATGGGCATCACAATATTATGATTATAAGCAATAAAGTATCCTTGAAACGTTCTCACTAAGTGGATAGTACTGTATCACTGTTGAAAAAAAATAAAGCTGTTTTTACCATGAATTTTTTTTGGCATTCATGAGTATCGCAGAAATCCTTAACATGTTAGTGTAATGAATAGTTCTTTGTCTGAATTAAGGGTTGGAAATAAAATTAAGGATGGCCAGATCGAGATATGGCATTAATCCACTAACTTTTTTACTTTTGATCTCATTCAAATAGACTGCTGAATATTTCGAATATTTTCATTGACCTCTATTTAATTATTCCCTCCCTCCACAATTATATTTATTCATAGTAAGAATATTCTTTTTTTACCTTGCTTCATTTTGAAGTCTAGTGGGTTAGTCGATCCACTCTTTTCTAGTAGGTTATTTTGATTTTTGGTTAATTTTTGCGTGTGGCGATATGTGAAATGGTAAACTAGTCTTCCTTTGAAACTTTATACTATCAGAAGGTTGTAGTTAGATGAATCAAAGAAATAAAATAATTTCAGATTCCGAAATTTCCACTTAGATAATCACAAGCACTGGAACAAAAATTAGTTTTTGATAACCGATATAAACTAGGAAATTATGATTGTAGTTTTGATACAAAGCTGCATTATAGGGGAGCAAAGAGTCACAGTACTCGTTAACACTGCACTTATGGTTGCACCTGCTGTTGGACACAAAGCCTTCAGGTTGTACGTAGGCCTATCGAGCAAACAGGTGACAAAAGGCAAATGATTGGTGAGACAATCTCCTAGAAAATTCTTGCCCTGATTTGCTCCCAGGATAGACGAATAGAACATTAAAAAGAACATTTTAAGGAAAAATTTCACTGGCCTTCAGGTACTCTCAGCTTGCCTGTTATCCAACACCTATCTGGATGGGATGTAGAAATCGGTCCTCCATATGTGATTGAGGTCGCTAAGGCTGTCTCTAGCTTGGAACGAAGGAAAACAGCAGGACCTAATAGAATTACTTCAGAGGTGTTTAAGGATGATGATGATGTATTGCTGTCTAGGATAAGTTAGGCATTAGGCAACGTCTGGGAATCAGCGATAGTCCCGTTAGACTGGATTTTAAGTCACTGATTATCCCAGTTTATAAGTGAGACAAGCCTTCCTTTGATAATCACAGGTTGGTAAGCTTGATTACTAATATGGTATCTAAAGCTGTAGACTGAATAATCATGCGTAGACTAAGTGGCTCTCGGGAGGAAGGAACGCTAGAGAACCAGGCAGATTTTAGACACCCTTCAATGGACACTGAAACAATGGCATACTTACTGGCGTCCAGCGATTGCCGTATTCCTTAACCTGAAGGCGGAATTTAACTCTAGCGATCGAGAGGTATTATGGCAATGTTTGGCGGTGAAGGGAGTGCTGAGAAAATACACCTCACTGATCAATGGACTCTACTCAAACTCATGCAGCTGTGTAAGAGCTTATGCAGAGCTGTCATCTGAAGTAATGATTAAATTCATCAATGATGTACTAATGGAATTTAGCCTAATCGACTTCAATGACTCGGATTAAGTTGTTACCAGGGAATAACCTCGTTGACTTAGAATATGCAGATGATATATTCCTTCTAGGTGAAGACGCTGACAAAGTGCAAAGTCTTCTGAACAGCCTGAGAAGCTGCAGTCTTTGAATGTTTGGTATGCGGTTCACTCTTGTCAAATGTAAGATGATGAGGATACAGAACTGGACTACATTGACTCACTCCTAGTGTAAATATAGGAGGGTGAAGTGGTGGAGCGTGTTGACCACTTCACTTATTTGGGAAGTTTCATCAGCCAACGCCAGCGGGTTGATCGCTGACGAAGTCTCAGAGTGGATAAAAAAGACTTGTGGAACTTGCCAACTTACTCCATCTCCGGCATAGACGTCATATCTGGATATCGACAAAAGGCGAGAGTACTACTCAACTGTTGGCTCCATCTTCCTTTATGTCTGTGAGCCTTGACCATTGAAAGTGGAAGAAATGAGAAGGTTAGCTGTCTTTGATCTTAGGTACCTGTATTCTATCTCCCGTATGATGTGGTGGTATAATAAGGTGAGTAATATTGAGGCTGAGAGTTAGATAAAGAGGGAAAGTCAATGGATGAGATTGTGTAGGTGAATCGATTGAGGTGGCTAGGATAAGTGATACGCACACCTATTCATCGCCTTCAAACAGAGTTCTCACAATATTATACCACTTAACATGGGAGATGGGTTGCAAACACTTATGATCAAAGACAGCCAACATCTCCAAGTCTTCCACCTTCTTTACCTTCTCTGCGACTCCTTAACCTGACGCCATTTTACTTTTTTATTGCAGGGTTTTCTTGTCTTTTTTTCTTATGTAGTCGGTAAATCTGTCTGTTTATCCGAAATAAATATCGATATAGTCGTCTAAAAATCAATTTAAGTATATTTCTCACCATCCATATACATACGCATATTTAGAAAATCCTATCAAGTAATCTGCCCTTTTTCATTTCTTCCTAGTCATATTCACTCTTCAAAATGAACCGACTGAAATAACCACGACACGTGTTGTGCATGCCGAGCTGTCGCCTTCCTTGTTGAGAAATGTTAGCTGATTTAGGATCAGGTTGGAAAAGAGCTAGTGGTGGTCAAATCAAAACCTAGCATCAGTCCTTTTAATCCTTAACAGTTTGTTTGAGCCTTGTAGGGAGGTGTAGGCGCTTCGTGGTTGGGGTGCTCGGAATCATAAAATCCAGTGGCTGAAGACAGTTGATGATATGGCTCGAAATCTTCCTCAGTGGCGTAGATGAATTCACTCTCTGTGATCTGCGCAATCTATTAAACCCTATTGTTTCTTCATGTTACTATTCTTTCTCCTTCAGGTATCTACTTGTTATAGTTCTTTTTAATCTGTTCTGTGGCAAACTAAACTGTTGTACTTCTGTACAAAGTTCTCTGTTGAAACCAATTGGTCAGTCTTCAGGTAATGAGACTAAGACAAAACAACTGTTCAATTGTCTCTCCCCTAGACAGATCAACATGTCCACCAGTTCGCTTGTAAGCACCAGACGTTCTCATTCACCCTCTCACACCTGTTGGAGGCAGAGAATAAGACTTATGTAGGAGAGGCTATGGATGCGTGGTCACATGACAACATTTCGAGAGGAAGATTTCAGTCTACCCATCTTTTGCTGTACCAGGTTGTTTCTTGGGCTAATTTTTAATAATATAATCATATTAAAGTATCTTCTTATACTACTATTATTATTGTTACTATTATTTTAAAGCTGGGTCGTTCAACAAATGATAATGCAATCAAGTGTGGTTCATTACCACGCGGTGTCGTCACTGAATACAATCCGACGGATCTAAGTAGTCAGTTGTGTATTTCATATATACACAGAAGTAAACCACCAAAAATATTAGCTAATCGTTTTTTACTTGGCTCTACCATTGGACGTGGTAGTTATGGGAAGGTAATTTATTTTCCTCTTTTGTTTTTGATTTGAGAAAAAATAATTCTTTGTTTGTATCCATTACTCATGTATGTTATTGCCGATGTATTCCATAATCACACACACATCGGTGTCTTTCTTAACTACTTAATATTGAGGTAGTATAAGTATATAGATTTATGTGTCAAATATAAGTGCAGCTGATTGGTGTAAATAATCAAACAGGTAACCAATCAAACCTCTGCAAGCCAACACTTGAAAACTAATTTGATGCTCACTGGCGACTGGTTCTATACAGTAGGTTACTCGGCACTCTGGTGAGAAGTTGTGACCAGCGGTTTCCACAGAGTCTGGTAAGACAGCAGTTACTCGCCTGTGACATTAGTTGGCGGTTGCACTATATTCATGGGCCATTAGTTCTGGTTTACTAGCTTGTCTTCTAACCAGAAGGCCCTGAGTTCGAACCTTGGTGTGCGCGCGTACCGACGAAGAGTCCCAAAATGAGACGAAACAGCTTTTCAGTACTCCTTGGTTTTCCAACGATTCTCCAACTGAATCTACTCAGTTTTTGATCAAACTTGTAAGTGGTAAAAAGTCATCTATTCACCCAGTAGAAGTAGCAGATTCGAATACCACTCCACCTTGCAAAACTCAGATAGCTATATATATATATGTATAATATATACGCATAAAATTGTAGAGCACGATGAGGAATTTATCGGAAAGAATATTCTTTACTCGAACTTTCTTTTGTTGTCTAAAAGAATAGTTGTCTTTGACCACAGACGTTTTAATTCTATCTCCCATATTAGGTAGTGTATAATGTACTGAACAATTTTGATGTGAGTCGTAAAGTTCCATTTAAAGGAGGGAGGAAGTCAGTGTATCAATTTTTGAATTTATATCGATTGAGGTGGATTGGACGTATATTTTACGCATGTGAAGCCATCGTCCCCCTGAACAACCAATGTTATCTGACATAGAATTAGGTTGGAAAAGCATTAATTAGAATTGGTCAAATCAAAACCTGCATAGTATTGAATAGTGAGGTGATGTTTCCTCTGTCTAAAAATAAATTACACTGAAGTTTGTGTTGAAGACGTTGTTCAGACAAAGGATCAATGAAAGCTCTGAATTCAGTCATAATTATTCCAGTGCATTATAAACATGATTTATATATATGTCTCAAGATACTGTTTTTAAAATTCTCTTTAATAAATTCATCAATACAGATATTCATACATTAAGCTTATTTAACTTCCTGATATAATCACACAAACACTAGTTGATTAATTAATTAATTATTTTTAATAATGTTGGAAAGTACATTTAAACCGCTTAAGTCATATGACTTCACTTTCACTTTATCCAGATTAATAAAAGAGCTGATTGAGAGTATTAAAGGATCAAATTAATTGTTGTATATATATATATATATATATATATATATATATATAATGGAATTTGTGGGGATTCGGATTGATTACAATTTTTGAATTTCGTCATGAATTAATATGCCTGTTAGGGAGAACATTGGAGCACTAGACAGCGTTTTCGCCCTGTAATTGGTACTCTTCATCACTGCGTGAAGTTGGTTCTTCTATACGGGTCAGAAACTTGGCCAGCGTGTCACGAAAAGGATTTCCAGCAGGTTGCAGACTTTCATCAACAGCTGCCTTCGCTCCATACTGAAGATCAAATGGCCAGAAAGAATAAGCAACAAGAAACTATGGGAACAAACCAACGGGCGAGAGCCGATCGCTCAACAAATATGTAGGAGAAAGTGGAGATTGGTTGGGCATACATTGAGGAGGCCGCCGAATGAAATCGCACACCAGGCCACTGCTTGAGTGGAATCCGAATGGGAAGCGATGAGTGGGTCATCAGTGAGAGGTTGACATGGAGGAGATTGTGTGGGGAAGAAATGCGAGAGTTTGGTCAATCGTGGGCCCAGTTGAAGAGGACGGCAGAACAAAGTGGAGATGTGTTGTTGAAGCCATATGTTCCACTCGGAATGCAAGGGAATAATAATAATCATTGCGGGCACCCAGAACGCCGCAAGCGATCGAATTCCCGGGACCTCCGAGTTACGAGACTGAGCTCGTTGACAATTCAGCCATTTTGGCCGCAAGTGTGTGTTACATGCATACCGAGTCATCAGCTTCTCCTGGTTGACAAATATTAGGTAACATAAGATTAGATCGGGAAAGGTTTAGTGGCGGTCAAATTAAAACATGTCATCAACCCATATAACTTTTAATTATTGGTTTGTGCCACGTAGAGAAGTACAGACTGCCTACTTCGGACTCTCGAAACACTAAGAACCAATTGTCTAGAGACTCCTTGTAATATTCCCCAAAATGCTTTTCAATGGCTTTAATGCATTCACTCTTTATGAACTACCAAATCCACGGAATCCTCATTATTCTCCATATACTTATTCTTCCTCCTGTACACTTCTACGTAGCATAGTTCTTTTGAATTTTCTCTTCGATGTAGCAACTTGAACTGGTGCACTTCTGTGCGAATTTCTATGTTGAAACACAGTCGGTCAGTGGAAATACCCTTGATTCAGTTGATTTATACAGTCTCACTTCTGCTTTTTAAGTCCTTTGAGACTACAAGTGACTACAAGTAATAACTGCTGGAATACCGCTGTCGTAGTGTCTATATATTAGGCTGGTTACTCACTCTTGATTTGATTGATTTACAGCATCTCACTTCTTTCTTGATTCCTTTGCTTTCCGTTTGGAACACAGAACTACAAGCTTCGAAGTTTTAGTATTGGTAGTGGTATTGTGGGTTATTTTTACGTCTGGGGTTGTTAACCTGACGCTAAACTTTCCCTCTTTTCCAGACCTAGTAACGGTTAGTAAACTAGGCGAGATTCAGTAGTGTGTCAACTGAGAATCTACCCGTCTGGATCACGTGTTTGACTGGTGAGCATTCTACCATTGAACCTACAACACTGGGAATCTAATATTCCATGATGAAGTGAGCCAGTCGGTCTGCATTCTTGACTATTTTCTTCAATATGTACGAGATTACTTCCTTACTATTAAGTAGAAATAAAATAATAACGGAAATGTGTTAGAATAAAGCAAGAACAACAGTGGTTTGTGCAGAATAATATGGTACCATCATTTATTTCGTAGGCTTCTCATCAGCTGCTTACAGCCCAAATAAATTATGAGGTTTGTGTACAGAAAAGTTTTAACATACTTGCAAATTTTACATATTGTCAGTTGACAAAAAGTTCCACAGTAAGTGAACAGTGTTCAGAAAATTGCGCTTATATAGTTTTTACACAGGCAGTTCAAGTTTAAACAAAATAAATGTATGCATACAATGGTAAAAGAGTTACGTGGTAAAGACGAAATATGAGTTTGATACAGAGTGACTAATAAATTAGGTAACAATGTACTGAGTTCAACTCAAATCATAGAAACAAGTGACAAGCAAAATTACAGATTATAAAAGGGGGTGAGGTTAAAGACAAAGATTACGTAATCAGATGAGAGAATAAATACATTCAGTTACCAGGGCAAGGCAAGATTAATAACTGCTTCTTTCTGAACACATAAATCTGGTTTCAAGCGTTTGATAGAGATTGCTTCGGCAAACTTGAGGAGAATGAAACTCCTTTGTCTATTGATAATTTTAAAGGATTTCTCGATTTCTACCTCATGACCCGTGTCGAGAAGATGCATGAAGAAATGTGTTATTCAACAGCCATTTGAAATTTCATACAAAGTTGGTTACAAGCCACACCTAGTGTCTGTGTGGGATAGTGAACACTATCACCTTTCTGCCCACCAAACATCGGTAGACGGAGCGGAATTCGAATCCCGAGGTCCTTCTCGTGAGAAGTTAAGTGTCTACTAGGGATATTCAAACAAAAGTGACGACAGTGCCCTCCGTCCAACCAACGGTGGTCCTATACTGATGAACAATTTTACATGGCTTGTGAATGCAAATTATAAGTCCTACAACTGTATAGATTATTTAGTGCTGTTAATTAACTGCTACGAGACTAATTCTTTTTTAATATACAATGACTACAAGTAATGAGTGCTGAAATACTGTTATCGTAGTGTCTGTATAACAGGTTGGTTAATCACTGAATGAGCTATATATATATATATACATTTATATGTATATATATATATGTATATATATATGCATATATATGTATATATATATATATATATATATATATATATTATAAGAGCATGTCTCAACAGAAGTGACCCACAGACGGTTGACTAGACTCATGAATACCTGCTGAACTTATATCAGAAGGTGCAGATGTGGTTCTTTAACCTTACCATTCGACTTCTAGCCAATGGCTGCCCCGCTTTTGAATCTCCATTGACTCAATTCACCCTCGGCAACTGGATAGCACCGTCATTCATTTCTCCTTCCGAGTTGGACATACGGTCTCACGCTTGAGTTTTGAAGTTTCTGTAGGAGTTGCTAGTCTCACAGCCAACCTTCCCTCTTTACCCCGGCTTAAACGAAGTTTAGGAGTGGGTTAGCCGTAGATCGAACCCAGACTCCACGTGTGTGCGGTGTGTACTGGCATCCTTCCACTGAACCACCGACGCCTATGAGTAGTTAAATCCGATCTCACATAACAAGCGTACCTCAAAGTCTGTTTCATAAAAAAAATGTGTTCTTGATTAAATGACTCCTAATAACTGCATTAGAAGATACACCAAATACTGAGTACATCTATCACTAACCATTACTAACTAATCTTAGAATGAAGCGTTTACTCGATTAAGCAATTTAATGGAAAAAAAAGTTGGAAGCACCCTTGTTATCCTTTTCTACAATGTAATAATAGAGTGATAACAACTGTTGATTGCGATAGACGCAGAATTCATGACAGTCCACCAGTGAATATATGATCTAATCTTGTCTGTCTTCATTATCATTATCTTCATTATCATGTGATTATTGTTTATCTCAATGTAAACTCCTCATCACGTGATCTTGATCTTGTATGAGTGTTGTATTCTATCTTCTTACAATGTATGTAAATGTAATTCATTGACCATTTTGTTCTACACCCCATTACTTTTTCAGTACGTTTTTCTCCTTTCTTGAATGACAGTTACTTTTGTATTGTTACCTTTGTATGACTGTATTATTTCCTTCCTTTATATTTCAGAAACTTTATTTATTTATTTCAAGCGTAGACTTTGTATCGTCAGTATTGATAGGGAGGGGGATAACTAAACTATATAGTCAAAGTTAATCCCTATAACAACAATCGACGCTTGAAGATGGGACTGTTCTTTGAAATTGTTTTTTAGGGAGAGAGATAGAGAGACAGCTGTTCTTGAGATGTTTACCAACATTGTGAAAGCCCCATAGGAAAAAACATCTCAGGTAGAGTGAAGACATACAATCAGCTTTGGGAACTATTCTCAACCAACATTGGGTTAAAACGGAATTGTTCAATCTCACGATGTCTCTTTAACTTTGCCATTAGTGACATTCTGCAAAGAGTTTTTAAGGGATGTGCGTGGTGTTGCTTATATTAGTGGTGGTGTAGGTCTGCTACCTAGGGAAAGACTTCTCAACCTGAAGTCTATCATTTTACTGTGCGATGGCGCAGGCTACTCCAACTGCATTTATTCACAGTTGGCGATCACTTTGTGTAAGTGTATCATGCGCTATGCTCCATCTATGTGCAAAGTATTATTGCAAGACCGACAGGAGTTTGTACTTGCACTCACTCTTTAAGATGATGAACTGGTAAAGAGTATTCGATAAGTCAGTGTATTTAGGTAGTTATCTGAGTCTAGGGGGAGGTATGGTAGAGAACATCTCCAGTCATATAGTGAAAGCGATGGTGGCATACTCCAACCTAGGCCGTTTGTGGCACTTTCGCGATGTTGGTCTGACTGTCAAAGTCCGAGGAACTTCTAAATAAGCATCAAGTGCCAGATCAGCAAGCATACAGTAAAGAAGCACCATAAACATAACATGGCTCTGTGGATTAAAGTTTACTCTCAAGTACGTGGATATTCTGATAATTTTTAATTGATTGGTCAGCTCGATGTGATCAATAAATGTGTGTTGGACCTGACTATACACACGTTAGAAATATTGAATATCAAATTAAGCCAAAATAATTGAAGTATGCGCTGAAAATGTTGCCTAGTAGAGCAATGAAAGCTTCGCAAATAAACTATCCAGCTCAGAGAACACAACCACATCAAAATAATATAAACATAATCAAACAGTGTATATTAAAATTATTAGGTGAAACAAAATTATGAGAATACTCAGTTACTTGAGAGTAATCATTTAGTCCACTTGACACAAATTTCAGTAATATAGTCCACAGAACCACATAATGTATGTGTTGATGATGCTTTTCAGCTGTAGGTTCACTGATCTGGTTGTTGTTGTTATTGTTGTTGCTTATTCGGACCGCGGATGAAAATTTTCGGTAAGTTTCCAAACAAGGTGACCAATTATCATAATAGGGCAAGCTGGTAGTCACAGTGAATGAACACGTATATTCATTTACGTCAACTGTGTAGGAGAAAATATTCATCAAGAAGTGCACATGCCAGTTAATAAAAAACGTATAGTTTAAATAAGAAGTCAAAAAAATGTTCTGATAAGACAGAATCCATGGTTGGAAATTGTTCACAGTGCCTGAATCTTACTTTACAGTTAGGGAGTAAATTGGTTGAGTCGATTGATCGTTTTTCTTATTGGGGAAGCTCCATCGGTCCTAAAAGACTGAAAGTGATTCCTGATGAAATCTTAGAGCATACACAAAAGTCTTGTCTAACATTTACCGATTAAGATCGACTCTGGCGTAGATGTGATATCTGGTTACTGATCAAAGGACCTGTGTACTGTACGACAGTTCTCTCTGTTCTTTAATGAGTATGAGACATAGCCGTCGAAATTGGAAGACATGTCTTTGACTATATCCCCCCCCGTTAAGTGGTATAATATAGTGAGTAATATTGAAGTTAGACGTCGAGTGTCATATAAGAAGGAAGAGTCAATCTGTGAGATTGTAAAGCTACATCGATTGAGATGGTTAGAAAACGTGTAATGCATGCCAAACCATTAATTTCTTCCTCGAAAAATGTTATGTGACTGAGCACCAGCAGGTTGAAAAAGAGTTAGGGCTGATCAAATCAAAACTTTTCATCAATCCATGAAGTCTTTGACTGTTGACGCACGGAGGTGTATAGACTGACTGGTTGGGATCGTTGAGGCGCTAACAACATCTGGCTGGGGGTGGGGGATGAGTGTTTATGGCATGGCTCAAAGTCGTTCTGCATAGAGGAGATGAGATGCATTCACTCTTTGTAGTCTCCTAGATCCATTGATTCCTCATTATTATTCTCTCGTAAATTACTGCTCATTATAGTTCCTTTGAATTCTTTTCTTTTTCTCTATCTTTTATGTACTTTATGAAGTGTAGTGGTGACTACTTGAACTGTTATCAAGAATTTCATCAACTTTACCAATTTCATAAGGATTAGTTCTTTCCAACACCAAACTGTTTTTCGTCCATTAGATTAAAATTTTATTTCTTTCCTGTTGTCTTTCCCCTGTACATTGTTTCCAAGTTTGTCTATTTGATCTTCTCTGTGTGAGAAGTTCTAAGTTTGATCTGTCTATCTGGTTGGTCTGCCTGTCTATTTCTTCCCTTAAAACTGACAGGATAGTAAATGCAATAAAATTAGTCTGTCTACTGACCTCTGTTTGTCTGGACATCTTTCTTTTTCTCCCTCTCTCTCTTTCGCTATTCCTATACTTATTCCGCTTACTTGGAAATGAATGCAAATTGATATATATATATATATATCGCCTTCTTTTTTAAGTAGTATATTAAGTGTAGGTGACAATTTCGTTTCAAACAAAAAGAAGATTTATATATCTAATTCAATTTGACTTTCCCGTTGATTGATTGGAGCGAAGTGCTCAGCTTCAGGTTGACATGTCGGCTTCTTGTACAGATGCTTCAACGTTGTCTGCTAGTCACCATCCACTAATTTACTTCAAGCTAAATAATCAGACACCGTCGTGGCATCTGCACATGTAGCCGACATGTCAACCTGAGGCTGAGCACTTCGGTCGAATCAATCAACGGGAAGGCCAAATTGAAAGTCAATAATTATTAATACTCGTTGCACAAGATGTGGCTATCGTGGATAGTGGATAACGCTTTGGCGCTTGAAGTTATGAGTACTGAGTTCGAGCCTCACGGGGAACACCATCACTCATTGACTGGGGAATGCAGGTGATCCTGGTGATGAGCCCCAAATAGGACGAAATGCGCATCCTGGATTCCACTGCTAGCTACCATCCACCAATTTACTTCAAGGATTTATATATGTTTCTAACATTATGACGTGAATTTACAGGCAGCTGTCTGTACGTATGTATGCATGTATGGGTGGGTGAATGAGATAGGAATCCTGACTTCATATCTACCATCTTCAATAACTAATACGAATAATAGCAATAATGGTATTTTGACAGTGATCATCATGGATTGCATGCATAACAGTAGCAGGTGTAGACCGCCGCGTCCCGGGATCGTTAAGACTCTAAAAATCAATGGCCGAAGACTGTTAGTGAAATGGTTCAAAACCGTTCTCAATGGCTCACATGTATTTACTCTTTGTAATCACACAGATCCATTAAGTGCTTATGTTTTCTATGTTGCTATTCATCCTCCTGTATATTTCTGCTCATTTTTAGTTCGCTTGCTTTCTTTTCTTCCCCTTGTGTGTACTATAATGAGATTATGCCAATTTGAAGTTGTGCACTTCTGTGCAAAATTCTACGTCGGAACTCAGTCTGTCTGCAAAGAATGATATTACATGCTTCTGAGTATTGATATGCCCTTTTTGGAGTTCGTTTGTCTTTTTCAGCTGTTAAGGATGTGATCTGCCATTAGAGATGTTTTGTTCCTCATGTCAGTTTCAGTGCACCTGTCCTCCTTCCCTCCAGCATCTCGTCTGAACAAAGGAGTCTAATTGTGTGAAAAAAATATTGAATAGGATTAGTCTGGTTATTCTTTGTTGAGCTTGTTGAGACTTTGAATGACTTGTGTGATGCTTTTCTCATGATTGAGTCTTGGAAGCACACATTTGAAATGTCCTGTCCTTTTCTTTTTGGTATTTTTGTGCAGTTAAACATTCAAGAGTTTGACGGTTTATTAAGACTTCTTTAATCGATATCTCTCAGTAGTATCATTTAACTTATCATTCAATGTAATATTACATAGGGAAGACGCTAAGGGAGACTGGTGGTGGTGGTGACCAGTCAGCTTCTGGAAATCGTCATTATCCTGTATGCAATTACCCTTTCTCTCTCGTACATTACACCGAGGCTGCCTGCTTAAAACTTGAACTACCAAAAACTTCCATCTCCCTATTGCATATATATTTTCTCTCATTCGGTTTGTTTTAATCAATTAAGATAGAACCGCTAATGATTCTGACTCGCAAGCTCCTACGAAACTTGAGGAAAGGCTTGATTTTGGGTGGCAACGTGTTCCAATACACGAGACAACTCTCCTTCAGTCATGTCCTTGTGTTTCAAAATGTAATTGTGAACATCTTACAGTTGCCTTTCAACTGGATATCGTGGGCGGATTTCTTGAAGGAGACAAAGCATATACATATACATATATATCATAATGGAATGGTTTGTGCTTCAGCTCAAAGACCATTGTGTCACATGATATACTGTCAATTAATATTTTACTTGAAGATATTGTACGTAGAGAGAAAATATCATGCGATAAGCTCCTGTAAAAATTCTGTACATTTTATAAATACTGTCCAGTTATGGCTGTGAGACCTGGCCATTGAAAGTGGAAGACATGAAAAGATTAGCTGTCTTTGATCATAGGTGTCTGCGTTTTATCTCCCGTGCGAAGTGGTATAATATGGTGAGCAGTATCGAGGTTAGGCGTCCAGTGAGTGCTAGGTAATGAGGGGAAATCAATAGACGAGGCTGTGAAGCTACACTGATTGAGATGGTTAGGACATGTGTTGCGTATGTCTAGTCATCGCCTTCCTCGACAATGGGCAATGTTAACTGATATAGGGTCTGGCTGGAAAAGAGCTAGCGGCGGTCAAACCAAAACATGCCACAAGTCAATGAAATCTACAATAGTTAGTCTAAGCTAGCCACGTAGGAAGGTGTAGACTTCCTGACTGGTTGGGGTTCTCGGGACGGTAAAACCAATGGTTGGAAACAATTGGTCACATGGCTCAAAATCGTTCTCAATGGCGCAGATGCATCCACACCTTGTGACTCATAATTTCCAATGAAACTATATTGTTCTTCGTTATTACTATTCTTTTGTCTCACACCTCTGTTTACTGTCTATATTATGCATTTTTCCTACTTTCTTCTCTTGCAGTGTGTGCTACATGGAGTGTGGCGACTTGAACTGCCGCATATATGTGCAAAGTTCTATGTCGAAAACAGACAGACAGAAAAATACTGTCCAGAACAAAGATATTATTATTATTAGTTCAATATATCTTTCCATCAGAGACTCAAAATCTACCCGCTCTAAAATACATAACTGACATTTTCAACGCACTGACTTTAGTTAGCAAACAAGTGGAAACCTGCAGAGACTAGTGGACAGTTGTTTCGTCTTATTTTGGGAATACTCAGCAGTACACACACCCGTGACCCCCCATCGATGTTGGAACCTAGAACCTTAAGGTTAATAGGTCAGCCCTTTTTCCCAGAGGGGGGTTCTCTAAATGAAGTGATCCAGCCTGAAATCAATCAAATCCTTGCAAACCGACACTTGAAGAAAATTTGGGTGTAGGGGAAAAATACTTACCGATGATGACATTGGCTACCAGTTATACCGTATACCGCAAATTGACAGAAGCTAGAATTTATGGCCCATTGGATTCTTCTCCAGTGGTTGAATGTTCAACAGGTTTGCTTGGCAACCTAAAGGTCCTGGATTCAATCCTGTGGATGGGGTCATGGATGCGTACTGCTGAAGGGTCCCGAAGTAGGACCGAACAGCTGTACAGTACTCCCTGGTATTCAGTGTTTCTCTAACAAAAATGTCAATCCATGATCAAGCTTGAAACATATCAAGTCCCTACAAACTAACTAACTCTGAGTCAAGTCAGTTTGTCATTAATATTTTTCTCCTTACTTAGATCAGTCGCAGCGATTATATGGTAAATACACCCGGTTTGAAGCAGCACCATGTGCTCCCCTGGTTTTTTTTGGTAATTCTCTTGACTGATGTGTCAGTTAGTTATCGAAACCTTATAACTGGACTTTTACTAAAACAAAAATGAATATTCCTGATTCAAATCCCATTCCGAATTAGACACGATAACTCATAGCCTGTCTCCTACATGAAGAAAATCTGTTCTATGCTTAACTGAGTTTTAAGCAAGCAAGCTTAACTTTCACCAAACCTCTACCGAGTAATCAACTTGCTTGCATCTTCAGTTATCATGGTAACTGTCCCATGACATCTTTCATTGTGATGCAATATGATATATGGTAACAGCAAAAATTTCGATTTTATTTCATGTTGACTTTTATATTATTATCATTATTTAAAACCGAAAACTCTACAATGCTATTAGAGAATCTTTTGGTTTGGCTTGTTTTCTAAAATGTGTGTACGTATGCGTGTGTGTGTGTGTGCGCGCGCTTGTGCACTGGTAAACTCATAAGGTTCTTCATTTCTGCTGTCTGTATAAATTGACTAACTGAAAACTCAGTTGATGTCTGTAAATGACTTCTAAAACGTTAAACTGACACATAAGTAAAAGTACGTGAGATCACATGATATATACTATGCAGTGTTGTTATGTGGTTGAAAATATTTCTGTTTATTCACATTCAATACTACGTAAATGTGGTTGCCCTTACGTTGACTTCTTCGTTTACTTTTTATCAATATCTTTGCTGACAGAGAGTGGAATTCACAACTTTGCCAAATAAATGCACACACACACGCACACAGAGTTTTGAAGGTTATTGGTGCATCCATTGCTCTTTGCATCTCTATTCTTTAACTTTGACCAATGTATTTATTCCCAGTCCGCCGAAACAGATACCTAGAATTCATATGGTTTGGGTTGGTTAATCCAACTCCCTGAGCTGAGCTGAGTTGAAGTGAGTGTGATGAACTTGGCCCCTAACGAGGGATCGGTTTTTAGATCACTTCGACTGGTTGACAGGCTCTACCGCTTGATGTGAGTGCTTTTCCAGTTGCTCACACCAATCAACCAGTGGTATATATATAACACCATAACTTTCCCAATACAAATGATGAGTAGTAGTATAATGAGTGTTTACATAGTACCATCGAGGTTGTTCCATGAATTGCCTTACAAACGTTTATTCACTTATGACACCTAGAAGCTAGGCTTCACCAAATCAAGTGGAGTGGTAGCTGCGTACTCAACTCTTTTAATCGATGAAGCTTTATGGATTCGAACCCTAATCACCTTGTCTACTACAATCTGATCTACTGGTTAATATCATAAGTAAATAAAGTGTGTGGCTTATTGTATTGTGGAAAAGTGCCCCATTGGC
Source organism: Trichobilharzia szidati (assembly GCA_944472155.2). Lineage (NCBI taxonomy): Eukaryota > Metazoa > Platyhelminthes > Trematoda > Strigeidida > Schistosomatidae > Trichobilharzia > Trichobilharzia szidati. Next base: position 33,037,502 of record OX235277.1, read on the forward strand.
TTAAGCAGTCGGCTTGCAGCCACTTGGTCCCGGGGCTTGAGTCCCACTTCACCTACTTCAACCTGGTTGTGTACAATTGGGTGATACCATCAGCTCTCATACAATGAAATATAGTTCATAGCTCGGTACGGGGTAACTGCGTTTTGACTTCGTAGTCAGTTGATTATAGATACTCATACAGTGGGTCTAAATGAATTACATGCCAGTCTAATAGACTTTTCCTCTCATGTCTTGATTGTCTGCAGTACGTTATTATTGATTCTGAGTTACATTCACGTAACACCTTTAACTATAGAAAGCTTATTTTGTCCATATAGTAGTCCCAACCACAGCCTTCCAACCCACACCTTCCTCTGCACAACTCAAACTGACAATCTTTGTGTTTAAAGTAATAGAGTAATAAATGTTTGCAGCTCAGGTAGATGTTTTTTTTTCGGAGTATTTGACCAGATCAGCCAAATGACCAACACCAATATAGAACATATGAATGCTTGTCTTGCTTTCCCAATCCTGACCAGTTTTGGCATACCCATCCGTTCTGCCTAGGTCAGGTAAGTGAAAAAGACGACTTCCTTTAGATTTATCCCATTGGTAGTGATTGGTATGTGTTATTGTTGGATAGGTGGATGGATGTCTTCATCACCTCTGTCTTCTCTATGATTTTATGCAATAAATCAGGACACTATAAGGCTCTCATAGTGTAAAAGGGGCTGGATGAAACGTTTCAGGATTTTTTGGTATACATTATTAGAGCTTCAGTTCCATGAAGAAGATTTGAGCATCTAGTCAGTATTCCCTTTTATATCATGTTGGTCATCAAAGGGATAACTATTCAGTAATTCTAAGTTCACATTGTTAGTGATTTCTGCGTATTCATTGACGAGCAGAGTTAACTCACTTAGGATTGGGTTGGTTGGAAAAGACTTAAGTGTGGTCATATTGAGAAAGCATGACATGAATCCATCAAGTCTTTGACTGTAGGTTTGATTCACGTTGGTGAAGGGGGAGGAGGGGTATAGACTACATCACAGCTGGGATCCTCAATCAATGGCTGGAGATTGTTGATAGCCATCAAATTCGATGTCAATGGTCAAGAAGTGTGATCATTCCTTGTGGTCTGTCTGATCTATCAAATGTTCATTATTCTCCATTTATTAATTACTCTTTCCCTTATACATTTCTATTTGTTATATTTCCAAGTTTTATGTGCGCTTCAATGAAATGTCGGCACCTAAACTGTTGCACTTTTGTCTAAAGTTCTTTCTGCGTTGCGTTGTAATCTCAGTTCAATTCATTCATCACAAAGCTTCGTTTACTTTACTGCATATAAGTATAAAACTTGGGCACTGTGGTAGAGTGTAACTCCATTATGGATAGGATTTTATTTTGATAAGTCACACAGTGTTACACAGTAATATTAACTGATGACCACGTTTCGAGCACAAATTATTGCTCATAATCATATCAAGTCACTGCTCACACAACTTTTTTCCTTCATTTATATACATGAGTGGAATTGACCAGATATTTGAATAGAAATCAGTATGTGATAATGTACATTCAGAAATAATAATACGAGTGTTATTGATCAATTACAATCAGATGGTAAATAAGACTAGTGTTTTTATAGTCATAATAAGTAACTTGTTAAAATGTTGTGATGTTTGAATTGAAATATAATTTTGAGATTATTTATTATCCTCTTCTGATTTGACTGGTGGTAATAATATCTTCCATATTTCTGGTATTTGCATTGAGTCATTTCTGTTGCATGTATTGGGTGTAGACTCAATCAATCTCTCTCTCCGCCTACATAGATTACTTCTTACAATCTTAAAATACTATTACCGCCAGAGGATAATAAATAATCTCAAAATTCTATTTCAATTCAAGCACATCACAACATTCTAACAAGTTACTTATTATGACTATAAAAACACTCGTCTTATTTACCATCTAATTGTATTTGATCAATAACACTCGTATTATTATTTCTGAATGTACATTATCACATACTGATTTCTATTCAAATATCTGGTCAATTCCACTCATGTATATAAATGAAGGAAAAAAGTTGTGTGAGCAGTGACTTGATATGATTATGAGCAATAATTTGTGCTCGAAACGTGGTCATCAGTTAATATTACTGTGTAACACTGTGTGACTTATCAAAATAAAATCTTATCTATCATGGAGTTATACCTTACTGCATTATTGATATCTTTTTCAACCTTTTTTTATCAATTCACTTAATCACTCTCTCTCTCTCTCTATATATATATATATATGTATATATATATATATATATATATATATATATACCAAGATGATTCTCTCTTTGTAAAGCTGATTATTATTATTCCCTTCGTTTTCGAGTCGAACATAGAACTTCAGCAGTACATCTCCATTTCATCCCGTTCTCTGCAGTCATCTTTGGCTGGCTTCACGACTCTCCATAAGCTTTCATCTCCTCCCCACAGGATCTCCTCTGTGCTGCCCTTGGACTCCCACCCAACCCACCGTTTCGCATTCAGATCCCTCTTGAGAGTCAGCCTGATGCGTGACGTCATTCAGCGACCTTCTCAGCATGTGTCTGATGTATCTTTACATTTTTTTCTGCATATATTTGCTGAGCGAGAGATTGTTTTTTGGTTCTCCACCTGCTTATCCATTCCATACGGCCATCTTGTCTTCAGTATCATCGATCGGAGACAGCTGATGATGGAAGTCTGCAGTAACCTGTTAGAAACGCTTTTTGTGATACGAGCGCTAAGTCTGTGAACCGTTTAGAAGCATTGTTTGACTTCACATTAGTATTGTGAATATCCGGATCGCGTGTTTTATGTTGAGTACAGCAGATTCCCAGACTGATTGCAGAGATCGGTGGAAGCCTGTCTTGTCTTTCTTATCGTGGTTATGACACACTGTCATCGGTTCCGCCTGTAGTTGAAACAGTGCTGCTTAAATAAGTGTGTAAGAGGTGACTTCAGAATCAAGTTTTTCTGCACTCGCCTAACGGAGAAGTATTATTTCACATACATCTTATTTGCTGAACGGTTCTTTTTTGTTGTAATCTGTTGCAGATGTCACGTGTGTGTGTGTGTCTCAAACTGAATGCTTTCAGTTTTCCTGTTTGTGACGTAGTAAAAACCTGTTTTTATCTACCCATAAGTGTTCATAACCCAACCACTCCTCTTACAGTTTGTCAACTCGTGTATTTTACCTATTCTTCTTTACTGTTCACCATTATTCTTTCCTGGATTGCTAAAAAAGGACTATGTCATACTTCGTAGAACTCTGAACACTGTCAGTAGGACGAGTGGTATCCCATTGGGCCATATCGTTGGCATTGTCACCGATAGGCATTTGGTGTCATGCAACAGATTCGCTAGAGGAATTTTGTCAGACTCTGAGCACCCTCTCTACCAGCAGCTCCAACCTTGTGTCTCCTCAGGTAAAACAAGAAGTCTTTTCAGAAGACTTTATGCACGTACGTCTAAGTATAAAAATTCCACTATACCATATTTAGCACGTACTCTATGTGATGAAGATAGTGTCAGAAATGAACTAACTAACCTTCTTAGCACCACCAAATAGACCATTTCCCTCAACCTTACAGCATCATACTTTATTGTTATTGTACTTCTTATATTTATAATCCTCTCAATATTTTCGTTTTGTTTGTATTATTTTTCATAAGTGTGGACATAATTTTAAGCTGTATTATGACTGCTAACTTTGTATTTCACCTCACTATACCATATCAACAGAACATTACACCCAATTATTCATAACATGCTAAAGTTTCCAAACTGAATCGACAATACTGTTTGAAACAAACTCACTGTTATTAGTATTTATTATTATTATTATATCTAATAACTATGTCGTTAATGTGGACAAATTCCTCCGATTAATTTTTGTTTTAATTTTTAATTTTATATACACTTTGAGTAAATCAGATGCAATATTGTGACAAATGCTGAGAATTCCATTCTGTATTATAAGTACTGTTTTTGGAATAAAGTAAATTATTATTATTATTTATTTTCAGGTAAAGGATGCGATCGATCTATTTACACTTCGACGCCATGCTGTAAAAATTATCAGTAAATTAGGCGTTCGAAAAATTCCCGGTGGTTGGAATCAAGCTTTACATGAAGTTAGCCTCATGAGAAGATTATCAGCCTGTCGACATGTTGTCTCCCTAGTCACTGTGTTACGTTTACAAAATCCAGATCGCTTATGCCTAGTTATGGAGCATTGTTTAGGCTCAGTGCATGATTTACAAGCTGCTGGAGTACCATCAAATACACTTGTAAGCTCAGAGAATGAATTCGAGTCGAATGAAACATCAGGGAAACATGAAACACTCAAAGACGACGGTTCACATGACGAAGACACTACAAAGAAATCCTCTGTATTAAAGTTAAACAAAATCCGTCGATTTCATACAAGGCTGCCCATGATTTCAACACAAATCCACCAAGAATTAGACTCCAAAATTTCCAAGCTGAAAAATCGTAAAGTATCCAGTGTAGAACATTCAACACGTCGCACTGTAAAGAACTCCTCACAACAAACACAACAACAGCAGCAACAACAACAATTTCGTCGACTTCCTGAATCTCAAGCACATGCCTACTTCTTACAGGTATGTTAATTGTTTCATTCATTCCTTTTTGTATTTTAAGCGTAAACCATAGTGCTTTAGGCTTTGAAGCTCCAGTAACTATGATGTTTTCATTGGGTGAGATTGCTAACCTCACACTTTAGCCTTCTCTCATAATCGTAACCCGGATCACGTGTGGAGTGGTTGGCGAGTATTTTATCACATTGAACCACCCACATATAAAAACACTCCCGCATCGGGAGTCGAATCCAGACCGTCTGAATGAAAGCCAGGAATCCTTACCGCTGGACCACGCGGGAGACGGCTTAAACAGGTGGTATCGTTTCCTCTGTGTTTTTTAGCCACAACGTCAGAGTATGTAACGCTGAATCGTATAGTCCTTGATATCATTATATATGTTGGATACTGAAATTCACTTAGGGGGAAACCTTCTAGGCCTAGTATGAGTTGGGGCCTATCAGCAGAATCAGCATATTCTTTGATATGATATGGGATATGACTACGGGATGGCATATTTTCTCAACTTCAGGTTGGAACTCAGTTACTCACTTTTCAAATCCAATAGCTGACTGATAATAAAATCATTCAACCCTCAACTTATCTCTCTGTAGACATCATGCGAAAAATCGTTCACAATGAGGCCGATGTATTCACTCTCATTAGTTGTTAAGATTCCTTCATTGGGGAAGCTTTTTGCTTCAGAACTTATATTTGTGGCTCGTTGGTCGTCATTGGTCGAATGATAGCTGCGTATCATCCGATGCCGAAGTCACTGAGTATATATATATATATATACACACACAAACACCACCAAGGTATTCTGTTCTCAACTGATTAACACTGTACTTGCATTTGGCGGTGAGCCATATCTATTTTGTGTGTGAGGGCTAGTAAGACAACGTGACAACTATCCAGATATCGGTAGACGGCGCTGAGTTCGAACCTGTGATCCACTCACTGTTTAGAAGCTGACCGCCTAAACTACTAAGTCACATTCCCTTCCATCTGATACGTAGTGTCTGATGCTATCCTGTTTATTAATTAGCTGGCTAATATTGATATATATATATATATATATATATATATATATATATATATATAAAGAAAACTATAAAACTCAAGTTTCGAAGTTGTGTGATTATAATTGATAGGATTACGAACAGTAGATAATTTGTTCGAAACGTCATCCAGTAAGTAATACTGTTTCACTGTGTGATATATTTAATAAACAAATTAATGTGGAATTGCATACTACCACAGAGTGCCCAAGTGTCACACATATATCAAGCGTCACTGAAGCTTCATAGCTTAGACCTTGAAGCCGTATATTCCACTCGGAACGCACAAAAAGGAAAAAAAGACGTCTCTAACCTAAATACTAGGTGATAGGAGGTTTTATTCTGTCTAATAGGGGGGGGGTAGCGGGAATTAATTCCCTCGAGTTTGCTTCCCTTCCGATTGTCCCCAATCCTTTTTTTCTTCATTAAACGATCTAACAATTCTGTCGTTTCTCTTCTTTTTCTTCCAATTTAATTATAGCTGATTGATGGGTTACATTTCCTACATCGTAATGGCGTCATACATCGTGATATAAAACCAGCGAATCTTTTGTTAACTCCAGCGCCTGGTTGTGGCTTAAGTGAATTTGGCAGCCCAAATGGTACAGTCGACTTACCCGATCATAATTGGTTATGCGGTACTGGTGGACAATCATCATTTTGTGGTCGTTCACTAGCTGATCTGTTGGCTGCATCACGTGGTTGGCTGGTGAAATTAGCTGATTTCGGTGTATCTGCATCAGTGTCAGCTTTCAATTCAAATGATATGGTAATGCGTTCGTTGTCGTGCTCTGTTCTTTATTTTTCTCTGCTCCTTGTTTTTGCTTATCCTCGGCAAATTATCATGTCTCATAGGATGCGAACACACGGATGACCTTGAGCTGACCAATCATAAAAACAAGTAATTTTTACAAGAAAATGCATGAAAACATTAAATAGGGTGTCTGTTTTTCTCTGACATGACTTAAAAAAATATCCCAGTTATAATGAGGAGTATCAGTTTTTAAGTTAGACCAGTTTCTGTACTTGTATTTACTCTGAGGTGACTGAAGATGATCTTTTTCTGTGACCCATCTATAGCTCTTATCCTGTTTTTCAGTCTTCTCCAAAAGCCGTCCATTGAATCCCTATGGTTTCCAGCAAGAGGATCGACGACTACTTACTAGGAAATGTGGATAATAATAATAAAACAAATTGAAACAAATAATACCAACTCCAAACCTATCCCTTATCATAACCTTAACCCTGACCGTAGTTATAACCCTAACGAGCTATTAACACATTGTCCAAACAGTACTTAAACCTCATCTAGGTGAAATTCGCTCCTTAATTGGTGAATAGCGTTCACATTATCGATATAATAATGACAGGTCTCGTTATCCAACGAAAAGCATCTCTTCAAGGTCATTTCAGCGTGATACTTTAACTTCACCCTTTTTCCTAAATACCTTATTTTACAAAATTATTATATTATCACTATTATCATGCTAATCATTGCGTCTGCAGAGTGCTCGTCAACTATGCACGACACGTTGTTCAGAGTTCGATTCTTGACTAACACTCCTCCTAACCGGTAAATTGGGAAGATTGGATGTGTCAGACTAGCAACGCGCTTCCCTGTAAAAACACCACAGTTAGTGAAACTCTGGAAGGCCACGCTTCAAGCTCTTATGTTCCACTCTCAGAGCACCAGGAATAATAAAAGTCGAGTATTTTTCAGTACCACAGTACCAAAATTCTAATGTTATGTCAATGAAAGAGACTCTGCTCTGCACAAAGTGTAGCATTTTAAAAGTTGGTACACCATTTAAAAGAAGAAAAATGAAACTACGGCAGACAGTACATACTGAAGAAGAAAATTTTAGGTGAAAATTAATTAATAATAATAATTTACTTTATTCCAAAAACAGTACTTATAATACAGAATGGAATTCTCAGCATTTGTCACAATATTGCATCTGATTTACTCAAAATATATATAAAATTAAAAATTAAAACAAAATGAATCGGAGGAATTTGTCCACATTTACGACCTAATTATCAGATATAATAATAATAACAGTGAGTTTGTTTCAAACGGTATTCTCGATTCAGTTTGGAAACTTTAGCATGTTATAGATTATTGGGTCTAATGTTCTGTTGATATAGTATAGTGAGGGGAAATACAAAATTAACAGTTATAATACAGCTTAAATTATGTTCACACTTATGAAAAAAATAAACAAAACGAAAAAATTGAGAGGATTATAAATATAAGAAATACAATAACAATAAAGAATGATGCTTTAAGGGTAAAGGAAATGGTTTATTTAGTAGTGCAAAGAAGGTTACTTAGTTCATGTCTGACACTATTTTCATCACATAAAGTACGTGCTAACTATGGTATAGTGGAATATTTATACGTACGTGCATAAGTTCTTCTGAAAAGACTTCTTGTTTTACCTGAGGAGACTCAAGGCTGGAGCTGCGGGCAGAGTGGGTGCTCAGAGTCTGACAAAATTCCTCTAGCGAATTTGTTGTATGACATCAAGTGCCTATCAGTGACAATGTCAACGATATGGCCCAATGGGATACCACTCGTCCTACTGACAGTCTTCAGAGTTCTACGAAGTATGACATAGTCCTTTTTAAGCAATCCAGGAAAGAATAAGGGTGAACAATAAAGAAGAATAGGTAACATGGGAGGGCTGACAAACTGTAAGAGGAGGAGAGATTGGGTTATGCCTGAATGCCTTAACTTCTTAATGTAAAAAGTCAAACGAAATATTCTTTTAAAAATCGCTAAGACATGAGAGGACCAGGATAGGTCAGAAGAGAGAAGTAAACCAAGATACTTAACTTCAGACTTGGTTTCTATATCAGTATCATCGATTTTGCAAGGGTCATAGGAACCAACGGCTTCATTTAGCTTTCGTTTACATCGCAAACTGAAATTAACAGTCTGACATTTGGAAGGATTAAGTTTAAGGCCGTTAGACGAAGACCATTTGCTAATTCTTGATAGACAGTTGTTAATCTTAATGCAGTCAAGCTGAGAGTTAACAGACATTGAAATAGTTAGATCACCGGCATACTTAACAAAGTTCATTTCATCGGAGTGAGGCAAGTCATGCAAGAAGCAAGAAAACAGAAAAGGAGAAAGGACAGCGCCTTGAGGGACACCAGACTCAGTAAGCAATGAAATGCATCATTTGAAAAAAAACAGAACAAGAAGTGAATACATCAACACCGTCGGAAACATTTTCCAGCCATATCATTAACATTAACTTTTAACAGTATGAAAAAAAATTTGGGCATTGGGAATATGTGATATTCATTATTATAAAACCTTTGATATATTTCTCAATGAATGAAAAAGAGTTAAACGATATTGTTGTTTTTACTGACGCTTCGCTATTTTATACTGCTGCTAATAGCTTTATCAAAGTAGTAGTATTAAATCTCAACTTGCATTATATAACAACTTAATCACAGTTCATCGAGCATGGGGTAATTTTTACGTTGGTCAGTTGGTAATGATAGCGAACCATGTGTAGATTGTTGGATTTCATAAGAGTATAAAACTATACAAAACAGCATGTGTTTGCACAATGATGAAATTGCTTATCACATTCGTGTTGATTTTGTCATTTCATGGGGGAGTACGGTGTCGTAACCACGTCAAATTCTGTTTTAGTCCATCAATCGTATTCAGACAATTTGGATTCCATTTGATATAAAGTGCTTCTGATGATATGAGACGTTCTTTGTGATTTGTGAAATTTTCCTGGATTATTTCAATATTGTCAAAATCAATTTTGTGACCTGATTCTATTGCGTGTAGGATGAGCTATAACTGATGATTTTTCAAGCTTTTCTAGTTCACTAACTGGATTTCTCGGTGGTCACACTATAAAAGTAACTTACAGCTTGGTACGTGAGAAACCCTATTCTGATTAACTGAGTTCAAACATTCTTAACTCAATCAATCTTTGCCGTTTACCTGAATATATATATATATTTGCTTCTGAGTTAACATTATGAAGGCCTGGAGGATTTCAAAGCAGACCTATTCCACAAACTTATATCATCTTAAATATAATAATCGAGAACTGGAAATCACTTGAAAGTTGTTTCACCTCAGTTTGGGACACATCGACGACAATGTGCGGTCAAATATCTACAGACCTTACACTCAACATTAATCCACTAGTTGCATGGAAACAGTTTCGAGTTGAATATCCTGGAATTATTTACATCAGTTAATTTGTATTTTGCGTTGATTGATTCTATTACACAGAAACGTTCGGTCTCTGTTGACATATCTGTTACTAGTACACGGATGCCTCAATGACGTCTGAGATTAACATGTTACTTAGTGAATGGTGACTAACAACGGAATCCAGGATGCGTATTCCATCTTATTCGGGACTCGTCATCTGGATGTACCTGTATTCCCAGTTAGTGGTGGTGTTTCTGTTGATACTCGAACCTTAGTACCCATTGTTTCAAACTCCAAGGCGTTGTCCATTAGGCTGCTTGGATCATGAAGGCCACTTCTTGTGCAACAACTTTCAATTAATATTTGTTTTATTTTATTTTGTGTTTCGCGTCGATTGATTATATAGAACCGAAATGTTCGATCTCTGGTACGATGGGCACTGGATTCGAGCCTCAGCGAGAACCCCATCACCCACTGGGGAATTAGGTCCATCCTCTTGACGAGTCCTAAATAGGACGAAATCCACTGCTAGTTACCACCATCTATGAAGCAGCATGCTGAAATTCTTTTGTGGAAACTCGTGACTGTTATTATCCATCCAGTTGGCCGTTTATTTATTGATGACTATAGATGGCAGTTACTAGTGAGCAGAAAATACAGGTCATGTCTGAATATTATCCCTGAGACTTACTCAGCCCTAGCTTCATAGATGAAATATTTGTCTCTCCTGCTGACGTTTACTGTAATTGATTATCCCCGTAGATTTCCTCTTGATTTTATCCACTTGTATTGTTATTGACCCTCGCACTGGCGACTTGACATTCATTCTTTTTGTGTTTGTGTGACCTATTTTTTTATTGATTGATGAATTCGATCTATGCCCGCATGTCTATCTATATCTGTTAATTGCAAGCTAATTTGTATACCAGGACTATACGAATTTTTCGCTTTCATTGTGTGTTGCCTCTAAGATTTTTTACACTGTCCCAATCGATTTGATGTCTGTAGTTATCGAGGTGAATTTACATGAATGAATGCATGTCAATAAAAATATGTAGGTCACACATCAAGTGAGTGAGAGAATCAATAACAAACACTTGCTATCTAGATCGAAACGATCTAATCATCACCGGAAGGCGGAAATCATCTCCGGTGTATACAGACAGACTCAGCTCAGACGAGCGAAACAGCTGTCCACTATTTTGATCAATTTGATTAGAGATAACAATCCCTAATGATTTATGTCAGGAGTGTCCAACTACTTATAATATGAATCAACCAAGTAGTATGTATATATTTTTTCCTTTACATTCCCAGTGGAACATAAGGTTCAAGCAAGAGGCTTGGAGTTCCGGTAGCAGTGACGCCTATATTTACGGGATGGGATTGCTAGCCTAATGCCCAATCATCCCTCTTTACCAGTCTTATTATTGGCTTGGCGAGGTAAAGGAGTGTGTTGGTAGCCGGGGATCGAACTCCGGAGCACACACATGATTGGTGATCACCCTACCTCTGTGCCACCGACGTAGGTCATATATCGTTTTTGGTGATCAGAATAATTTTGGTTTCCAAAGAAAACTGAGTAAACTACAAATTCACGGACCGCTTGATTGGGTCCCAGTGGCTTAATGGTCTACGACCTCGCTAGCGTTGTAACCAGAAGCTCCTGGATTCGAACCTCCTTTGGTGGGTGCGTGCTGATGAAGAGTCCCGCGAAACAGCTGTACAGTGCTCCCAGGTTTTCCAGTGGTTCTCTAACCAATGTCAGCTCATGATGAAATCCTGTAACCAATCAAACAAACATCGTTCTACTGCAATTTTCAAGAGCACAAGTATTGAAGAAGACATTCTTCTGAGAAAACCGGTGGAAATTGGCAATCATAAGTGTAAATAAATCGCTCAAAAGACAACTACATACGTGAAATTAGGGGAAAAGATGCGACTAGGTCGCATAACATGTGACTTATGAAAATATCATTGTCTCTAAACCAGTTCTCATTTTTTGTCCTTTTTATCAGTAAAATACCAAATTATCACCTCTATTTTTGCATTCAGCCTGAAAAATTGGCATATCGCATTAATTGGACGAATGTGGATGTATAATCAATGTATAGCAAACCAAAGCAGGACTAGATATTTTATTAGCTGCTTCAGGATAGTCAGCACTTGACCCTAAATCTAGGCCTAATTCTTCTTGACACACGTTAACAAGGCATATCTCTTCAACTCTCTCCAAAAGTCGAACTCGGATCACCTGATAACAACACAATCAGAGACGTTATCATCACTGTCTTACTCAAACTGTCATGTGTGTACCCACAATTATCTCATTGGTGTGGTCAGTCAGATATGTCTGTCGCCAGACAGAAACAAATCGCATGTCACATATTATGGGAGTCAACCAACCAAAATCCAACATGCAGATAGTGCCTACTATTCACCCTTGCCATATATATATATATATATTTTTGCTTCGTTGGTCATTTTTTTCTTTAACGGAAAAATTAGCGAGGCGTTTGGAGTAAACACAGGAGTCAGACAATGGTGCTTATTATCACCAATGATATTCCTAATTGTGGTGGACTGGATTATGCGTTACACATTAGGAAACGAGAAGACAGGGATATCCTGAACCGACGTGAAAAAACTATAAGACCTGGATTTCGCGCGTGGATGACTTATGTTTGATGTCACACAAAGTCGACGACTTACAAGCGAAAACCGACAAACTGGTCGAAGAAGCAGCAGAGACAGGACTCCAGGTGAACATAGACAAGACGGAGGTTATGAAAATAACCAACCAACATTAACAAGAACAGCAGCAACATCCAGTGCCAATCACCATCAACGGGAGAGATTTGAAAGAGGTTACTTCGTTCACTTATCTAGGGAGCATTGTCTCAACTACAGGAGGAACGGACGAGGATGTCAAATCGAGAATTGCGAAGGCGAGAAACACATTCATCAACCTGAAACCAATCTGGAAATCTTCGTCATTCAACTCAGCATCAACAACAAAATTTGTATTTTCAATACAAACGTCAAGTCAGTCAGTTCTTCTATACGGATCAGTAAACTTGGCAGGTCACAAAGAATATTTTCAACAGCCTCTTGCATAACTTTATCAACAGCTGTCTTCGCTCTATACTCAAGATCAGATGGCCGCCGGAAAGAATCACCAACAAGAAATTATGGGAACAAGCAAATCAGCAACCAATCGCTCAACAAATATCCAGGAGAAAGTGAAGATGGATTGGACACCCCAAGGGTGACATGGAGGAGATCGTGTGAAGAGGAATTAAAACAGTATGGACTAACATGGATGCAGGTGAAAAGTACAGCAGAAGACAGAAACAAGTGGAGACGTGCAGTTGAAGCCCTTTGTTCCACTAGGAACCCAAGGGAACAATAATAGTATAACCGTCTGTGTGGGTCTCCTGGGTTTTACTAGTTTCGAGTTAGGGAATAAATAGTTAGTTGACCAGGAAATTATCCAGAGTTCATTGTTGTAAATTAGCATTCGTATATATATACTCGACGATATCATGACAGACTCATAATTAACTAGCTAATCTGTTACGCTTCAATGATGGTTATGTTGATTGGTCACTAGGAGGAGGAGGAGTAACCAGTGTCATGTTTCTAGCCCTTTGTGTTGATTGGTGCGTAGTTATTTTAACAACCAGTTATTTACCAACCTAAAGTCATATATATATATATATATATATATATATATATATATATATATATGACTATACCGTTTACAGGAGACTCAGCTACTGAATTACTACCATCGAAATTTCGAAAAATAATGGCTAAAGCATTCTTCACCGCTTTACTGTGTTTAAAATTCATCACTCGTTGTATAATTCCAACGCGAGTAATGGATAAGCTGCCGATTCTGACCATTTCAATGTACACATATAAATTGAACTAGACTTCGCCAATGATATATGTCTGATTTCCCACAAACTGGAAGATATGCAAGCGAAAAGCAACAAAATGGCAGAAGAAGCATCCAGAGAAGATAGGACTTCAGGTGAACATAGAGAAAACAGAGGTGATGAAGATTCCTGGACAAGAACAACAACAACAGACAACGATCAGCATAAATGGAAGGAACCTGAAAGAAACAACCTCTTTTACCTACCTGGGAAGCATTGTTTCAACTACAGACGGACGGAACTGACGAGGATATCAAAGCAAGAATCGGAAAAGCAAGACAAGCTTTCACTACTGTCAAGTCTGTGTGGAGGTCAACAGCACTACTCAGCATCAAAAATAAGATCCGGATTTTCAACTCCAATGTGAAGTCAGTCAGTGCTACTATACGGATCAGAGACTTGCACTGCGCGTCATAGAGAGCATCTCAAACAAACTACAGACCTTCATTAACAGTTGTCTTCGCTCAATACTCAAGATCAGATGGCCGGCCAGAAAAGATCAGCAACAGAGATCTCTGACAATGAGCGAACCAACTGAGCAGGAACCGATTGTGAAACAAATAGGCAGGAAGAAATGGAGATGGATTGGCCATACTCTGAGGAAACCATCAAGTGACATCACAAGATAGACCATCGCTCGAGTGGAACCCGAAAGGGAAGCGGCGAGTTGGTCGTCAGTGCGAGGGTGACTTGGAGGAGGTCATGTGAAGAGGAGATGAAGGCGTGTGGGCAGACTTGGAGCCAGGTGAAGACTCTAGAAGAGAACCGAACGCAATGGAGACGCACGGCTGAAGCCCTATGTTCCTCTAGGAATTAAAGGAAACAATAATAATAATAATTCTTGTAGAGACAATTACATAGGTAGAACGACTCAGAGAGCCTAGCGTCGCCTTCCGGAGCATTGTCCAACGGGGTTAGGTAAAGGTGTTTTAAAGTCACCTAGAAGTTCCATGCTGGCACACCTAATGGATACAGAGCACACAAGATTGTCAAAAATTCAGCTTTTGAGATTACTATACGGGGTTCCACCTCAACTCCCTAGGGGTTGGTACGTCTTCGATTGCTAAGCAGTTGCCATAATGATTCTTCAACCCATTCTCTGTGTTCCGAAAAAAGTTTGTTCAACCCTATCATCCTCCCTTGTCCTTCACCTCAACCTACGTCAACTCCTAGCTTAGTGATAGGGAGTGAAGTGATAGAACATGTTGACCACTTCACCTATTTGGGAAGTTGTATCAGCACCAACGGATTGATTGGTGACGAAATCACAGCACGGATCCAGAAAGCTCGGGCTGCTTTCGCTAACTTACACCATCTCTGGCGTAGACATGACATCCGGCTATCAGCCAAGGGACGTATGTACTGCTCAGCAGTTCGCTCCGTCCTTCTCTATGGCTCTGAAACATGGCCAATACGAGTTGAAGACATGAAAAGATTGACTGTTTTTGATCATAGATGTCTACGATCTCTTTCTCACGTTAGGTGGTATAATAAGGTAAGTAATGCTGATGTTAGGCGTAGAGTGTTGGGCAAAGAGGGAAAATCGATGGACGAGGCTGTAAAGTTACATAGATTGAGATGGTTGGGTCACGTGCTGCGCATGCCTAACCATCGCCTCCCCCGACGGGCATTACTAGCTGATATAGGTGCAGGTTGGAAAAGAGTAAATGGTGGCCAAACAAAAACATGGCCTCATCAATCCATGAAATCCCTGACAGTTAAACTGAGTCAGGTAGGGAGATGCAGACTTCCGGGTTGGGGCCCTCAGGACTCTAAGAATCGATGGCTGAAGACACTAGGTGACATGGCTCAAAATCGTTTTCAATGGCTTACGCAGATGTATTCAGTCTCTGTAATCTCTCATATTCCTTTCTACCATAACTCATTCTGTTTCACTCCTATACTTATCAAAACTATACTGATTCTCTTCACTCATCTTCTTGTCTACCTTTGTGTGCTCTTTGGAACGTGGCAACTGGAACTGCTGCACTTCGGTGCCAAGTTCTATGTTGAATCCAGCAGCCAGCCGCAGCAAAATAGTTATCTCTCACGATGACACCCGATAATTGTAAATATTATCTTATTATTTTATTTTAATTGTAATGCTAACTGTATTATCAATATCATGCAGTGCTGTAGTTAAACATTTTATTCTCGGTTGCACAATTTATGATTATTATATTATCTAATTGATTTGTGACAATAGTTATTTTCCCCTCTACTTCTAATGTATACACTCACTGTTACCTAGACTATGTGAGTACTTGGACGAATTTATCCCTTTTATTATTATTATTATTATTATTATAACCACCTCGGTTGTTATCTGTTAATTCGCATCCCTGAACTCTGATCTCATATTCTGCTGACCACATTAATTCAAATGCCTATGACCAATATTTCATTATGTAAATGTAAAGGCTGATAAGAAAATATGCATTTGTTTTTATGGTGTTCTATGGTAAAAATATAGATAGACGTATGCTACTTACTAGTAACAAGTAGTATAAAGTTATACACAAATAAAAGAGTATCAAAAGATAGGTAAGAAAGGAATTAACTGTGTTTCATATTTTAAATAATAAGAATATCTGTTTTCTGTTCCTTCTTTTCTTCTAGATTAGCGGTGGACAAACTACACCAGCTGTTCAACCACCGGAAGTTGCCAAAGGTGTACAATCAATATTTGATGGTGCCAAGCTGGACGTTTATAGTGCTGGTGTAACATTATATTTTATGCTAACTGGTCACGTACCATTTTCATGTCAAAATGTGTTACAAATATTTGAAGCAATCGTTAAAGGTGATTATACTATCCCTGGACATGTATCAACAAATGCATCAGATTTAATTAGAAAAATGATGCTTAAAGATCCTAAGGTGAGTCTATTCCTTCAGGTTCCAGGTATAACAAAGAACTTCAACAGGAAGGACATCTCCATTCCACTCTCTTCTGTTCTGTTCTGTTCTGTTTTCTTTTTTCCAGCTGGATCCATGACTCTGCATAAGTTTCCATACTATATCACCCTCGAAGCCACGCCCATTTCGTCGTTCCCCATTAGGGTCCCACTCGATGTCATGCCTGGTGCCTGATAGTCAGTCATTCAACGGTCTCGTCAGCTTTTTATCACTGAAGGCACTAAAAAGCTAGGCGTTTTGTCTTTTTTTCTGATTCTTCAACAACAAGTGTACTCAACTTCTGCATTATGAGATTCAGGCTGAAATTACAAGACCTCTGTAAGAACCTTGATGCATCACTCAACAGGTCACAGTTTAAAAGTTCGTCTGTTGAAAGACTATGGTAGCCAGGCTACCTTTGACATCACCCAACTAACGAAAGAAAAGTGTTGTACTTATGCCTGTTGCTTTGAACACCGATAGTCTATGGTCAGTTTCTTTGACCTGCACAAACAATAGTAAATATATTTATCACAGAGAGATTGAATTATGCTAAGATTAACTATGCAGCACTATTACTGTTATCTTTTTAACTTGAGAAATGTCCTTGACATAGCTCATTGGTTCTAGACAAAAAATATACCTTCATGTATCGAAGAAGAGTTAGTGATTCTTTTGTGGTATGCTCGCCAATCATACACAAGATCCCGGTTCGATTTTCAGCTGATGCACCTGTAAACCTAGCTATCAACCAAGGGACGTGTGTACTGCTCAGCAGTTCGCTCCGTCCTTCTCTGAAACATGGCCAATACGAGTTGAAGACATGAAAAGGTTGACTGTTTTTGATCATAAATGTCTGCGATCTCTTTCTCACGTTAGGTGGCACAATAAAGTAAGTAATGTTGACGTTAGGCGTAGAGTGTTAGGCAAAGAGGGAAAATCAATCGAAGAGGCTATAAAGTTACATAGATTGAGATGGCTAGGTCACGTGCTGCACATGCCTAACCATCGCCTCCTCCGACGGGCATTACTAGCTGATATAGGTGCAGGTTGGAAAAGAGTAAGTGGTGGCCAAACAAAAACATGGCCTCATCAATCCATGAAATCCCTGACAGTTAAACTGAGTCAGTTAGGGAGATGCAGACTTCCGGGTTGGGGCCCTCGGGACTCTAAGAATCGATGGCTGAAGACACTAGGTGACATGGCTCAAAATCGTTTTCAATGGCTTACGCAGATGTATTCAGTCTCTGTAATCTCTCATATTCCTTTCTACCATAACTCATTCTGTTTCACTCTGATACTTGTCAAAACTCTATTGATTCTCTTCACTCATTTTCTTGTCTACCTTTGTGTGCTCTTTGGAACGTGGCAACTGGAACTGCTGCACTTCGGTGCCAAGTTCTATGTTGAATCCAGCCAGCCAGCCAAACCTAGCTTAGTTCACTAGCTGATTGATAGCGATCCCCCAGAAAAGAGGAAAGGTTTGGTGTTAGGCTAGCCACCCAACTCCACGAAAGCAATTTAACACCCTCATCCCTACTGAAATTTAAAAGCTAGTTTTTGAATAGGGGAAATAATAATAGTAATAATGGCTTTATCGCAAACAGTACACTTGATACAAATACGGAATTTTCAGCATGGAATACACTACTTTATCTAATTTTCTTTCCACATAGTAAGGTGGAAATAATTGACGGAGGATGTCGATAAGAAAAAATGAATGTAGCACTAGTGACTACAATACACTAATGATGGAATACCAGAGGCTGTTTGCTTACTGTTTCACAGTAAGTTGGTAGTTTCATAGTTAACACTTTTTTCATCGCATAAAATGCCCGCCAGTAATAATGACTTTATTCGAAACAGTACCTTTGGTACATTGTGGAATTTCAGTAGAGTTTACATACTTAGCCGTCTGAGCATTAAGTCTTTCATGATTGCTTCTATTCCTACCTGTTGAGATGCAAGCGGAGATTGCTCATAGCTCGACCAGATTATATTTACATGGAGTTCAAGTATCTGTCCAACCACGATCGCTCATAATCTCTCATCTTCTCCTCCTGCCCACACGCTCTCCTCCATGTTACCCTCGGACCAAAGCCCCACTCGTCGTTTCCCATTCGAATTCCAGACGAGCAATGGCCTGCATTGTGCCCGATGTTATTCGACGGTCTCCGTGTGTGCCTTATCCATCCCAATTTTCTCCTACATATTTGTTAAACGCTAGGATCGTGGTTAGTTTGTTCCCATAGTTCCTTGGTGCTAACTCTTTTTGACCGGCTGCCATCTTAGGCAGCTGTTGGTAAGGCTTTTCGTGATGCTCAGTGCAAGTTTCTGACCTACATAGAAGAACTGACTGTCTTGAAATTGGTGTTGAAAATCTGAATCTTGTTGTTTATGCTGAGGCGGAGTGCAGAAGATTTCCAAACCGATTTTGACGTGATGAAGGTGTATCTTGCCTTCCCGATGCTGCATAGCTTTAATGTCTTCATGAGTGCCAACTGCCTGTGGTTGAAAACGCACTTCCTAGATAAGTGAAGAAAGTAACCTCTTTCAAGTATTTTCCCGTTGATAGTGACTGGTGCTTCTTATTGTGGCTGTTGGTTGGTTATCTTCAAAACCTCCGTCTTCTCTATGTTCACCTTGAGTCCTGCTTTCGATGCCTGCCTCTTCAGCAAGTTTGCTGGTTTTCGTCCGCAAGTCTTCGAGTTTGTGTGACATATGACATAAATAATCAGTTAGAGAACCATTGGAAAACCTGCAGAGAGTTATTGGACAGCTGTTTCGTCTTAATTTGGAAGTCTTCATCAGTACTCACCCACCACAGAAGGTCCTGGGGTGGAAGTTCCTGTGATGGGTGCGTACTAATGGAAAGTCCCGAACTAGGGCGAAACAGCTGTGCAGTACTCCGAGGTTTTCCAATGGTTATGTAACCGATGTCAGCTCATGATGAAATCCTCCAACCGAACAAATAAAATCCCAGAAAACCAATACTTAAAAACATAAATAATCCTCAAAGAGTCCGGATCCTCTAGAGTCTTCTTACTGATCCAGCGTAATCCTGTTTTCTCACTCCTCACAGTCTGCCTCACAATCCAGCTCACCACATTCAGGAATATCATTGGTGATAAAATGCAGTCTTGTCTCACTCCTGCATTGCCTTCAAAAGTTTCGCTGTGTTTTCCGCCGTAGCTTACTTGACACATGACATTGTCAAATAGCTGTTGAATGAGGCTGATAAAGGTTTGGTGAGTCTCCAAATTACTTCTTGGTCAACGTTGTCGAAGGCCTTTTCAAAGTCGATGAAGTTTGGGTAGAGTAATACAGTATTGTGTATTTAATGATAGCGTTTCAAAGTGAATTTATACTGCTGCCTATAATCATGTCAAGATATTCATATGGTGTTCAGATTTTGGGTAATTTTCCATATTTCTGGTATCGGTATTGCGTCATTCCTATTGCGCATGCACTTGATACTCATGCATACGAATGATACTACAGAACAATTTACAACGACTCTAATATCAATAACATAGGCCAGAGAAATAGATTGGGATATGGGGGATTGTAAGTACCCAATTGTCTAAGTATACAGTTGTCCTAGTAGTCTCTACCTCTAACATATGCTCTCTGATATATTCAGTTTCAGATTGACCGGTCTACAGAAATCAATCAAGTACGCGCTAACTTTAGATTGCTTTTTTCTATCACACTATGTCTGCAACAATCATAACACGGGCATATTTGATAGCCGAATTGTGTTTACTGGTGAATTGATGCGTACAGATATCTGTGAAAATACGTGAATCTTACACTGAAATCTCCATTTGTACATGCTCTTCATATTGTGCGTTATTTTTTTTAAATCTTCCTTTCGTGGTTTGCTTTTCATGCTGTTTCACACGAATATATCATTTCTCCTCTTCTCTATTTAATCCCTCGCTCTGCAGAAGGATGGATATCACATGCACGCAATATACTACTTAAAAAAGTCTTATCAGAAACCACCGACAACAAATCTATGCATAATGTGATTTTCAGCATTTGTCACAATATTACATCAAAATTTACTCAAAATATAAATAAAATTAACCACAGGAATTCGCCCACATTTACAGTAGGGAATAATGTCAAAAATGTTCAAAGTATAAAATGGAATAATAATAATGATACTATTAATCATAACGAACAGTGGGTTTGTTTCAAACAATACTGTCGATACAGTATGGAAATTTTAGCATGTTATAGAGAAATTTTGAATCTAATGTTCTCTTGATATAGCATAGGGAAGGGAAAAACAAAAAATAACAGTTATTACGGAGCTTAAATGATGTTTACACTTATGAGAGAATAAACAAAATAAGAAGTGAGAGGATTACAAATATAAAAAGAATAATAACAGCAAAGCTTGGTGGTATAAGGGTTGGAAAATTGTTTATTTACAAGTGGAAAGAAGGTTAATTAGTTAGTCAGTTCGTGTCTGATACTAAATTCGTCACATAAAATACGTGCTGCCAAATATAATATCGTGGAGCTTTTATGCTTAGACGTGTGTGCATAACGTCTTTTAAAAATGACTTCTTGTTTTACCTGAGGAGATGCAAGGTGGAATCTGCGGGTAAGTGGGTGTTCAAAGTCGTCTGACAAAATCCCTTTAGCGAATTTGTTGCATGAAATCAAATACCTATCAACGATAACACATTTTTTTTATTTCCTTCACGTTCCCCAGTGGAACATAGGGCTTCAAGCTAGTGGCTTGAAGTTTCTGTAGCAGTGTTTATTTTACAGGATGGGGTTGCTAGCCTCATGCCCAACCTTTCCTCTGGCTTAGCGAGGTAAAGGAGTGCGTCAGCAGGGAATCAAACCCCGGATCATGTGCATGGTCGGCGAGCAACCTAACCGCTATGCCACCGATAACACATTGGCAGATGAAAATAACAGAAGAGAAAGGACGGACCTGCTTTACATGTGAAAGGTCTTATTGTCTCAAAACAATTGTTAAAACACTATGCTATATACTACTACTGAATACCATTCACATCAATCATTAGTACTTGTGTGTTAGCCAGTCAGATTGAAGTGATTTTAAAATCCAGACGGATCTAAGTTTATCAAATGGTATGACAAATTTCTGACTCAGTTTGGAAAGCAAAATTACTCAAGTCAGCAGGACATGTGATCTGCTAGATTACCACGAAGTAGCAATCGAAAAAATAAGCTTAAGTCCATGAGTAGTAGTTGTGTATACCACTCACATCAACACCAGTAATGCTCACTAGTCAGACGGACAGACGTTTCGCTCGAAGTCAACTAACTGCGATGGAATTTCACTTTCTTCAGCTATTTTTTTGAGAACAGTGAATGATCAAAAGAGTAGCTGTTTTAAATGACCTTGCCAGATACTTAATTCACCACCGATGGCAGTCTCCAGCCTTCAGACAGAGTGTGATGAGTCACGGAAACATCATGAGTGCGTAAAAAGAAACATCAAATGAAAGTACAAAAAACACTTTGTTTTCTACATTCTCTTATTTTATTTTACTTTTATTCCCCCCCCCCTTCTTCTCTCACTTAGAAACGTTTATCGCTATTACAAATTCGTCAACATATTTGGTGTATTCAAGATCCTGTGCCACCGATGTCAGTGGAGAAAATTAAAGAGAAATTACGCAATGAATTAACACAATCAGATAGTACACCAACAAAACGACGTGGTATAATCTGTTGGCTTAATCCATTAGTCTATTTGCGTAGATCAAATTCAGAATATCCTTCACCGCATATAGATGATACAGGGGCGAGAATATTCACTGCTGAAGAAATTATGGACAACAGTGGAGGAGAACAGTGCATAGATTCATCACAGTTAACCTCAACAGAGGGAGGGGTCATTTGTAATGATGATACTGCTGTTGCACCATTCTCTGTTATTGATCGATTAAAGGTAAGTTAAATATGTGAATGGATGAGTGACTCTTTTTTGTTCTTGTCGCAGCAGTAGTACTGATTTGTTGAGATTCAAGTTAATTTCAAAGATGCAGACTTCATCACGAATCGACATCAATTAGACGTACGTACTGGACTACTGGGGGAGGTGGGAGGCTGGATTCAATTCCTGATGTGGATGATGAGTCATGCATGCTTTGTGTGTATACATACTCCTGAAGAATCTTGGACTAGGGCGAAAGAGTTATTGGTTCGTGGTATCGAAATCTACTTTGGAAGCCTACTATGATTTTCATTATGTTTGGAAAAAATTCACACTTCACAGATATTGTCTCATCCGACCACGTCTGTAGACTTAAGATATTCAAGCATCAGTTCTTTTTCTTGTTGTGACGAAAGCATTAAATGAATATTTTTTAAGAGTGTTTTTCTCTACTAAGTTTACGGAGAAACCTATATCAGTATGTGCGCTGAATACGCTGTCTAGGAAGACGATGAGACCTAACTCGAAGTTATAAACGCAACTGTGTCTTGAAGTATTTGGAACCATTTTATGATGTGTGCCTACCGATTGCTTATCCCAGTGAGAAGTGTTAACTGATATGGTCTTATTACATCCGTAAGAAAACAAACTTTTGTCACACCATTACGCGTCATATCGAACTATAATGTTACTATTAACCATTGGTCCATGAATATTGCTCGACTGCGATTTGTATGAAAACGGGAAACTTCAAAATACTATGCAATCAATGCATTCGTACTTTAATTCTCTTCCTAATGTCAGATTTGTAGTGATTCGATTAATTTTGACATCAGTAGTTTAGGAGGGTGGGGACTTCGGGATTACCACCATTCAAAACCATGAGAGCACTGAACCACAATTTCACCTTGATCTGATATTCTTCACCATATGTTGTATCAATGGTTCCATCCGGGAATTCTAACCTACTTGGTTCGAAATCCATCCACTCTATGACTGACTGAATTTTCACCGTTGAAGTCTACACAAATGTTTTACAGTTCAGGGTGCCACAATAATAATAATTATTATTATTATTGCATAGAGAATAATCAAAAGTTTAATTGATCTAGGAGAAGACAGACAGTAACTACACCTGAACTATTGAGTCATATCAGCAACAGTCTCTAACCATTGATGGTTTTAGGAACTCAGGGAGCCCAGTCTTCACACACACACCCACAGTCAAAGAATTCATGGGTTGATGCACTTTCTTGGTTTTACCACCTGTAAATTTGGCATACATGACATGTGGTCTAACCATCTCAAATGATTCACTTTGATAACCTCATCGATTAACTTTTACCCTATACACAACCCCGTTGTTACTCACTATATGATGCCATCTAGTATGAGAAAAGGAACGCAAATGACTAGCCTTTCCCTCATTTCTTCCACTTTAAAGGGCCACTTCTCACAGCCATAAAGAAGGGCAAAGTGGACCTCAGTACACACGTCCTTTAGTCGATAGCCAGGGAATTTCACGTCTAGAGTAAAGATGACGCAAGTTGCCAAATGCCAATTGAGCCTTTTGTTAAAGCTCATCATCAGTCAGTCTATGAGAGCTGATATAACTTCCCAAATGAGTGTAGTGGCCAACACGCTCAACCACTTCTTCGCTCCGTATCTTTAAACTAGGTGTCAGTGCTGACCAGTCCTGCAGCATCATCTTACCATTTGACAGGTTCGAATACCATAAGAAATATTCTACTACAGGTTTTTATAAGACTCTGCATTCTGTCAGCGTTAACACCTAGAAGGAAAAGATCATCCGTAAACTCTAAGTCGAAGAGAATTTTCCCTATTAACAAGTCATTCCCTGAGTCGCTAAAGTTGGTTAGGATTGCATCCATTAGTACATCCATGACGAAATTAAACAAAAATGAAGACATTAGGCATTCCTGACAGACACAACTGGTCTTCGTCACTTCAGATGATAAATATCTGTGAGCTGTTACACGGCTGCGTGAACTAGAATGCATCGATTCTCGGCACTTGCTTCACAACCAGACTTTGCCATAACACCTCTTGGTTAACGGAGTGAAATGCCTCCTTCAGGCCAAGAGATATGACAAGTGTTAAATACCGATAAGTATGTCTGTGTTTCAGAATATGTTATAGGGTGAAGATATATTCTTAGATTAGAACCCAGCAGTCATCGTTTCAAATTCTCGTTTCCTCCAGTTTTCCTTTTCTATCCTTTTTTCTTAGGTATATCATGATCTGGATGATGAAGATAATGAACACTCAAAACCTGAGGATATGTCAAGTTTCTTTTATTCCCCTGAAGCATGTTTACAGTATTCGGGTATTGAATCACATCTCGCCAATTTAGGTAGGATTAAATTCAATAAATAGTCGACTTTGTTTCATTAAATATTCTACGCTACTTGCTAATTTGCAAGTAGTTTAATGGTTTTAAATAAAATTAATAATACCCATTAGCTTTTTTACCGTCGTTTTAGGTTGAAACCAATGTTAAAGTCTGATGGCGATATTTCCTTCTGCTCAGACGCTTAATTATTTTTTATTTATGGCTCTTTGAGTTTTTGAAGTGTTGATCTTCCCTCTGTTCAGTAATCGAGGTGTCAGCAGACACCTTGTTTTGACAATCAACTTAGACGTAGAACAACTTACTACCAACCAGTAGTGTTTGCTAACCAGATCGAATTGATCTAGAAACTAGACTGCTGTTTCGCTCAACATCTGTGTACTTGGCTTACCTCAAATCAGAGGGCCGAATCAATTCTAACCACCAAAAATTCGGCTGTTTGCTTTGGCGAACTGGTATTAATGGACAGTCGGGAACATAAAGCCCTTACAACGTTTAATAGTACTCCTAGGTTATGATGGAGATATGTGGATGACACATTCATTACGTTGAAGTTCGTACTTACCCTTCAGTCATTCACATTTATAAACTCAATGGTGAACGGAATTCAATTCACTTTTTGAATAAGAAAACGAACAGGGTGAGTTGGCTGTGCTAGAATGTAGAATAAAACGAAGACGAGATGGTAGGTTAGATATTAGCATTAATGGGAAATCGACAACTCTAATAAGTACTTAGACTTAAATTCATCCTATTCAGAATTGGTAAAGATATGCTTGATTAAATGTTTATATAATCAGGCCACTAACCTAACTTGTAAATCAGAAGATTTAAATAGTGAAATCAAACAAATAAAGAAAATATTATTGGCGAATAACTACCCACCAAAATATATTCAGAAATGTTTGAAGACCCATAGAAAAAATAAGACTAGTAATGGAATGGACAAAGTAACAAAAATAATGCAGAAGTCAAAGCTTCTGTAGTACTGCCGTATAAAGAAGAAACCTCAGAGGCCTTATGCGGGATTTTCAAGGAGGCTCTCTCAGAGATCAACCTTCTCGGCTTAAGGACCCAATAGATCCAATTAAGAAAAATGATGTAATTTACCAAATACCATTTAATGACTGTGAGGTCAATTACATAGGTCAAACTAGTAGATCAGGGTCAACCAGATTGTTGGGACATAAAAATTTAGCTAGACCTAGAATAGTTGACCCTGATAAGTTAAATAACCTAGAAAAAAAGCTCAGCCATAGCATTACATTCACTTGCATATAGTCACAAAACAGGATGGGACAGGTTGAGAGTATTAAAATGTAATATAGTAGGGTGGAGAGCGAGGTTAATGACTGAATCTTTGTGAAATCGGAATGACGCAACGCCTATACCACGGAGACATGAAAAGTGACAAAAAACAACGAGGGAAAGTTGGGGAGAGAAAGCGAGCAAGAGAAAATATATGTAAGACAATTTGTGAAACCGTGTAACTAGATTGATGTGATTATAAGCAATAATTTATTCATACTGCATCCCTGTGTGATGTTTGAAATAAACTTATCTATTATGGAACTGGTAATGTAAAGACAAAGGCTAGGCAACAGATTGTTTATTGAGAAAATCAAGAGGTATTTATAGATTTTTATGTACATTATTGTCAGTGGAGAAGAAACGTCTTCTGATTGGTTGTTTTCTTGCTGAAGGTTATTCTGCTATTGCTTTTGTGATCGTTTCTCAGAAAATGAAGCTATATATCTGCGTATCATATTTCCACATGTTAATTCCGTTGTGATTGGCTGGTGATTTTTTCAAGGTTAAGCTTTGTTATTGTTTTTCTCATACCCCTGATTCGGGACGTAAACATTGACGTAAATTGTTGTCTACAATTTCGGCTTGCAGCTAGCTCTCACCCTGGTAATACATTGTGTCAGTAAGGTAGAGTGTACACACGAGTCCTAATAGTGTTTAATTGCATTTTGTTTGACAAACACTAAATTAACGATAAGTTTATTGGCAACAGTAATTTTATTAAATAATATCTAATTGTTAAGGTCAAAAGAATTACAGTTCATAATTATGTGTAAGTGATTCTACTCATAGAAATATAATACTAAATTGAAAAAGATAAAATTAAGGCAAGAATTGATGCGTCGGCGGCACAGCGGTAGAGTGCTGACCAACCACGCATGTGGTCTGGGGTTCGATCCCCGGCCACTGACTCACTTTTTTACCTCACTAAGCTAGTAATGATACTGGTAAAGAGGGAAGGTTGAGCATGAGGCTAGCAACCCCATCCCGTAAAAATAATGAACACCGCTGGTACCGAAACTTCAAGCCTATAGCTTGAAGCCCTATGTCCCACTAGGAACATAAAAGAATAAAAATGGCAAGAATTAAAGATAGTTAAAAACAATAGTAACTTATAAAATGGCTTAGACTAAAGGGGAAATTGTCAGATTCTTACAATCCCTGTAGTGATGATCAAAGTGAGGAATGTGCTGGCCGGTCAAATTTCTTCTGAATACATAAGTTTTGAAGGTTTCAGATGAATTTTGTTAGCGTCAACTATAATGTAGAAAACGAACTCGTAGGGCAAGATTAAGATCATTGGGAATATGATAGATAACTGTGTAACTGCCTTGTTAACATCAACACTTTATGTGTTCAGTATCTTCAAGGTGAGCTAAAACGGAGCTGTGAATACACCTTAATTGTGATAAAAGTTTTTGTATTTCCCAATGATTGAAAAAGAGCAAAGCGATATTGTTGTTTTTACTGACGCTTCGCTATTTCATGCTGCTGCTAATAGCTTTATTAAAGTAGTAGTATTAAACCAGAATTTACAAAGTCTCAACTTAATCACCGTTCATCAACATGGGGTAATTTTTACGTTGTCAAGTTGGCCAACTGGTAAAGATAACAAAACCAAGTGTGGGTTGTTGCGTTTGATAAGCTTATAAAATTATAAAAGTAGCATGTGTTTACATAATGATGAAATTGCTTATCACGTTCGTATTGATTTTGTCATTTTATTGGGGGAGTAGGGTGTTGTAACCACGTCAAATTCTGTTTTAGTCCATCATTCGTATTCAGAAAATTTGGATCCCATTTGATATGAAGTGCTTGTGATGATATGAGACGTTATTTGTGATTTGTGAAATTTTCCTGGATTATTTCAATATATTGTCAATATCAATTTTGTGACCTGATTCTATTGCATGCAGATGAGCTATGGCGATGTTTGTCCGATGTTTATCGCATCATACTCCAAACACTTTATTTTATAGATACAATTATAGTGAGAATCCTTTGAAATTTGATTTTTTATATGAACAAGTTTGCTTTATACTGTGTCTGGTGTTTTGAAGAAAACTCCGATGTTGTGCTTATTGAGTACTCTTCTGATATCGTCTGACGTTTCTGATCTATATTGGATGACAACCGTTAAGGTCCATGTCTTCAGAATACGTTTTCGACCATACTTAATGTCAGTGTTGATTTGGTTGATGAAGTTCTTTGGGTAGTTATTTTTTTTGGAGAGTTTCAGTAATTTTTGATATTTTTCTTCTTTTTCCTTCTCATCCGTTAGCAAAGAGTGTGCTCTTCTAAGAAGACTTGAAACAACTGATACCTTTGCGCTGTTGGGGTGTAATCCGAAGTCGAACTGTTTGTTCGAGTGTGTGTTCTTCCGGAATGTAGGTATATTAAAATACCCGTTTTCCATCCTCTTGACTAGGCAGTCTAGAAATGGTAGTTCACCGATGCCTGATTCTGTTCCCAAAGTAAACTGGATGCTGGGAGACTGAGTGTTTTGTTTCTCCAAGAATTAACTGAATAGGTATCGTTTCAGGTCTACAAAAGTATCATCAACGTACTTTACTTAACTGTATTTTAGGCGTGAGTATGCTTGAAAAGAAGAAAAGATCAGCGACTATTGGGGAAACTGATGAAACCATAGCGACACCATTTGTCTGTGCATACAAATTCCCCTTAAATGTAAAATAATTTCTTTTTAGACGGAATTTTAAGCTCTTAATTATTTCAGTGGTGTCCAGTGGACACCTTGTTTGTATCCCTCTTGCTTAACAGCCACGCAGCAATTTTTGGTATACTGAAAGCTTATAGAGATGTATTACTTTTGAAGTATGACTTAGTAGTGTATAGATATATACAGTGTTGAAAAAGGCTATACTTTTCTCTCCTGTTTTCATCTTTTCTCTGCTCTTAACTGTTTTAAGTTCTACCAGTGTGCTAGTGATAATCCAACGTGTTATGACCATATGATAACTCTATCTGACAGTATTAATTTATGATATACAATTCATTTTGCAGGTATTGTTCCGTGTTGCCCACATGAGTCTGAATCAAAATTACAATTTCAATCTGCATATCCTGTTCCTATGAATGCTTCACACAACGACAGTGCTTTCAACAAGGATAATCATTTATCTGACAATAATATTCAACAAAAACTGAGTCATGATATCTCTCTTCCGGTGTATGAAGCTTCACAACCGCCGAATTTTACAACTAATGCCAAGAACCAGACACTGCCAGAACCCCCTGCATGTCCAGCTGATTTACCAGTCTCTGTCCCGACGGCATCATATAGACTACCTCCTACATTTGAATTGAATTCATGTGTCACTTTTCGTACTGGTAGTCTTCCAGATGCAAGTGAATTAATCCCCTCCAATTCAGATGGTGGATATCAAGAAGAAGAAGAAGGAGCAGTAGTGGTGGAAAGCGGTAATGTTGTTGATCATTCATCGAATCAAAAAACTTGGCATTGTGGATCAAGGTTTAAAAAACCTCATGATTATACAAAGAATTCACAAACATTGCCCGATATCGATCAGGTATCTAGTGATTTTGATACTGATGACAAGACATTTATACCTGAAGAGAGTTGCTCATCAACTACTCATCGAAAGAAAGACAAAAAGCATACAGATAAAGAATTTGTCAAGAGTTGTACCAGTAGTACTGGTGGTCAGCATCAGCATCCGCATCATCCGCACAATATGCGTAAATTAACTAGATGGTTTTCAAATTCATTCACTTCATTCCGTCATCGAATACAAAGTCTTCGACAAAAAGAACTAACATCGAATGGTTCACACAGTCGTGGGGCTGGTTATTCTGCACCAAGTCAACCACCATTGTCGTCATCAGCCTCATCATCAGCTCCTTATTGTCATCGTACTGTGAATAGTGCAGCAGAATTAACCACATCTATGATTATTGATAAGCCTTGTGCTGTTGTACCCAATGATTCAATTGATTCCTCGGGTCATCCGCCGCCAACGTCTCAATCATCTCCGAAGATATCGATTTCACGAATGTTTACAAAAAGAAAGTTTAGTATTAAAAAATGACTTTTGTTTGCTTTTCTGTTTGTGTTTATATTCACTTCTGTTTTCTAGTGTATTCCTATGGATTATGCGATACTATGATGTCCCTATCTCCTATTGTATCTATCATGCAGATCACTCAATCAAAGTGTAGAAAATTATATAGACTTGAATATGTTACTTCTCTTTCATTGATGGATGGTTATATTGTGGACTATTTATGTAATTAAAAAAAACTTTGTCTGTTTGTTTGTCTATTCTCTAGCTTGCGAGTTTTTGCCTGTGTATTTATGTGCATGTGAGTGTGTGTCTGATTGACCGGTTGATTGATTGAGTAGATTCATATTGCATTCCTTTCACGATGCACAGAATTTATTTTCTTGCGTGCGCACGTGCCCTTCGGCCTCACCCGTCGTCCATTTTTAACTAAATTAGTTCGCTTGATCAGAATAAGGAAAGAAACAGAGAATTAAAGGAGAAACAGTTGAATTTTTCTCCAGCTGCTCAGCTGCCCCCCACACACACACCCCTGCCCCACAAACACACGCACGCAGCACTTGTACAATTTTAACAATTTAGAATATATATATAAATATTTATTTCTACATTTCATACATATTTTTTTCTTTTCTTCTGATTATTTTTCTCTTTGTTTTGCTACTACTACTGATATGCATCAATTAAGTAGTTTGTTGTTGTTTTGCTTAACTTTTACTTTATTCTGTTTTAAATACATAAAGAATCTGTGAATACATGAAGGATGAGAGACAGAGAGAGTACAGTGATATACACCCTCTGTCTCATTTACATAATTGCGCAAACAATGACTATATATATATATATATATATTGTATGCCTTACCATAAAGCCCTATTACTATGATTACCACTACTGTTATTATATGTGAGTATAGATCTGTCTGTGTGTGCTATCCCAGTGCAGTAATAATTGGTGCTGTCGTTTGTCTGCTTATGTCTTCAAACAGTCCTTTTCTTTGTTATCACCATTAGTCTATGTCTAGTATTTATTCTCTTCATATCCCAGGCGATGATAATTGTTTTTCTTTAAATTTTAATCGATCCAATACAATTGATTTTTTCTTCTTCTGTTTTTCTTCTTTCCGGTTTATCAATCTGCCAGTTAGTTTGCATGTGTGTGAGTGCGTGTTTTTACCTTTGAAAACAGATATAGGGAAATTCAAACATTTGCGTTCCAAATGTGGAACACAGGACCTCCAGCATTGAAGTCTCAGTAACTGTGGTGTCATTTTTGTATTTTTTCAAGAGGTGAAGTTGCTTGCCTTATTCTTGTCTTCCTCCAATCTTCCCTGATTGATTACATTGTGATCACTGTTTGGGAGTTTTTGGCTCTGTTTCACCACTCTACCAGTCATGTGTGCAATATGTATTTGACCGGATATTGAAATAATGTGTTAGTGTCAATGAGTTTCAGTCTGTAGATCTGTTTTCTTTCGGTGCTAATTTATGCTTGTAAGCAAGGGGTGTATTTGCAGCCTCAGTAGCTAACTTGTGCACACCTAGAAATCTGACACTTGACATCATCCACTAGTGCTTCACAGCTAATCGTTATTTGTTACTTATGATGCTAAAAGAGAGTGAATTGTGTTATACACGCTTTAGTCTTAGAAAATGTTATTTCTATTCCTTTGAATTTCAAGTGGGACATAGGGCTTGAATCAGTTTAAGGTTTCACTAGCAGTGGTGTGTACAGTGAAGTTTCAAGTTAGACGATCAATCCTCATTATTTTAGTTGCTTATGATCAGCTAGGTGAGATTTGAGAATGAGTCTGCCGGAAATCAAACTCAGACCTCCTTCTGCTCGGCTGGCGAACATTTTACCTGTTCACTTCTAATTATTAAGGGAAATAATAATGAGACTTTAGAAACTTATTATAATCATTGAAATTTATCATTGAGATCCGTAACACTGGTTTGAGATCAAATTTTTAAATTGATTAGTGATTTTAAATTTACACAGTTTGATAAGGTGAAATTTTCCCGTGATTTTCTCTGGGAACTGGAATTATTCCAATCACACTGCGTGTTCTGACTGGTACCACAGATGGTATTCAAGAACGCGAACATATTTAAATGAAACTATGTACTAATGGCTAATTGAGGTGAGTATCTGTATACCACTTATATCAAGTAGATGGCCAGAAATCGGGACGTTTGAATTTTTTCCGCTCTCTTATCTGAGTACACTACTGATGATCTTGGACCCAAATGGGCGAAACGGCCGTTTGTTGTGTAGATCACCTTGATCTGGCTAGCAAGTACTACCGGTTGATTTGAATGGCATGCAATTAATCATCTTAATCAATCAGCGGTTTTTGGTTGTGTAAAATTTAGCCTGAAATGTTTGTAACTGAATTAATGGCGAAAACTAGGCCGCCTCAAACTAAGTCACAGTTATAATAATTTTCGCTCATAATTTTGAACTACTAACGAGTAGTGTGAATTGGTGTTTCTGCATAAATAAACAAGGGACGGAGGTGTGTTGATTCTTTATAAACTTCAAAATTGCTTCCATTTCTGGATTGTATTCATCATCCTGGAGAGATTCACCTCAGCCTTGAAAAGCCTCTCGTAAGCTCTGACAATGGGGAAATTTGACAACTACCTCAAATTTTATAATGTGTAATCCCTCAAACCTCTATAAACTTCATTGAACAGCTATGTAATTTTGGGTACCTCTAGGCGCGGGAAGAGAAACCTTATTGGTTCATGTATACTCCAGAATTCAGAATATCTGTTTTATAGATATAGTAGACATAAAACTAGAAAATCTTCGCACAACTAGAAGGTTTATTGTCAGAAACATCAAGAAAGAAACTATCCCCAATCAAACCACAGTTCCAAAGAAGACACTGTTTATGAGTTTGACGTTCTAAGGTGGCAATTGCATTGCTGGATCAATTAAAATTTGTTTAACTAACTGTATTAAACGCTTTTTTATGCAGCTGACTTACATTTAGTATTTACCAGCGGAAATATGATTCGACAATGAGTCTGTGATTAAACTACCACCATCTCTATGTGCACTCATTCATTCGCATGCTCGTGAGGAACTGATTACATTGGACGTTTTAAGTTGGTTCTCCGTAAACACATAGTTCAACACTATCCGATTTGGTTAATAAAAGTTGAGCATAGGACGACGAAGTCTTCAATTTATAAACACACATTCTGGGGTCAGTTCATTCAGCCCCATGTGATTTAAAGTTATCCACAGGACCAAATCCAACCACTTCAAAATCTAACGTTTTCTCTACTAATGCATAGCCGAAGCTCTAGCTATCCAAGGACAGAAACCTAAATTATGTTTTTGAAAACGTTTTGTCCAACTCCTTTCTTTACCTTGGCCATTGTAATGTCCTTTTATGCTATTCTATTTTTTACCACTTGAATTCATTCCACTTCACCTTCTTTAATTTTTATCATCATCATACCCTTAATATTTTAGACAACACTTGACCGACTATTTTTAAAATGTCAATACCGATTCACTTACTTGACAGTCTTTACAAAATTGCTAATTCATCCATTTCAACTTTATCCCCTTATACTTCAGGGTAAATATCTTTATTTTTTAATCAAATGTATATTGACTACTGAGCAGTTTTTAGTGCCAATTAATGCCACTTTCTTTTTCCGTTATATTAATACGACTGTACAGTTTGAGCATGAATTTACTGAATGGGGAAATATTTTTTCAAGTATTGGTTTGTAGGGATTTGGTTGATTGGTTACAGGATTTCATCATGAGCTGACATTGGTTAGAGAACTATTGGAAAACCTGTGAGCACTGTACAGCTGTTTCGCCCTAGTTCGGGACTCTTTATCAGCACCCACCCACCACAGGAGGTTCGAACTCAGGACCTTCTGGTTACAAGGCTAGCGAGCTCGTAGACCATTAAGCCACTGAGACCCGATCCAATGGCCCATGAATTCTAACTTCTGCCAATTCATGATATAGCGCAACCACTAACCAATGTCTTTGGCGAGTATTTGTCCTGACACCCGACCTGCTGCACCCTACTGGTCACGACTTCCCACTGGAACCCCATGTAACTACCTACCTGAATAGGGCCAGTCGCCAGTGGGAAGTCGTGACCAGTAGGGTGCAGCAGGTCGGGTGTGAGGACAAATACTCGCCAAAGACATTGGTTAGTGGTTGCGCTATATCGTGAATTGGCAGAAGTTAGAATTCATGGGCCATCGGATCGGGTCCCAGTGGCTTAATGGTCTACGAGCTCGCTAGCCTTGTACCCAGAAGGTCCTGGGTTCGAACCTCCTGTGGTGGGTGGGTGCTGATAAAGAGTCCCGAACTAGGGCGAAACAGCTGTACAGTACTCTCAGGTTTTCCAATGGTTCTCTAACCAATGTCAGCTCATGATGAAATCCTGTTACCAAATATTTTTTCGCCTTACAAAAGTGTGTTTTCCCACATAATGTTGCCGCCAAATGCTAAGTGATTCACAGTGGAATGCTCGATGAAGACGGGAATAAGACAAGGTTACCTACTGTCACAGATGATATTCCTGGTTGTGGTAAACTGGATTTATACAAAAGACCTTGGGGAGCAAGAAGATAGGCTCACATTGGACTGACAAGATGACTTATGTTTAATTGTAAACAAACTCAAAGATCTTCCGGTGAAAGCCAACACGTTGAAGAAAGAGATGGGCAGCGAATACAGGATTTCAAGTGAACATAGGGAAGACAGAGGTGATGAAGATACCTAATCTACAGTAACAACAGCAAGCATAAAGCATTGTTGTCATCGGGAAAAATCTAAATGAAGTCAACTCTTCCATTTATATAAGCAGCATCGTTTTAACTGATGCGTCGGTGGCTTAGTTGTTGAACACTAGCCAACGACACAAGTTTTCCAGGGTTCGATTCCCGGCTGACGCATACCTTTACCTTGCTTAGCTGGTGATAAGTCCGACAAAGGGTTGGGTGTGAGCCTGGCAACTCCATCCCTTAAAAACACCACTGCTACTGAAGCTTCTAAGCTCTAGCTTGAAACCATATGTTCCAGTGGAAACGAAAATGAATATTTTTTTTAAAAATGTTTTAACTGCAGGCGGAACCGCTGAAGGTGTTAAAGCCAGAATCGTAAAAGCCAATTATAAGTTCATAACCATGAAATCAGTATGAAAAACTGATGCACTCAAGATAAAGAACCAGATTCGGATTATCAACAATAATGTCAAATCATGGCTTCTATAGTGTTCAAGGTTTTGTTGCACACCTCACCAAAACAAGCTCTTTCAATCTTTTGTGTCAACGCTTATATTTGCTGGACGATACTGACTGAAGACCAGATGGCTGGTCAAAAAGGAAAAGTAACAAGAAACTCTGACAGGCAGAAAGCCAGCCAACAGATTTGCGGAAAGAAACTTAGGTGGATTGAACATACACACTGAGATCACCTTCTGGTATCATTATATACCAGGTTGTCGAGTGATGAAACTACTTGAATGGGCAGTCACAAGTTGAGCCAACTCTATCCCCCTTACACATCATGTTGGATGTCTCTTTTTGGCTTCCGTCGTTTTCAGTGCACACAGAGTGAAGAGCCATAAAGTAGAGAAGTTGCATTAGTAGAAGGAAGGCAAGATAATAGAGATGAAGATAAAGACAAAGATGAGTGAGGATTAGAGAGGTTTCGCGTGCACTTCGGACTGTGAGGGCGATTGTTACTTCCCGGCTGCCCACACCGTGGAAGTTGGTTGCGTGACCGCAGAGCCCAGGGAACAACTGCTTGAGGCCGGTCACATACGGCCTGTTTTTGTTTGTTCTTTTTCATTTGTTGTGTCTCAGTAGCATATTTATCACTTCTGCCCTGTGACACAGCAGCAGGAAGCGCGGTCGTTGTTAATCCGGGCCCCGACCGTTCCGGCATAGTATTTTGTGAGTTTGTTTGAGTCATAGTATTGGATTGGGTAGCTGCTTTTTGTCTAACCGCTATTCAGACAACCTTTCTGGCATGGTAGGACCTCAAGCGACATAAGTCTCAGCCAGTATAGCTTGTTGGGTCATTGTGGTGTTCAAGCCCGACCACCACGTCAAGGTAGCAGCTTTCGGTCGGGCATCATGTTAGATATCACATGTATATTGACTACTGAGCAATTTTTAGTGCCGCTTAATGCCACTTTCTTTTTCCGTAATATAAATACGACTGTACAGCTTGATAATGAAGTCGTTGAGTGGAGAAATAGTTCTTCACACTGAACAAACTGTTTTTCCTCTATGAATATATATATATATAATATGGTAGAAATATCCTAACTTTTGGACGCTTCAGGTTTTGTTTATTTATCTGTGTAGTCTGAATACTTTCTTCCTTGTATGTCTACCACTTTCCCTCATCCCCAACATCACACAAACGCACACATACAGGCACACTCCACTTTAGTTTATTCATTCCATCATATGCATATGTATGTATATATTTGTTGCTTTTCCAATTTTTTCTCTCTCCTTATTTCCCCTTTATAAAAATAACAAAAATTTTATGACATTTTCAATGTAGTCTAAGTTTTCTATCCTTTCTACATCGCTCTCTCTCTCTCTCGCCCTCTCCCGAAATCATATGATGTTTGGTGTTTACAACAAACTTCATCCACTCACACTCACTCACTCACTCACGCATACACTACAAACATACATACGTGCCTACCTATTCTGAAATGATGTTTAGTTTTCTAAATTAACAGAACTAACAGTCGCTCGCATGCATAAACAACAGAAGTTAGTTAATGGAAAGAGAAATACGCCGTGTTCTTTTGTATCTAAGACAAACTATTTTGTATGCAACAGAGCAGTGTTCCCTTCTTATTTTTATTTTCCATCAAGTTGGGCGTGACTACTGGAGAAGGTGTGCAAAGAAGACAAAGTACCCGAGGATCGGAAGAAAGGATACTTACTCAAACTACCAAAGAAAGGAGACTTAGGTCGATGCAAGAACTGGCGTGGAATTATGCTCCTGTCAATCCCAAACGAAATACTAAGCCACATCATCCTGAAGAGAATCAAACAAGCCCTACGTAAAGTCTGCTGTGGTCGGTTTTGAATCAGTCTTTGTCCATATTTTCTCACGACAAATCTTGAGAACGTAAACATTGACGTAAATTACTGTCTACCAATTTGGCTAGTAGACAGCTCTCACCCCACAAAGAGTCCAAGTTGAAACAAAAATAAATGTTTGCAAACCATGCATGCATGGTAAGGGAGTTAGGTAATAAAGACAAGAGGTGAGCGAGATGATGAGTAACTATCACATTGTGCAGTAAACAATACAGTGAGTTCAACTCAAATCATAGAAACAAGAGACAAGCAAAGTTACAGAAAGAGAGGTTAAAGCCGAAGCCAAAGATTGTACAATCAATCTAAATAGAGAATAAGGACATCCAGTTACCAGGATGGGTAAGGGAAGACTGACAACTGCTTCTTTCTCAACACATAAATCTGGTTTCAGGTTTTGAGGTTGCTTCAGCAAACTTGAGGAAAATTGAACTATTTTGTCTATTGGTAATTTTAAAGGACTTTGTGATGTCCACCTCATGAGTCGTATTGATAAGATGTCTGGCACTGTCACTGCTGTAAACATTTGTTCCCACGAGAACCATCATATCACTAAGTACTTTTAAAGTACCACCCTTTCGTCGTGATCAGTGGGTTGCGTAATGTCAAGGTGAATTGGATACCAATCGGAGGCATTGGTGAGCGTGGCACCATATATATCACGAGTTGACAAATTTGGAATTTACGTGTTTATTAGGATGACATTCATAGGTTCTCAGGCAGTAAGTAACCAATATCATGCGTCTAGACCTTGGTGATGAATGAATTCTATCCATCAATTTTGCAATATGTACTGACCAAAATGAGAGACTCGCTATTGCAGTACGCTTTTTCATTTACTGTTAGATAATCGATAGGAAAAGCCTTGGACCAAAGTTTTGTCTTTATTGGCATGAAACATTAAAATATCAAAAAGCATTCCATCGTTCTGGGGAATAGACTAATGCACAGTTTTTGTGGCTATTGATGCAATGGAACTCACTCTTATGATAGAATCTGAAAACACTAAAAGTTATCTGTTAAGCAGTTTAATGGTCTTCTCTCCCCATTCAATGAAGTTTTGTCCATGACAGTATATACACTACTGATTGATTGAGATGAGTAGTTGAATACCACTCACATCAATATGTAGTGTTTGTCAGTCAGATCGAAGTAATCCAAACACCAGATTACCGTTTCATTCTTTCGGGGAGCAGTTCATCAGTGGTGTACCCTGCCCAACTGAGCTGAGTGAGCAGAATCAGTTCAAACCATCCGATTTCTGTCTGGTGTTTAGGCTAATTCGAACCTACAGCTACTCAAAACAATCAATAATACATAGATAGCATCATGCATTTATGCTTGCTTTCTCGATTACCATTT
Organism: Trichobilharzia szidati; assembly: GCA_944472155.2. Classification (NCBI taxonomy): domain Eukaryota; kingdom Metazoa; phylum Platyhelminthes; class Trematoda; order Strigeidida; family Schistosomatidae; genus Trichobilharzia; species Trichobilharzia szidati. The sequence goes on from OX235277.1 coordinate 33,076,367, forward strand.
ATAATATCACAACTAGACCACCTATTTAGGGGTGATGTGAATTAACTTCAGTTTCCTTTGGAAACTGTGGTCAAATTTCACTTCCTCGAATTGTATTACTTACAAAATGATGTTTAATACAGTAAGTAATTGTTCTTATTTTGATTTTGTTCACCTGTCTGTATGTCCATCAATCGTTTTTATTGAGTGGCCAGGCGTTCCACTTCTTTGTCCTTTTGTTTCTTTCTCTCTCTTTCTCTATCTTAAGTTTTAATTCGTTTTCTAGGCGTCAGTGTCAAAGAGGAAAAGCACAGATGTGTACCAGTATACTTATATATAATCTTACAAATAAATCTTTCTTAAGGTTTAACAACATATTAGCGCCCACTATATTTGACATGAAGTGGGTATATAATATATATATATATATATATATATATGCATATATATATGCTATCAGATTATAAGTTATACACCACTACTGTATACTCCATTTTAATCTATCGATTATTTGGTTTGCATTAATTGACTGTCATTTATTTAAACAAAACTTTAGGCAATTTGTTTTCGCCACTTTAAAGATTAAAATTATGTTATTTTTATTTGATGGTAGGACTACTAGCAATTGGAATGCGCAGCATGCGAATTTTATCCTATTTGTGTGAGTGATCAGCTCAGACAGCATCAGGTGCAGATGCGCGCGTTCACATGCGCAGCTGAGGAGCCCCAAATAAGACGAAGTGCGTGGCATGTGTGCATTCCACTGCTCTACCTATCTATTAAATAGCATTCAATCGATTTTATGAAGAATATAATGTAGACTAAGATGTGCATTTTCCAGTAATTTAAGTGTGATTGATTAGGAAATGACAATAACATTGAACAGATGTTTCGCCTAGTTTGAGACTCTTTAGCAATACTCAGTTATGACCCCACTGGGGATGGGAAGTAAGGCCGTCAAGTTAATATCTTGCTTACTCACTAGTGACTGAATACACCATGGAGTTGCTTGGGATTCTACTGAGAAATCATGACCAGTCAGTGAAGTTCACTAAGATGGCTTTGAGGACACATACTTGCCAGTGACATTTGTTTGTTGGTAGTGGTGCTGTGCCGCGAATTCGTAAAAGTTAGAATCCATGCGTCAGTAGATGGTCAATAGGCTTGACTGATAACCCAAAGGTCCTGCGTTCTATCTCGCTGGGGAATTGACTAGCTGCTGCCGAAAGTTTCAAACTAGTACGGAACAGTGCTTCCTGGTTTTCAACAGTTCTCTTATTGATATGTCAATACCTGATCAAATATGAAATCAATCAAATCCTTGCAAATCAATAATTTAGAAATTGTTTTCACCTTATGCTGAACACTGTATTGATTTATGGTTAAAGTGAACTTTGTTACCAATTCGTAAATACCAGCTAGCGAAAAACAATAAAACTCAAAGAGCATTTATTGAATAGTCTGGTTTTTTTAGCAGTGTTTTCTGATAACATCATAATCACGTGATGCTGCATACTGCTTATTTATTGATTGGTATGAGTAGTACAGGTTGTGCAGGAAGTCCTGCCTCATATAAGTTTCGTGTATGTATGTCTCTTCAGAAAGGCCATCATTCTGGGATTCGAACCCATGTCAACTAGTGTGCAGCAGTCAGGAAGATACATTACCACTCAGCTATTCAGTCTCACGACTGACCTCCTGTAAGGATGTTATAGATTGTCTAGGTGCCGATCGCCTCTAACCATTTAACATCAATTCGTAGTTTACTGCGTTAGTGAGCCACCTAGTTTGCTGTAACTACACTGTCCACTTGACGGTTGATAATCATTCACTTATTTTGGCTTTTACTGATCTTCAACTTCTGTCGTGATTGGTTTTGTAGTTGTTGTTTTTTTTCAAATTTTTGGGTTTGAAACAAGAACCGAACAGCTCCTGGTACTCAGTGATTCTATATATATATATATGTATAGGTGATTAAAACTCGCTTGAAGTCAGTTAAATCTCCACGATCTAAACATCTATTCTTATGTCTGAATGAATTAATTTGGATTTTAAGTATTCTTGATTGATATTTATGCTGGTAATAATACATAGGGAATAACAGTTGTAAGCGGGAGTTTGTCAGATAGCCTTGAGTGAATCAATATTATTATAATGTCTTCAAGATTCAAAGATATTGTAAGTATACGTAAGGTAAGATTCAGTCATTCGAAGGATTTCTGGCTGCATCTTCTGTTCATAGCATAAGCTGTTGCCATACACCCTGAATTGTATGTGTGTGTGTGTCTGTGTGCAGAAAGCGTTTGTCTAATCGCTTCTACTACTGTGGTGTTAAACCTTTAGACCAGGGAAGGGGCAATAGTCTCAGTAATGCTGCATAACTCATCGTATCCTAATCATCTCAATTATATGTGTATATGAGAAATACTCCTTTTCAGTTGTTAAGATAAACAGAGAAGCCCGCGTATATATATATATATTGGTTGGCTATACTATAACAGAAATTAACCAAAATTTGTCTGGAAAATAGAGCATGATAGCTGAAAAATAAAAATGAAAACGCACCATATATATGCGTAGAGCAAAACAAACCAAAACAAAACAATCTTCAGTGAATGTCTGTCTAACACAGCCAACTAAATCTCCCTGTCTGTATATCCTTCTATTTGTTTATATACATATATATATGTCCGCTTATATATTTATCCGTTGGTAAGACAATGTTTACTCTGTTTTTCTGTTCTTTCTTTTCTATTCCATCAATATTTCGTCTTCTTCAACTAAACCTTGTCCTTTCATCTATTCTCTTCCCCATTGTGTGTATATCTATATATATGTATGTGTGTTACTAAATATATTTATTGTTGTTTTTGTTGTTATTATGATTATTATTATCGATAAAAGTACACAAACTCTTAAAAGTACACATTCGTCTACGCTCACAGGAAGACTAACAAATTCAAATAAGCATAATGTCTGAAGACAACTAACTACTACATACATCATCTATCGAGTGTGTATACACACATCAACGCACTTATGTACGTGTTTACAGGCTTACACTACTGCCTAAGACAGATAGATAGATATAAGCATCGTTATTCAGTCAAAAATGTCTGAGTTTTTTCATGTGTTGTTATTTTCCTAGAAATCTCCTTCTCTCTCTTCCCATTTTTTTGCTAATTTTTTGTCGATTACAAACTTATGTTCCAATTTTTAGACTTCCTGTTTATCTGTAGAAATCTTTGTATATACATATGTATATATGTATGTATAAAGATGGGTGGGTGACTGGATGGTGGTTGTGTACCGCTGATGCGTCCCGTAGTGAGACGAAAGAGCACTCAGTGTCCAGTGGCCCCCAGTTTTAAGCGGTTCTCAAACTTAAGTCAACTAGTGATCAACTCTGTAACTGATCCGATCCCTGCAAAATGATATTTGAGAAAAGAATATGTTGTTTATACAAAGTCTTTCTTCCTCTTTCTTATCTACTGTAATATTTCACTTTTCAACTAGAAAAATACGTCTATATTTTAGCAAATTATTACTCTAACTACTTACAAGTAGTTAAAGAGTATATCCTGGAATTTCATCCTTTAATTGGCCTATTCACCCCCCTGATACACCACAAGTACATCAGTTAATTGAATAGAGAATGAATGACATACTGGCTTCCGAGTGGAACATAGGGCTTCAAAAACATATCTCCACTTTCTTCTATTTTCCGCCATCCTCTTCAGCTGGGTCCACGGTTGCTCAAACTCTCTTACCTATTCCTCGTAAGATCTCCTCCATGTCACCATCACACTGAAGACCCACTCATCGCTTCCCATTTGGATTCCACTTGAGCAGTGGCTTGGCGCACGACTTCACTCGATGGCCTCCTGAACGTATACCCGACCCATCTCCATTTTCTCCTATATATTTGTTGAGCAATCGGCTCTTGGTTGGTTCGTTACCCCTCAGAGTTTCTTGTTGCTAATTATTTCTGACCTTTCTTCCTTTTTCACTTGTTCTGCAAAGTTTGTAGGTGAGTAGCATTGGATAATTGTAACCTTCCTTTATTCCTTTTGAGTTGGATGTTGCTGTCATAATCCTGGAGGAGATTGGTTCTCGCTCCATAAGAACTTTGGCTGCTGTTGGTGACATCATGATATCCACTCACTCCTTTAGTGTGCTCATGGTTGTCGTCTAGGTGACCACAGTGGATTACTGACTGTCCAGTTGACAATTTTGATATTCCACATCCATTCCATCTGCTCTCACAGATTCCGGGCACTTCTATACCACATGTCCTCATTTGATTGCCTACCTGGGCAGCTTTCCCACCTTCGTACATTGTAGGTGCATTCCACGTACCCATTCTTATTCTTGCTTTTATCGAGAGAATACACATTGGCTGGCTGACTGGTTTTCCGAAGGTTGGCTTTCACTAGCCCATTGTGTCATTTCGCCGCTCCGATTCCAGAGAAAAATAAATTTTTACATTTTCTTCCTGTGCTTTGAAGTTTCTGTAGCAATTGAGTTGATTTTCCTAGACACAGTCACCATCTCCATGCCTAACCATACCGTTTTATCCGAGTTTAGAACCAATTAGTACGCTAGTTGAGGGTATTTAGTAAATTATGGATTTGGCTAATAGCTAGTAGCTAATTCTGTACCAGAAACCTCATGGTTCGTCGTTACACTTTCAAGTGTTGTGTTTGCAGGGATTTGATTCATTTCAAATCTAGTTTTTGTTAGAAACCGACATAAGTTAGCGAACCACTAAAATCTAGAGAGAACTAGAAAACACTAGTTTCGTCCTAGTTTGGGACTCTTTATCGGAAAACTAAAGTTATGAGACTAAGCGATCGATAACTCAACTCCTTCCAGTCGGGATCCAATATCTCATGAATCCCAACTTCTGTCAATCCCCGAGCTCAACAAAGAAACCGGGATACAATATAAATATTACTGGATTGTATGTGAACTGATTTCCGTTATGGCGAGTACTACATGTACCTAGTCGAATAGTGGATATATATCCACAAGCCCTGCAGAAGTTCATGCAGAACTGAGTAGTCCAGTGTTGAACTTGCTGACAACTCCAGTAGGTTGCATAAACGATGAGTGATATCTAAGGCTATTGATCGAATTGTAATGTCTAATCCACTAGAAAACCATGCAATAAGGCTCTAATTACACCTGGTGATGTTAGGAAAATTTTGGGTTGCTAGTTCTTGTAACATACTATTCTTATTTGTGTAATGCGGATATCTGGCTACTGGGAAAATCGATTATCATATGGAAACTATTTGGACACATTAGGGAAATGAAAGGAAGTCGAGTTTCTATGACGCCACGGGATAGGATACTATCCTCACACACCCAACCCTCTTTCAGGCCAAGTTTCTACGGGTGCATCGGCTGAGAATCGAACTGCAGACTATGTGCATAATAGATAAAGTAGTATATTCCTTCTTTCAACTTCAGTTACATTTCTATATAAGACCCTCGTAAATAAAATGAAATTAGTCAGAAAACAAAACAGGAAAATAGCTGTTCTGTCCTACTTGAGGACTCTCCATCTGTGCACACTCATGACTCTATCTGGAATTGAATTTCAGGACCTCTTGGTTATGAAGCGGACTCATTGACTAATAGCAGCTTGACAATTAATCGAATTTCAAGGTCATCTGTGTCAATGTCCATTCTCTTTATTTGTTAAATCAAGCAACAGTTACCAATTCATTTTATCGATTTATTGTTTGTTTATTTCTTTGTTTTTCATTTTCTACTGACGTAATAAACAAAGGAAAGATAAACAATAAACAGTTTGAAATAATATCAACAATCAATACAAGTGAAGGCAGTCAGTTTTAGCTAAATGTTTCAATGATAATAATAATAACGACTAATAAATGTAAAACAATTAATGCTTTTATGACGACGCTACCTACATTATAATAAACATTTGTTTTTACCACTTTTCGTCCTTCCCGTTCCAGTGATTTTCTTCTCACTTCTGCTGTCTGTGTTTATTACTATTATTAATGCCATAACCGTTTGTCTATTAACTGTCTATCTCACTATTTATTATGTTATACCCACCCAACTCCGGAAAATATATGTCTAGATGTCTATGTAAAAGTTCATATATACCAGATACTGTCTACGATCAATCTGCGTAGGTGTATGTTTACACCAACCAACCAATCATAATGGGGATAAACGCACAACATTCATTTAAGTCTATATAATCTATTATATCTGTCTGTCTACCTATGCATAATAGTACAAATTATTCTACAGGTTTGTTTATCAATGACACGTTACTACTACCAGTTAAAATCACTCCTACCTTACCTTATTTTTCTATTGTTTACCTAATCTCAGGATAAATAATAATATTAGTTTATACGTATATATATTTTTGTCTCTCACTGAAATGTCAGGAATCTAGGTCACATTTAATGAATATTGATAAAGCGTTTTGCTGCAATGTTAGTGTGGTTAGTTGGTAGGAGAATTGTTTCTCAGATGGAGAAAATAAGTGTGTTTGAATACGTGTGTGGATGTTCGAATGTGCGTTATTTATCGGTGGGTGTTACAAAATAACGGAAATGTCTGCAGCATGATGATAAGATGCGATACATTATTATGATTATTATTACTATCATAATCTAATCCCTACTTGAATTGCCTATTCCTGTTGAGAATTCAGTTTGATGAAAAAAATCAGACAGTTTTGCTAGACACTGAGATAAATGAGTGGTTTAAACTGATTCAGTCCTCTGAGCTTAATCAAACAGGGTACATCGCTGATAAGTTCAACTCCAAAGGATGGAAACAGCTGTCCGATGTTTGGATCACTTGGTTGTGATGTGAGTGGTATACTACTACCCATCTCAGCCAATCAGTAGTATATCCTTTTATGCGAAAAACTAAACCACTCCTTATAGAATCATGCGTTTACACACTACTGAATACTTTCAGCCATATAGTAATAAAGTCATATAATGCCCAATGATTGGTTTTAATGGTCCCCCGAGTGAGATATATGTTTCTAATGTTGGTAATAATAATAGTAAATTGTTTGTTTATACATAGTGGGGTGGGGGCTTGATTTTATGGACAGTCGTCGACGTTGCATATTTCAGTCAGCTCCCCTGACTCTTTCTATAGATGGTTTTGACAGCTGTTGTGATATGATACTTGTGATTCATGTCGATTATACGTGTTTCGTGACACACAATGTTGGTAGTCTACCAATTGTGTTTATCAAGGTCTCACAATTCATATGTTTTTCTAAACATTTGGATTTATGTCCTCTCCCTGTGTATGTCGACCACACACACACCTACGCACAGGCACATGTAAGTCGGTATAAACTATGGGATATAACATAATTACTTGTGAAGTGTCGAGGCTTATGGATGAGTGTGTTTATGGCTTTTCCGATAATCATAAATAGGGCTGTAGAATACATTTTACAAATGATCAAATTTAGTCTGTCTTAAAATCCTACTAATTATTTCCCATCGTACAATAATTTGGCGAAGACATCTTTCTCTGGCTCGGAACAGATTGAATGCTTTGAAACTAACTTACCTCTACACCAGTTCTTAAATACCTGCCTTATCATTTTGTTTATTTTAACTGAACTGGGCATCTGGTGAATTCAGAACATTCAGCTCCACTTGAAAAGTCCTTCAAAGTCATATAAAGATCCGATCAAACCTGTCATCAAACGGAGTGAAATCAAGGCATCTAGGAATAGTTGAGGCACTAGTGATCCCAAAGCTCAAACTCACGCTATGTATTCAAAAGAAATACGTCCAACCGTTTTCCCCACAGTGGCCATCATGAAAAGTCAGTCCCATCAACAATGATTATCCTATTACCATCTTTCTTATCCAACCTATTTCTATTTACTTTTACGTTTTTAATTCCTATCTACATTACTAGATTTGTTTGTTTTTATGTCCCAACTTCCTGCCTATTTGTTGTTACTACGTTTTCAATCGCCAACTGCACATACAGTCAAGTTTTGCAGTAATTATGATATTATTATTTATTGTTTCCTTTAGTTCCTAGAGGAACATAGGGCTTCAGCCGCACTTCTCCATTGTGTCCGGTTCTCCGCCAACGTTTCCACCTGGCTCCATGTTTGCACACATGCTTTCATCTCCTCTTCGCATCACCTCCTCAATGTTGCCCTCGCACTGACGACCAACTCACTCGCCGCTTCCCATTCGGGTTCCACTCGAGCAATGGCCTGGCGTGTGATGTCACTCACTTGATGGTTCGTCTTCTCAGAGTATGGTCAATCCACCTCCATTTCTTCCTGCATATTTCTTGCACAACTGGCTCCTGCTGAGTTGGTTCACTCCCACAGATTTGTCCGTGTTGCTGATCTTTTCTGGCCGGCATCTGATCTTGAGTATTGAGCGAAGACAGCTGTTGATGAAGGTTTGTAGTTTGTTTTAAGTGCCCTTCGTGACACGACGCCAAGTTTCTGATCCGTGTTGAATAGCACTGACTTCACATTGTAGTTGAAAGTCTGGATCTTATTTTTCATTCTGAGCAAAAACAAATCTTGGCTGTTGATCTCCACACAGACTTCATCTTATTATGTCTTTTCTACACGATCTTCTCGATTATTATGCCTTTATTTTTCATTGAAAATGATTTGAAATGTATTGCGCAAATAAATCGCATACTTTTTCAGATAAACTTCGTCTTCCAATGACGTTATCCAAATATATATTAAAGGGACTAATAATTCCAAATAACAATAAATATATTATTCATAATCAATTCGATATTATTATTATTAAACACAAAAATAGGGAATTTAAATCATCAGTAGTACTTCCATAGAAAAAAGGAACTTCGGAAAACTTACGCAGAATTCTTCACAATGCAGACAAGAATAAAGGTGGCATTCAAACTACCCCACAAACTCAACTAGAAATATGCTTCGTCGGTTAAAGGATCAATCCTGTGGAGTCAATTAAACATAACAGTTTAGATTATCTAACAAATACCCTGCCTGCAATGATTGTCAGGTCAAATACATAGGTCAAAGTAGTAGAACGGGGTCAGTCAGTCAGACTAGCGGAGCATAAGAACCTAGGAAAATCTAGATTAGTTGACCCTAATAAGATAAGAAATCTAGAGAATAGTTCAGCCATTGTGGTGTTACATTTGGTGCCGCTGCCTACCGACAAATGGAAAGCCTATGCCCTGCAGTTTTTGATGGAGACATATGGACTTCAAGGCTTCTTCACAGTTAAGTGGCGTTCAAAATCTGTCAGCGATGAGGCTGCTACTTGGGACGCTGCTGGGAGGTCGGGAGAAAGCAGCATATGAAAGTGTGAGGCGAAATACCTACGAATGTGCGACAGGGTCAGGCAAACGGTTTCCAAAGTGAGAAGCACCATATATGGTCACGTTGAGATGGGGTTACGCAGACACAATCGCAATGGTAAACACAGAGAAACAGGTGAACATCCGCAAGCGCCGAGATTCCAGACAGCAACACAAAAGAGCGAAGCCCCAAGAAGACCGAACCAACTTCAGTCGTAAGTCTTTGATGGGGGTACGAGTGTGGTGAGAGCTGGCTGCTAGCGAAAGTTGTTAGACAGTAATTGACGTCAATTTTTATGTCCCCAATATTGGTGGTAGGAAAATGAGAACAAAGGCTTTGCGTAGGCGGATACAGTTAGCATATGGATGATCTGACACAGACACAAAGAGATGCAAGGTTAACTTTCTGTGAGAAACAACCAATCAAAAGACTGCATTTTCTACTAACAATAATGTACATTGAAATCTATAAATATGTGTTGATTTTCCTTAATAAACGATCTGTTGCCTGGCCCTTTTCTTCTGTTGTTACACTATAGCACTCACTACATGCATTTACACACAATCATACAATAGGATGGGAGAAGATGACAGTTCTAAAATCTAATACAGCTAATATGATGGAGAGATTGATAATAGAAGCTTTATTCATCGAATCAACTGAAAATACGTGTAGTAGAAATGAATCAACACCTGAACGTCTGGAAAATTCTACTACCCTTAAGAGAACGAAGAAAACTATAAAACTCAAGTTTCGAAGTTGTGTGATTAGAATTGATATGACTATGAACAATAAATTTTGTTCGAAACGTCACCCAGTAGATAATAATACTGCTTCACTGTGTGATAGGTCTAATAAACAAATTATAATATGGAATAACAAAACACATAAATTTCAGCTAAATTTCTCGCAGAATATTTACTTCCCGTGCACATAATCCTCAAAATAAACTATTAATCGACGCTATATCTTGTAAGACGAAACATTGGCCTACCTGAAACAAGACTCACTTCTCAATAGTGCTTTCCCTTCATTCCCCTCTTGAAGTGCTGTACAGATAGGTGGACTGGAAGATATGCCTTGCCGATGAGCGCCAACTAGCACGAAACCTAGGTTTAAGACTTCCTGGCGATTTCCTCCAACTATCTGATACCAATAGATTGGAAGCCAATTGAAAATGTTTCCTTGATTTCATTCTCCAATTCGATGAAAGGTTAAAACAACAGCAAAAAATACAGAAAACTAGATACATCAAGCTGGACAGAAATTCAGGCAACTCCATGACTGAATTCATGCCACAGGTGTTTTCTAGATGTTGTCGAATCTTAACAAACTCAATTAGGTGAAGTACTCGAAAGTGACAACATTTGTTCACACTGTCGACATCACACGAACGTAACACTATGTGGTGAAATCTGATCAAAGATTAAAAACCACAAAATGTTAGATCCTTTATCCATAGATCAAAAATTTTTTCAATCTGGACACTGATAAAAACAAAACAAGTAGTTCAACAAAGAGGCTCTTTTCGGCGAATTCATTTCCCCATTTAGCAGTGCGGTCGGAATTATATGAGTTGTCACAGGTATAGTTGTAAATATTAGTCAATGCATAAAAGGAGTTAAATAAGTGTACTGCTGTTAAGTAACAAGATGAATAATTTAATGAGCTGTAATTAGGATGTACACAGAAACGAAGAAAAATATGGAATTATGTAAGAGTTCTAGAGGGATACAAGAGTTATAAGGAGTTAGAAAAACACACAAAATTGCAGTTAAGTAGAAATCAACATGGTTGTTACCATGATGGTTGAAGTGACTGAACAATTTTCGTTTGGATCCATAGCTCCAATCTTCTAAATGAATGTGGCTAAAGCTTCAGCAATGAGCAGGGAAACGAAAGCGTATTGCCTTTGGTAGGTTATTCTTCACTTCGTGGATAACTTTGAAGGTTTAGTTTCTTGAGATGGAATGTTGACACGATATTCCACTATCTCATTCCTTATAGAGCCACTACTACCTTTCTGTAACCATACAGTATACTGTTCTTGAAACCTTTTGGACAGGATACGCGTCGAACGACCGATACATCCGACTCCACAGCAACAGGTGAAGTGATATATAACACTCAGCATATTTTATTCATGATAAGAACATTATTTACCAAGTTTCATTAACGCGCTCAGTGAGCGTTTCAAGGTCATTGATTCAGTCACAATCCATTGGTATTTACTGGTGCTTAAAGTTTAACTCGGCCATAGATAGGAAGATAGACAGAAAGACTGAACGACTGACTAACTGGCTGATTGATTGACTGGCTTTAAAACAGGATTCAATATTACGACTCCGAGTGTGAACAACGAATGGAAGAAAACTGATTCGAAAATTATATACACATTCATAAAACTAAGGAATAGAACTTCAGAGAAAATATAACAAATTTCAAATTCAAGTGTTGGTTTGCAGAGATTTGATTGATCAGTTTCAGGATTTCATTATGGGCTGACATCGGTTAGAGAACACTTGGAAAACCACCAGGGAGTACTGGACATCTGTTTCGCCCCAATTCACGACTTCTCAGTGGTAAGCATCCACCCTACTGGAGTTCGAACCCAGGGCCTTCTGATTACAAGGTGACCTCGCAGACCACTCAGCCACTGGGACCCGATCCAACGCGACTGGCACTAACAAATGTCATCTGTAGCGAGTATTCTTCCTCAATCCTAACCTTCTATACTCCACTGGTCACGACTTCCCACCAGCTCATCTTGTAACCAGAGGGTCCTGTGTTCGAACCTCAGTGTGTGCGCACTGTGAAGAGTCCCAAACTAGGACAAAACAGCTGTCCAGTACTCCCAGTTTTTACAATCGTCCTATAACCAATGTCACTTCATGATGAAATCCTGAAATTTGAAATTACAGTCCAAATTAAGACAAATTATGCATACATCTGCGCGCCTACAATCGTTTCAGAATCATGTTACTTAGCGTCTCCAACTATTTGTTTCATTGTATACATGAACTCCATCTAGTTGACTTACACTGTCTAACAGAAATGAGAAATAGGTAAATGGAATTCAGGAGAAAAGTGTAAATTATAAAGCATAGGTTAGAAAAGTCGACTTTATATTCTGAGGCAATCACAGGAAGATTCACAGGTATCAAATTCGTAGCTACACAGTTCCAGCAGAGAACAACAAATACTCACAGTACAATATGTGGTCAGCTTGATGCCACGTGTGGCAATCAGAAAAAGCAAAAATAATTACCTGATGGTATAGCTACTGATCGATAGATTTGAGTAGTTGGAGACCACTCATTTCAAAAAGTAGTGCTTGCTGACCAGTCAGATCAACATGAAGTAAACATCACACAACGGTCTGGTTTGTTTGAGATAAACATCACTCACTGGTTTGCCCAGTTCGCATCAGCTCAAGCCACCAGGATTCTGACTATCTAACAGCCACTTGAAGCATAGAAATTTGAAAGAGGTTATTTCCTTCACACTTATCTGGCTAGGAAGCATCCTTTCAACTACAGGCAGTTGGAACGGATGAAGATGTGAAAGCTAGCCAGATTCAGAAAGGCAAGATACGCATCCATTGAGCCAAAACGAGTTTGGAAATCATCTACACTCCACCTCAGCATAAACAACAAGATTCGGATTTTCAACACCGATGTGAAATCAGTCAGTTCTTCTATTTGAGTCAGAAACTTGCACTGTGCGTCACGAAAAGCATTTCCAAAGGGGTACTGCAGACTTTCACCAACAGGTGCCTTATATGGCGCTATATTAAAGATCAAATGGCCGATTGGCCAGAAAGAACTAGCAACAAGAAACTATGGGAACAAACTAACCAGGAATCTATTGTTCCGCATAGATGTAGGAGAACATCGAGACGGATAGGGCACAGACTGAGGAGAAAGTCGAATGGCATCGAGCACAATGCAGGCCATCGCTCGGGTGGAATCCGAATGAGATATGATGAGTGGGTCGTCCAAGGGTTACACGGAAGACAGCGTGTGGCGGAGAGGAGATGAGAGATTATAACCAATCGTGGATCCGGCTGAAGAGGAGAGCAAAAAATAGAAGAAATCGGAGATGTGTTGGTGAAGCACTATGTTCCATTCGGAACCCAAGGGAACAATAATAGCTACTTGGGCAAACTGGTAATGCTGTATGATTTGCAAACAAACAGTCTTATTATCAATGTAATCATATATGGCATCATCACTAACCTACTCCCCATTCTCCAACGTTGCTGTTTATACTTCTTCTTATCATTATACAGCCAAGGAGGTAAAGAGAAAAAGATATCGTTTGGCCCATGACAAACTACCCTTTCTGTTCATCTAACAACAAAGAACAGAGAAGCCGAAGAGATGTAAAAATCGGGTTTGAAGAGAGAGAGGGAGAAAGAATAGATGAAAACTGACAGAAATTTTCTTTCCCACTCCGTATTCATATCACGTGTGATTGTTTGTTGTTCGATACGGTTTTCTTCTCTTTGTATTTATCTATATACCATACCTAATTAAGATAAAAATAGATAAATTTCATTGAATTTAATGCTCCTTAACATATAGATACACACAAATATGCATATTCAGACAATTCGAGCAACAGAATGTGAATGCATACGGTTATTCGTGATGATAAGGTCACTATGAATGTATTAAAAGTCATTCACTGTATCACAATAATAATAATAAGTAAAATAAAAGGATGCATGTTTTCTCACAGAAATGACCTTGAATCTCATTTAATGATTGGTGATTAGATAATTTTCTATAGTTGGTTTGTAAGGATTGGTTTGGCTTTTTTACGAGTTGATCACAGATTGATATCAGTTAGAGAACCATTGAAAACAATCACTGGACTGCTGTTTCATCCTAGTTTGGGAATCATTGGCAGTAGGCACCCACCAAAGGGGACCGAACCCAGCACCTTCGGGTTACAAGGCAAGCTCGTATACTATTCAGCCACTGGGACCCGATTCAATGGCCATCTCATGAACTCTAACTTCTACTTATTCCTGATTTAGCGCGAACCCAACCAGCACTCCCTGGTTTTCAATGATTCTCTAACTGATATCAATCTGTGATCAACTCGTAAAAAAGCAAAACCAATCCTTACAAACCTGCTATAGAAAATTAATGTGATGCTCGCTAGTGACTTGCTACAGGGCGGAGTTTCCTGGAGTTCTAGTGAGAAGTCGTGACCTGTGAGGTTCATCCAGTCAACTGTGAGAATGGATGTCCCATCGACGACATTGGTTGGGGTCATGCTAAATCACAAATTGGTGGAAGTTAGAATTCATGGACTGGTCATTGAATTGGGTCCCAGTGGCTGAATGGTATACGAGCTTGTCTTGTAACCGGAAGGTGCTGGGTTCGAACCCCTCTAGTGGGTGCCTACTGCCGATGATTCCCAGATTAGATAATTGCTTTTCTCTTCACTGATTGGCCGATGATTTACTATTTACAAAAAAACTTGATAGTTTCTATATTTCGACTCTGTATTGCAAGCTGAATGATCAACGATTTCTCATTTTATGTTTGATACCTGGTGTGGTGTGTACTACTACGTCAGTGTATCTCAGTGATATAATGCTCACTGGCCACTCACTGGTTCGGTTCCAAGCCAACGTACACCTAAACCTCATTTAGTCGGTAGTAAAACCGGTAAAGGGGAAGGGTTGTGGGGTATGAGGTTGGCAACTGCACCAGGTAAAATCATAACCGCTTTCGAAACTTCAAAGCTTTAAACTTGAAGCCCTTTATACTTCAAAGTATATACTATTGATTGCTTGAGATGAACAGTTGTATACTACTCATAACAACCAGTAGTGTTTGCTTGCTTACTTGAAGCCTTATGTTCTACTGGAAACGCATAGAAATGACAAAAACGTAGTGTGTTTGTGTAACCGGGAGGAGAACTGTGACGAGACATAATTTCAAAGCCCAAAGGTTGGAAGAAACATCTTTCCATTACCTACTATCGTGTATTTTATGAGAATATCATATTGTGTTTTCATAAGATAGTTATTCCCTCAATACAGACGATAAAAAGAGGCTTCTGGCAGTCATTTTGACTTGGTTAGTAGCTCTTCAGCAATGTCTAGCCAAGACATCAACAAGGAACTACTCCATGATTTTTAGGCTATGAAGCAAGCAGATTACCACATGTATATCCATCTCCACATCTCCATTTCACTCTGTTCTCTGCTGTCATTTCTATCTGGCTCAATGTCAGCTCATAGGCTTTCATTTCTTCTTCACAGGACCTCCTCCATGCCACCCTCAGATCCAGCTTGCCGCCTACATCCCATTCGGGTTCCAGTCGAAGGCCTACCTCATCGCGATGTCACTCACTTAACAGTTTGAAAATATATTATGAAATCAGACTGTCTCCATAATTTTATGATATTTTTTATTTTATTCCCATGTGTCTTCAGCGCAACATAGGGCTTCAAGCTTGAGTTATTTCTATTATAATTATAGCATAACACGAAATTAACAACCAAACACAACAAAGGTTGTCAGGAGATACAATGGTATTATTTATGGAGAAAGAATTCACGTAAGTTCATTTCGTATTGAAGTCTACGCTGAAGCATTGATGATGAAATTCAGCCCCTTGATTTAAGGCATATTGTTGGATTATACAAAATATGTTTGAAAGGACTGACTCAGTCAGTTTCAGAATAAAGAGCACTGCACAGAAGTGCATCACTTAGAGTTGCCACACTCCATACAGCACACACAAATAGAGAAAAAAGAGATATTCAAAAGAACTATAATGAGTAGAAATGCATAGAGGAAAGAATAGTAGCATGGAAAACATGTGACGCTAATAGATGTGGGAGATCACAAACAGCAAATACATCTTCACCATTAGGAACGATAATGGAGTCATATCACCAATTGTCTCAAGTCATTTGTGTTCTTAGCATGCCAAGGTCTCCGACCAAGTAGTCTATATCACCCTAACTTTTATTCCAATCCAGTCCTATGTCAGCTACCATTGGTTGTTGAGGAAGGCGAAGGCCTCGTATTAATAATATTTTTTTTATTTTGATTACAGCTTGATTCCACACCGCATTTTCAGTACACGTATGGAATTCTCAGCATGGATATCAGTAGCCCAAATTTACAGGCCGACCATAGATATCGGGTGTGCGCCGGCAGGGGATCGAACCCCGGACCATATGCATGGTCGGCGAGAGCCCTAACCACTGTGCCATCGTCTCTATCGATGTAGCTTCACAACTTCATAGATTCATTTCTCTTCCCTACCTAGCATTCTATGCCTAAACCCAATATTACTCATTATATTGTGTCAATTAGTACCGGAAATAGAATGCAAACATTTGTAGTCAACTTTCTTCTTTATCTCAGAAGTTTGTAAATCATACTAGGTGGTATTGGAAAAGTTGACAAAAAGTTCCTGACTTCGGTTTCGTGTTTGCTGGCACTTGTCAGCAAAACGTATTTGCAACTTGTGAGTGAGTGAGTGAGTGAGTGAGTGAGTGAGTGAGTGAGTGAGTGAGTGAGTGAGTGAGTGAGTGAGTGAGTGAGTGAGTGAGTGAGTGAGTGAGTGAGTGAGTGAGGGAGTGAGTGAGTGAGTGAGTGAGTGAGTGAGTGAGTGAGTGAGTGTGAGTGAGTGAGTGAGTGAGTGAGTGAGTGAGTGAGTGAGTGAGTGAGTGAGTGAGTGAGTGAGTGAGTGAGTGAGTGAGTGAGTGAGTGAGTGAGTGAGTGAGTGAGTGAGTGAGTGAGTGAGTGAGTGAGTGAGTGAGTGAGTGAGTGAGTGAGTGAGTGAGTGAGTGAGTGAGTGAGTGAGTGAGTGAGTGAGTGAGTGAGTGAGTGAGTGAGTGAGTGAGTGAGTGAGTGAGTGAGTGAGTGAGTGAGTGAGTGAGTGAGTGAGTGAGTGAGTGAGTGAGTGAGTGAGTGAGTGAGTGAGTGAGTGAGTGAGTGAGTGAGTGAGTGAGTGAGTGAGTGAGAAAGTAAACAAAATCCCCTAAAGAAAACCAAAAATAAAATCCTCTGGCTGTTTAACACTTTGTATTCTTGTCTGTATGTATATGTGCGTGTTGTGTGTGTTACAAACAAGATGAACGCTTGTCAGACAGTTTAATCGACACTAACCTAGCTAACAGACGTTGTTCATTTCTAACGACAAAAACAACACTGGATATGACGACGACAGTGGTGATGATGATGATGACCTTGAATTAGTTTATTCAATTGGTATTTAGTTAGCCTCGTGATTAAAAAATAATAATAACATTACTGGTGTCTGACTAAAGCTTATTCCACTATGTGTACTTATCTCATCATCTGTCCAAAAATGAATGTTTTGTTAAATCAGTGTACATTTGTCCCTCTGTTCATACGCATTGGCGTGTATGTTTGTATGTGCGTGTGAATGAGTGAGTGAGTGACGACTGTGTACACCTTTATTGTTTGTTTTGTCTGTCCACTTATACACACACACACACATATCTGTCTATTCACATTACGAAACTCTATTTTCGCCTTTCTATGTAATTTATTATTCCACTTCAAAACATATACAGATTTTATTTAGAAATTAAAAATGTATACATACAAAAATAAATAAGTAAATAAATAGACAGATAGAGAGATAAAATTCTGTCGACCATTGGTCAGGCGTTCTTGTTGATGAAGTGGAAAGTAATCTGGGTGTATTTCTTCTGAAAACAAAACAAAACAAAACAACAGTCAATATTTCTTATTGATGTATCTAAATTAGCGTTCAGCTAAATTACCGTTCATGTATTATTGTTTCCTTCAGTAATATCACTTCTTCACATAAACATTCTTCATACTGTAGCATGTGCTACTGACAAGCTTTTTCAGTAGTATATAAAGAGATGTCCATTGGGACACAAAAATATCAAATAGCATGGAGATAGATTTGACGTCAATGACAGTAAATGATTCAGCGTTGCAGAGAAACATGGGAGATGTGGAAATGAAGACAAAGAATGACAATGCGAAGGACAGAAGAAGCACAACACGGAAGATATTTGCAAATGATGCGTTGGAGATATATATATATATTCCCTTACTAAGTCTCTTGTATTCTATCAATACAATACTATATAACATAGTCTAACAGTCTTTTGGTGCTAAGTAGGTATGAATATTCACTCTGAGTACTCATCAATATTTAAGATTTCAGATTTTAGGCTCACAGGTTTGATTTCGTCAGCTAACTGACATTAGTAAGAGAATCTCTGAAAATCAGGAGGCAGAGAAGAGTTTTATTCAGTCCTAGTTTGGGACTCTTCACTACTCTGGTGCTCACTCACGACTCCATTGTTGATTAACGTCTGACTTTAGAATGGACTAACTGGACTTCTGATAGGAAGTCATGATTCATGAGGTTTACCGTTTTGCGTATAAGTACAGATATCCTCCAGGAAGTTAGTTGGGAAAGAAATTAAATAGAGGCTTGAAATTACATAGTTGGCTTGAAAGTTCCAACTAGTTGACTGATGGGGGTCTTGGATACAAACTGGTGAAGAATAACAATCAAGGATGAAACAGCCATCCAGTGTGTAACAATTAATTTACCTGTCAAATAGTTAACTGATAACTGGATCGACTGCTATCAAATTATCTATTTGTGGATTTTATCTATTTCTACGAAGAGATCAGGTTAGTTGTGATTTGGTACTTTAGTTACAAATGAGATACAGACTGGAATATAAGTCGGAAGGAGTATGATTTATTAAAATAAATCTAATACTTACAACCAGGCTAATAGGTGAACACTGCAACGACAGGAGATCAGAGAAGTGGTAATGAACTTTTTTTTTAAGGAAAAATGCATTTTTAACCACACTAGATGTCACCTAAATCAGTGAACGAAACATTGTTGTGATTGGTTGGTTGGCGATTTGCCCAAGGCTGAACAGAGGGACAAGCAATAAACACCTCCCTCTCTCTCTGCAGCGATTGCCTTAAAATGCTGATTTCATTTTTCGGTCAGTTCCTATCAATCTGCATCTATACAGTACATGCCATAATACTATTGCTAATAATTTTTAGTAGTAATGATAGGTTTCTGTTGGGTTTTTTTTATCCTTCACGTTCTCCAGTGGAACATAGGGCTTCAAGCTAGTGGCTTGAAGTTCCCGTAGCAGTGTTTATTTTACAGGATGGGGTTTCTAGCCTCATGCCCAACCCTTCCTCTTCACCAGCATTATTTCTGGCTTAGCCGGGTGAAGTAGTGCATCGGCCAGGGGTCGAACCCCGGACCATGTGCATGGTCGGCGAGCGTCCTAACCGCTATGCCACCGACGCACTTTGTTGGTTTACCACCAACTTTTCACTTCAAGTGTATTATTTGCTAGACTGCTGAACCAGTGAAGCCTTCTCTAGTGCAGTTAATATCAGTTGCCTGAAAAGAGGCAAACCTCGGTGAAACTAGATTACGTCTGTCAATAAATACATGTAAAAACATCAAACAGGATACCATTTCTATTAATTTCACTATGACAGCTTTTCCTTAAACCCTGAACTATATTCATTATTAATACTCAACTGTATTTCTCCGTTAAAAGTAAGTGTTCTATTACCTATGCAACCTGTGATTGATCGGCATCGATGAACATAAATGAACACCCAGGCTTATGGAACAACCAACCATCTAACTTTGAATGACTTTACATAAATATTCCCAACTCTACCTACCATTTTTCTGAGTTTCTAGATCTTCTCAGTTGGAGAACGTTTCCTCTTGAACATGAGTAAAACTGTGATAGCAGTCCGTTGAAAAAGTGGGCAAAGAGGTGGATTAGTGAGGCGTTTCTAGAAATGACACAGGTGATATATGAAAAACGGGGGTAGTTTCTTTTATTCACATGGGGAAATTTGAGAAAATTAGGGGAAAGTGAGTATTCAGTGTTTCATCTTACTCACTTTTCGCTCACATCTCATCTAATCTGTTATATTACCCATTTTACCTACATTCCGCTCTCACTCCATTTTACGCATGCACAGGGATGCACATCAATTCCACAGAAGGATTCACGAGTTATTTGAAAAAGAAACAGAATTCCAGAGATGAAAGAATCAAAAGGAGTGACGCAACACAGACACCACAGATACGAAAAATATAAATACCAGAGAAGTTAGGAGCATAAGAAATGATAGAATTATATAAACGAAGTTTGAAAGTTATATGTGGGCCCTGATATGATTATGAGTAATAAATTGTGCTGAACATATCATCAGTAAATAATACTCTATGCTTTCATGCGAAAAATGTACCGTATGTCGGAATTATACTCTACTAAAATGCTAAAGTTCTTTCAGACTGCATCACTATAAATACCTTGATAAAGTAAATTGCTTACTCATTTGTGGTAATGTAACCTCACTTAGTTTACTAGCCCGCTAGTTTTCTAGCCGGTCCCAAGACCTGAGAAAGAGGGAGGGTCAGGTGGGGGTAGGGCTAGTGACCATACCCCGGAAAACCAATCAAACTGCTACAGAAACTTCAATGCACAAAAATATATTAAAAATACAAAAAATTCAAATAAAAATCCTATTCTTCGCTCGAATTGGAGAGGCAAAATGATACAGCTGGCTGGTGAAAGCCTTCGGAAAGCCAGCCAGCCAACCGATGTTCATTCTCTCGATAAAAGCAAAGATAAGAATGGAGACGTGGAATGTCCTTACAATGTACGAGGCTAGGAAGGCTGTCCAGGTAGCCAAAGAAGTGAGAAAATACGGCATCGAAGTGCTTGAAATCTGAGAGGGTAGATGAAATGAATGTGGACTATCAAACTGGAGAGTCAGCAATCCACTCCGGTCACCCAGAAGACAACCACAAGCACAATAAAGGAGTGAGTGGCTATCATGACGTCGCCAACAACAGCCAAAGTTCTCATGCAGTGAGAATCGGCCTCCTCTTGAAGGATCATGACAGCGAAATTCAACTCAAAAGGAAGGAAAGTTACAATTATCCAATGACATGCACAGTACAACAAACAACTCCGAACAAGAGAAGAAAGAAGATTTCTATAGACAACTGAAAACAGTAATGGCCAACATCCCTAAATGGTGACATCAAAATCCTTGTGAGAGATATGAATGCCAACCGAACTGGGAGCCGAAATCATAGGTCGAGAGTTTCTCACTAGGAGAAATAAATGACAATAGAGAATTCCTCACATAATTCTCCGCCTGTGCTTTCAGTGACATGTTGATTTGAGGGAGGTGGCGTGTTCGAGGATATACACAAGATGACCTGGATTTAACTTGACACACATTCCCACAACCACGCAGACTTCATCTCAGTGCTGTTCAAGAAAATGTGGTCTTCTGAACACGAAGTAGAGAAGAAGAGTCGATGTCGGTTCACACCATCATCTAATTCAAGGAACCTTCAGGATCAAGCTAAAGGCCTTAAAACA
The DNA here is from genome assembly GCA_944472155.2 of Trichobilharzia szidati. Classification (NCBI taxonomy): domain Eukaryota; kingdom Metazoa; phylum Platyhelminthes; class Trematoda; order Strigeidida; family Schistosomatidae; genus Trichobilharzia; species Trichobilharzia szidati. The sequence goes on from OX235277.1 coordinate 33,098,152, forward strand.
ACTACGAACAGACTATAATTCAAGTTCAACACTCAAAAACTGAACTGAAAGATGAAACTACAAAAGACACCTTCACTTCAGATATCAGAGCAAACTCAGAGACACTACGTGGCATCCCTGAGGGAACTAACCCTCTGAAGGTGATGATCAAGGAAACGTGTGCAACTGCTGTGGGGAAAAAGAAGAGGCAAGACAAAGAATGGCTCTCAACGGACATCTGGAAGCTAATCGAGGAGAGAAGGATGGTGAAAGAGAAGATGAGTCAATGCAGAGATGGACAACAAAAGAAGAACCTGAGCTCAATATACATAGCACTGAATGAGGAAAGAAGTGAAGAAGAGTTCCAGGAAAGACAAAAGACAATTCTACGACATACTGGCTGGCAACTGAAGCAGAATAGGCAGGGTGCAGGTAAAACAGACCCCAGAAAATAATACTGGACAACCAGGTAGCCATCTGGAAAGAGATCAACAGATACTAAACCAAAAGAGAAGTTTCAAAAAGAACAACGAGCTGATCACTTCAAAGGACTCTGGAATCGACCATTACCTATAACCCGCCCAGAAATACCAACAACAGCAAGCACACAACTGCCTGCCAGTGAACAATAATCCTCTAAGGAAAGCAGAAATTCTGAATGGGATCAAGATACTGAAGTCCAGCCGAGAAGGCAGCAGGGTCAGACGGAATTCCTCCCGAAACACTAAGAACGAACCCAGAGACTGCGGTAGAAGGGCTTATGCCATTGTTGCAAAAAGATTGGAAGGCAGGGAACGTGCTTACCGATTGGGAGAAAGGCTACCTTGTCAAACTACCAAAGAGGGGAGGCTTACGCCTCACTATGCAACAAATGACTGGCATGGGATAATGCTCTTGTCTACATCAAGTAAAATACCAAGTCGCATCATCCTGGAGAGAATAAAAGAAGCACTGCATACACAACTCTGCCACCCGAAACAAATTGGATTCAGGAAAGACAAGTTATATGCTCATCGAATTACAACTCTATGCACCATCATCATCATCGAGTAGAACATAGAATACCAGTCAAGCCTCTACTTGAATTTCATCGACTCTGAAGCGGTCTTTGACAGACAGCGCTGACTGCCAGGTAATTTGGAAACTACTTCAACACTATGGCGTGTATTGCTCAAATCTTTATCAACCTCATTCAACAGGGGGCAGTATGACTATGCCACATGTCAGGTGATCCACAACGGAAAACTGACTCAATGAGGCGTCCGAAGTGAATACAGGAGTAAGACAAGTCTGCCTATTTACCATCACCTACGATGATATTCCTAATCCTAGTGGAGTGGATTGTGCAGAAAACCGTGGGAGTGAGAAGACAACAATACGTTGAACTGATTGGTAAGAAGATACTAGAGGATTTAGATTTCAGGGGTGGATGATTTATGTTTAATGTCACACAAACTCTAAGACTTGCAGGCGAAAACCAACAAGCTGGCAGGAGAGGCAGACAGCGAAGACAGGAATCCACGTGAACAAGGAGAAGATGGAGATAATGAAAATAACCAACCGACTGAAAATAAGTATCACTTACTATCTTTGGAAGAAATCTGACAAAGGTTACTTCATTCAGCTAACTAGGAAGCATCGTTTCAATTATAGGCAGACAGAATGGATGAAGATGTGAAAGCCAGCCGGATTTATAAAGGCAAGATACACCTTCATAAATTTCAAATCGGTTCGGAAATCATCTGCACTCCATCCCAGCATAAAGAACAAGATTCAGATTCTGTTCGAGTCACTTCTATGCTAGTCAGAAAAATGCCGTGCGTGGCACGAGAATGATTCCCAACAGCTTACAGACTCTTATCAACAGCTGCCCAATTCGCTGGCGCCACAATGAAGACCAAATTGCCAACCAGCCAGAAAGAATCAGCGACAGAAATCTCTGTGAACAAACCAACCAAGAGCTGATCGCTAAACAAATATGTTGGAGAAAATGGAGATGGATCGGGCATACGCTGAGGAGAACGTCGAACGACATCACGCTCCAGGCCATCACTCGAGTGTAAATAAGTGAGTTGTCCGAGAGCTACATGGAGGAGATAGTGCAAGGAGGAGATAAGAGATTATGGGTCCATTTAAAGAGGACAGAGGAAAATAGAACAAAGTAGAGATGTGCTGTTGAAGCCCTATTTTCCACTTGGAACCCAAAGGAACAATAATAATAATAACTCTGGAAGTGAGCAAGCATCAATAATGTCAAGTGAAACTTGCTTGGAGGTCCTGACGAATGAGATTATCTCATTTGTAGAACATTCACCAGCAGTTCAATTGTAGAATGACCACCAGCGACACACGTAACCCATAGTTCGATCCCCGACCGGCGCACTCTCAAAGCTTCAAGTCTGAAGCTGAATTTTCCACTCTTAACTCAAAGAGTGATAAAGAGAACATTTACCTTTAGAATTCATTAGACACTGGATTGCTTCCGAGTCACTGGACAGTAAACAGACTTACCTTTTCACCTGAAGGTCATGGGTCTGGATACTGGTTTCGTCATGGATACTTGCTTACTACTGAAGAGTTTCGAAAAAACTAGAGTGAAGCAATGCTGTCCAGTACTCTGCTTCTGATACTTTCTGAACAAACGGAAAAATCCGCCATATTTTCCCTTAAATTAAGCTATTACTACTCATTACAATCATATTCACTCTAAACGCGGAACACAACTCTGATAACTGTTCAGTAGTCAATGAGTAACAAACACTCAGTTAATGTAATCCTTGAATGAACCTGTCTGATAAACTAAATAGTAGTTAGGATGAAGCAATGATAATTTTACTATAATTTTAATTAATTGTATGGGATTCTTTGAAGAGAAGCTAAAAGTACACACACAGAAAGAGGGAGAGACGTCGAGAGGCGTGAGTGATGGAGCGTACGATGATGAAAGAGCTTACATCAAATTTGTCCATTTTTTCAATTTTTTTCGTGATCAGATTACTACTCTTGCTTAGCAACTATTTAATTTGTATGCCGTGAGGCTTATCGCTTGTCGGAGTATGTGTTTTTCTCATTCTCATCAAAGTAATTAAGGTTAACTTATATTCATGTCTCAGCAAGGCAAAAATAACAACGGTTTGTGCAGATTAAGTTAGTATCATCATTTACTTCGTCGGATTCTCATCCCCTCCGTACAACTTAAAGAAATTGACTAAGTTCGTGTACAGAACGATTTTAATATACTTGCAAATGTTACAAGATGTCAGTTAATAACAGCAAGCTCCAAAATTAATAAACAGTGCTCAGGAAATCACGGTGACATAATTTATACACAAAGAGTCCAAGTTGAAACAAAAATAAGTGTTTGCATAACATGCATGGTAAGAGGGTTACGTAATAAAGATAAAAGGTGAGTAAGATGATGAGTAACTATCACATTGAGTAAAAAACAACACGGTGAGTTCAACTCAAATCCCAGAAATAAGAGACAAGCAAAGTTACACAAAGAGAGGTTAAAGCCGAAGTCAAAAATTGCACAGTCAAACTAAATACAGAATAAAGACATCCAGTTACCAGGATGGGCAAGGGAAGACTGATAACTGCTTCTTTCTGAACATATAAGTCTGGTTTCAGGTTTTGAGGTTGCTTCAGCAAACTTGAGGAGAATTGGACTATTTTGTCTATTGGTAATTTTAAAGAACTTCGCGATATCCACCTCATGAGTCATATTGATAAGATGTCTGGTAGTGGCACTACTGTGAACATTTGTTCCCACGAGAACCATCATATCACTAAGTACTTTTAAAGTACCACCCTTTCGTGACCAGTGGGTTCCGTAATGTCAAGGTGAAGTGGATACCAACAATCGGAGGCATTGTTGAGCGTGGCACCATATATATCACGAGTTGACAAATTTGGAATTTACGGTTCATTATCCCTGCCCAAGTTACTTAATGGTCGAAGAGCTTATTCTCTTAACTTGAAGGTCCAGTGTTCGACCCTTGGTGGGGTCGTTTTCAATTCTAAAGAGTTCCAAAATAGGAAGAAACAGCTTTCCACTTCTCCCTGCTTTTCAATGACCTCTCGAACTGGTCCAAATTCACACAAATCGGATAACACATAAGTCTGGTTTCAGGTTTTGAAGTTGCTTCAGCAAACTTAAAGAAAATTGAACTATTTTGTCTATTGGTAATTTTAAAGGACTTTGCGATGTCCAGCTCATGAGTGGTATTGATAAGATGTCTGGCAATGGCACTATTGTAAACATTTGTTCTTGTGAAACGTAGGCTTTCTCGTACATGTTTCGAACGTCGGAGGTGTTTCCTTCTTTCTGTTCTCCTAATATCGCTGCTACTGCAGGAGCATGTAAATGTGTATACACAGTATGAGTTAACATGAAAAGGGTATCTGTCGACTTTTGATTGAACTAAATAGTATGTTGTCCGATAAACGGGAACCAACTTAGCTTAGGACAGGTTCTGCCTAGTGAGGTATATGTATGAATTACATGTATATTATTGCTCAAAACTGATATAATTCATACTATCATAAATACTGGAGAATACTATTGTGGTGAGAGCTGGCTTCTAGCCAAAGTTATTATTATTATATTATTGTATCCTTTAATTCCTACAGGAACATAGGGCTTCAGGCGTGAGTCTCCATTGAGTTCGGTTCTCTGCTAGAGTCTTCACCTGGCTCCATGTCTGCCCACACCTTTTCATCTCCTCTTCACATGACCTCCTCCAAGTCACCCTCGCACTGACAACCGACTCGCCGTTTCTTTTTCGGGTTCCACTCCAGCGATGTCTTGTCTAGTGATGTCACTTGATGGTTTCCTCAGAGTATGACTAGCCAATCCATCTCCATTTCTTCCAGCAGATTTCTTGCACAGTGGGTTCCTGGTTGGTTAGCTCCCAGAGATCCCTGTTGCTGATCTTTTCTGGCCATCTGATCTTGAGTATTGAGCGAAGATCGTACTTCTAGGATCAGTCCTAGCCAAAGTTGGTAGACAGTAATTAACGTCAGTGTGAAAGTGTGAGGCGAAATACCTACGAATGTGTGACAGGGTCAGGCAAACAGTTTCCAAAGTGGGAAGGACCACATATGGTCACGTTGAGATGAGGTCACGCAGATACAATCGCAATGCTAAACACAGAGAACAGGTGAGCATCCGCAAGCGCCGAGATTCCAGACAGCAAGACAAAAGAGCAAAGCCCAAGAACCAAGAAGACCGAACCAACTTCAGTCGCAAGTCTTTGACGGAGGGACGAGTGTGGTGAGAGCTGGCTGCTAGCCAAAGTTGGTAGACAGTAATTGACATCAATTTTTATGTCCCTAATATTGGTGGTTGGAAAATGAGAACAAAGGCTTTGTGTAAGCGGACACAGTTAGCATATGGATGATCTGACACAGCCACAAAGAGATGCAAAGTTAACTTTCTGTGAGAAACAACCAATCAAAAGACTGTATTTTATACTAACGATAAACTACAATAATGTACATTAAAATCTATAAATATGTATTGATTTTCCTTAATAAACGATCTGTTGCTTGACCCTTGTCTTCTGTTGTTACACTATGAGTTACTGAATACCCCTTACACTTAACAGTGACTGAACTATAGACAGATTAAGGAATCGGGAGGTTAGTTTACTTGTTACGCTGTGTAAATGACTTAAAGGTTGTTTTCTGTCCACTTCAGTTAGATTGTTGTGTTGCCATGTATCCTGCTAGAGTTGAGCTTTGGCCATACGCTTTCCTGAATCCTTAAGCTGACACACCACATCTGGTGGTCAGACTTCTTTTAACATCACCCGAATAAGGGAAGGGAGTATATGATATTGACAGTTGTTCAAGGATGTATTTGTTAGTGATAACATCGAGAAAGAGAGATAATATAGGGATACACGATCACCACACAACGAAGCAACCATTCTTTTGTCTTCAGTATGTCTACTTTGCACTCGATAACAGTACAGATAAACGGATCGATTACTGAAGGTGAACTGGACGAAGTCGATTTGAATTCAAGCATTTTTAGGATCCTCTAGAAAAGGTAACCGAAATATGTTTGAAATCGAATTCATTACTGCGTGTAATTCTTCAAATTGTGCGAATTAACACATGCATGGCAAGATTTCATTATGGTTCCCTTTAGGAACTGGAATTTTCGTCATATCACATTATACGTTAAGATGATGCTAGTGATAAGCACTGTTTAGTGTAAATATCTGAAGATAATTACACAGTACAAATTTCTCATGAATTAAGGTCACTAGTGTCATACTTATTATCTAAGGAATGATGGTACCAGCCAACTGTCCAACCAGGTTAAAGTAGATGGAGGCGATGGGTGGAACTTTAACTAGGCACCCACTAGATGAAAGTCAATAGCATTACTATTAATATATCAGTCATTAGTATATATATATATATATATATATATATATATATGTTTTGGATTTTTAAAAAAAACAACCTTGGTAATGAAAATCTTTTGTTTTGTTAAAACAAAAACAAACACTTGATCATTGATCACACTTTTACACTATATACATTTGAAGGTAGGATGATATATTATGAATTATTATTATTATTAACACGTAATCAAAGTTCACTTGAATGAATTAACAAGACTGTTTGTTTCCTGTCTGTCTGTTAATGTGTACATCAAACTTTCTTATAAAAAGGACTAGTGAGCATTATTTACATTCTACTAGTGACTAGGGTCATATAATAAGTAGATACGTGAAAATTTTAACAATGTACTTTTATTACTATTGTCATATGATGGAGTCATTTGAATTTTAATCACGAAGTAATTGACTTCAGGTAAAGAACCATTGAAAACTGATGAGAGTACACTGGATAGTATTGTCTCCTCCAAGTTTGAGACTCTTCAACAGGGTCTAACAAACTGATGTGATATTGATTAAAGGTGGTGATGTAAATCATGAAGTGGTAGAATTGAGGGTTTATGGACCAGCTACTAGATTCTATCCCGGTGGCAAAAAGGTCAAAGAGACTCGCCTCGTAATCTTAAAGTCATGAGTTCGATCTCCAGTGGGCTGATGGGTACAGACTGATGAAAAGTCCCAAACCAAGACGAAACAGTAGTTTTAGTACCCCCCCTGATTTTCAGTGGTCCTCTAAATGAAGTCAGCTAGTGATCAATCTTCGTATAATGTAGTTGTTCATTATAGCTGTTTAGAACACATGTGGTTAATAGAATTAAAGTTCAGACTTATGAATTAACTGGATAACTGGATAATGAAAGTGGTCACACCCGATAACAGTGGTCGGCCTGCAAAATTTGGGCTGCCGATATCACATGCTGAAAATTTCATACTTGTACGAAAAAATACGGTGTGGAATCAAGCTATAATAAAAAGAAAAATAATAATATTAACAAGGATAAAGTAATTCAGGTGTTAAAATAATCTAGACAGTCATTCATCGTGAGCTTGTTAGCAGAACGTCTGTATTTGTTAGAACTTTCATTTGGCTATATGACCACTAACAAGGTACTCATTAACTCTTTGAATGATCTTTTCCACTCCGAATTCAGACCCACGTTCAACTGGTTGATTCCTATTTAAATCTCATTCAAGGGTCTAATGTGTGAATTCCCTTGAAAATCAACACAGTGTATGTTCAATCCAACTTATTCAGTTTGCATATTTTTTGCTGTTTTGATAGGTTCACATTTGGTTTATTGTAATTTGATGCTAATCCTTTCTGGCCGGCCATCTGATCTTCAGTATGGAGCGGAAACAGCCGTAAATGAAAGTCAGCAGCACACCAAGTCTCTGAACCACTAACAACCACTCCCTGACTTGACATTATTCATAGGAATTTGGATCTTACTGTTTATGATAATTTCTGTGGATCTCTACACAGTTTTTAGTTTAAGAGTTCTTCATGAAAGTAAGCTGGACATGACGCCTAGACTGACTGTGGAACTTCCATGGACTGAAATTCAAGCATATAGTCTGAGAAGTAGCTATTTTTAAACATATTGGAATTTTTGCAAATAACTATTCGGAGGATCATTAGGGATTCGATTAATTTCAGAATACTTCTCACCATTAATCCCTTTCAAACTTGCAGTTGTGACTCGTAGCTCAGGCGTTAGAGTGTCAAACTAGTAATTTGAAGGCTTCTGGTTTGAACCCTACAGGGATACAGACTTTCATCTCATCTCCAATCATCGCTCACTACAAAATACATAGAACCGTTAGAAAAGGAACTGCAGGACAGTTTATTCATATAGATTTTGGTTCCTCTGAAGTTTGAAGCTCATGTAGCTGACCAGAATTCTGCTGGTTAAAAGTAACTCTTCTCTGTGTGAACTGGGTCTAATCTGTTCCATTGGTGATAAGCCTGGCCATAAACAAGCGAAACGGCCATCTAATCATAATCCGGATGGTTAACAATCACTACTACTCATTCCAACCAGTCAATCAGTAGTATGCACCATCATGCAATTTTGCTTGTTTCGTTGGTTACCGTTAGTGGAATCAAACAAATCACCTGTTGTGGTAATTTGAATAATTTCAGTTTTGCATAGGAAACTGTAGGGAATGTTTACCTCGAAGTGTGTGTAAATTGCAAATCGCAAATTAGTTTATCAACTATGAATGTTATCCATGGAATATTTAACGAACAACAGTTTACCAATCAAGTGTAGTTCAAAAGGTCATTAGGCAGTCAATCAGTCCCAGCTGATAGACTAAACTATAATTAGGTTACACTTACTCGAACGTCTCTTATTCTGTCGAACCTCATGAGCTACCTGAATACACATTCAGTATAACTGTGTTGAAATTCTATCTAATATCTTAATACTACATAACTGGATATTGTCAGCCTCTTGTATTAGCGTCATAAGACAGCAGAAATAACACCGCGTCTTCCAGTTTTTGTCTGAACTGTACTCAATCCTGTCAACTATGTTACGTCACTCAATCGGTTTGAATAATGTTGCCTTATTCTCTGTCTACTTATCAATGTTTCTATATCACCTTACCCAGCTGTGTAGGGGATAACGCTTTTTCAACAACTGGAAGATACGTTCTAGGTCCGAGTTCCACCAGGAACACCATGCATCAGTTACTGGGAGCGTGGAGATACATCCAGCTGACGAGATCCCAAAATAAAAAGGAAGGTGCGTCCTGGATTCCATTCATTTAACCATTGTCAATCAAATATTCTCGTAATCGGCTAAATAACTTATTTTATCTCAAGTGTCCTTGATCTTCGTACACATCTCGTTTCAGTATGATAAAATGAAGTCAGTGACCCAATTTTTTTTGGTGGTTCGACCTCATTGCATATAATATTTATTATTATTATTATTGTACTGTCTACTGGGTTCATCTTTTTAAAGGTTTCAACTATCAGTGATAATATTTATGATATTAAATGTTTATGTGCATATTGTGTAAACACAAAAGATTCATTCTGTCCATGACTAGTGCATCGATACGTTTGTAAATCAAAGTTATTAGTTTGACAAAAAGTGTCATCTGTTTACTTACTTATTCATCAATAGATGAATCTTAGTGATTGTGTGTTGAACTTCATATGGAATGATATGAGTCAGTGAGTGAGTGAATGAATGAATGAATGAGCAAATCAACCAATCAATCGAATGGTACAGTCAGCTTTCATGATATATCACCGGCATTGATATAATAATGCTGTTGAAACGTCAGACAAAACTTGATATATAAACTGATATATGGAGTCTGGTATATCCAAATAGCCAAATTATGTACACCTTATCTCCAAATCATCATTTGCAAAGATCTTTCGTGTTATGCCTCTTCTGTCCTTCGTATTGTCTTTCTTTGTCTTCCTCTTCGCATCTTCCTAGTTTCTCTGCAGCGATGAATCCTTTGCTTTCTCTGACATTAAATCTATCTCCCTGCCATTTGATATTTTTGTGTATGGATGAAGGTCTCTTTATATTACTACTGGTAAATCTTATCAGTAGCACACGCCACACTGTGACTAGGCTTTGATATAAGAACACCGAATACCACATACTTAATTCAAACCACTTCTTCAGAGTTCATACAAATAAAGGCAGAACACTGGCTAGTCCAAGCCATGAGAACAATCGACTTATACAAAACCATATCATATATATGTGTGTAGTGGTTGCGTACCGATGAAGAATGCCAAACAAGGACGAAACAGCTGTCCAGTACTCCTGAGTTCTCATTGGTTCTCTAATGATATCAGTTTGTGGGCAAAATTGAAACATACCAAAGAACCTGACACTAGATGGCTCATTGGGTTTTAAGTATTGCGATTGTATGTCCCTTGTTGGATGCTGGTCATATTGCGAACAGTTTGAAGGGATTCAGCATATAATTACCAGAAGAAGGAAACCTGGCTTACTATGTTTTAAGGAGATAGTCACCAACAAAATCAAATTTAAGTACGCAGAAAGAGTCAGCTTTTAAGAGTTAGTGTGCAGGGATTTGATTCGTTTCGGGTTTCATCATGCATTGATAAAACTTAGGGAACCATTGAAAACTTGAGTGTACTGAATAGCTGTCTCATTCTAGTACGTTAGTACGCACCGATGACCACGTCAGGGATTGAATCCGGAACCTTCAAGTTACGAAACCATGGTAGTTGAAAATCCAGCCACTTGGGCCATAATTCAAGATCCCTGAACTTTAACTTACGTCAATTGGCTATTTTAGTGACACTATCAGTTAATGTTATCTCACTGGGGAGTATTTGTTCTCACTCCTCACCGGGTGGACCCCACTGGTCACGAATTCTCACTTGGACTCTCAATAACTTCGTCCCGTGAGCATCTGATTAATTTTTAAGAGCTACTTCCATGTTTATTGGCTGGTGGGGATCGTTGGTGTGTACCGCTAAAGTGTCCAAAAAAACTTGGATGATACTGCAGTCCAATACTCCGTGGTTTTCAATGATTATCTGACTGATATTAGTTCGTCATCGAACTTGAAAAAGACAATGTTTAACCCTACACTACCTTGGTGATTAAATTGACGAAACAAAGTTATACAATTTTTATTGCATCATCTATTCTTCTATATTTTTCTATTCTGTTTAGAAAATCTTACTGTTTCATCTGAAAGTCTGCTATTTTATAAGATATTTCCTGTAGCTACGTAACCGATTGTATTCATATACTCCTTCTAGTTAGACTTTGTTTGTACCCAAAAAACATCTGAACTGTGTTGTCTTTTTTCTTCAAGGATATTTGTTTGTATTAAGTCTTTATATATATATATATATATATATATATATATATATATATAATCAAAATATTTACTATGTCTTATCGTTCAAACAGTAATTTCGAAGATATAATCTGATATTTCTCAGTTAATTTCATTGTGTATTCGAGATTAACCACTGTCTCTTAGTTCCCCTTCTTCAGAGTAGATGTCTAACCAGATTTTAACGATGAAATAGTTAAAAAAAAAGTTTTTATTCCCTTAATCTCCCAGTGGAACGTAGGGTTCCAAGTTAGAGCTTTGAAGTTTCGGTAGCAGTGATCTTTCATTTTTATGGGATGAGGTTGCTAGCCTCATTCCCAACCTTCTGTCTTTATCAGTCTTATTACTGGCTTAGCGAGGTTGGGGAGTGCGTCGGTGACCCAGAATCGAGCCCCGAACCACCTGCGTGGTTGGTGATCATTCTACCGCTGTGCCAGCGACGCATATTTAGTCAAAGTAATCTAGTAGTTCATCTGCTGACATTAAAACTGCCTTCATTTTTCACTCAAAATGACGACCAGTAAATTGATTTACAATTTCCACTTATTCTGAGGAGAGATTACACCATCATTTATTTGTTTATTTGGAAATTAAAGTTACTCAAATTACAATATGTGATCTACTTGACAATATAAATGATAATCAAGATCACTTCAATCTAGTCAGCAAGCTCCGCTGGTTGATGTGGATGATAGACAAACTACTCATCCCAGTAAGTCAGTAATATATAGTATCATGCAACCATGCTTGCTTTCTTGACTATCATTTATGATATGAATCAGATCATATGTTGTGGTGATCTTAAAAGATTTTGATTTCTAAAGGAAACTGGGTTGAAATTCCATCTTCTCTAAGTGACGAGTCTCAATTAGGACGAGATTTATATCATGGATTCTGAACAACACAGAGGTTTCAATCAATTCTTAATGATCTAAAAATAATCACATCGATATAACTTCTAGTGTTTGTATTTATAGAGTTTTCAATGTGAACTTTAACATCTCCCGCTGACATTTTTAATTTCCAATAGTTTCTGCAATAATGTGGATATGTTTTTTAGTTAGTTCAACTTTTGATTATGATGCATACTACTGGCTGATATCAACAGTCAGAAACCAATCACATCAGTCAGTGCTGTTGGCAAGCCACACTGAAGCTACCTAGGTGTTGAACAAAGGTTTCGTTAGTTCATCAGTGATGTACGCTATTTGATGCAGGTGAAAAACCTAAATCAGTTCAAACCATTTGTATTCTAGCTAGCTACTTTGTCCAGATCATATTATTCTTGGTTTCCCATGGAAACCGTGGCGATTTCTTATCTCTAATAGTGTCATTTGCAAATAACAAATTTGGTTCTAGAGATTTTACGCTTTCTGACAATCATCACCAAGGGAGACGTATCTGAAATTCCATATGTAAAACTATGTCCTATCATCTTATAAAATTCAGAATGACAAAATTATGATTATGATCCGTAGAAATCGACTAGCGCTTAGGAATAAACAACTCTGAATTGATTATTAACTCTCCAATCATTAGTCGATGATTCTCTAGCTGATGTGCCATTTCGTGATGAAAGCTACACGGAAATAAAATCCTGAGTCGCATCATCCTGGAGAGAATAAAGGACGCACTGGATGCAGAACTCCGACCAGAACAAGCTGGATTCAGGAAAGGCAAATCATGTTCTGACTAAATTGCAACTCTACACATCATCATCGAACAATGCATGGAATGGCAATCAAATCTCTACCTCAACTTTATATACTTTGAGAAGGCCTTCGACAGCACTGACCACGAAGTAATTTGGAAACTACTCGAGTACTAAGGCGTACCCCAAATATTCATCAACCTTATTCAACAGCTGTACGACGACGGCACATATCAAGTCATCCACAACGGAAAACTCAACGAGGCGTTTGAAGCAAACACAGGAGTCAGATAAGGGTGCTTATTATCACCAATGATATTCCTAATTGTGGTGGACTGGATTATGCGTCAGACAGTGGGAAACGAGAAGACAGGGATATCCTGGACCGACGTGAAGAACCTAGAAGACCTGGATTTCGCGCGTGGGTGATTTATGTTTGATGTCACACAAAATCGAAGACTTACAAGCGAAAACCGACAAACTGGTCGAAGAAGCAGCCAGAGAAGACAGGACTCCAGGTGAACATAGACAAGACGGAGGTTATGAAAATAACCAACCAACTACAACAACAACAGCAACAAAAGTAGCAGCATCCAGCGCCAATCACCATCAACGGGAGGGATTTGAAAGAGGTCACTTCATTCACTTGTCTAGGGAGCATTGTCTCAACTACAGGAGGAACGGACGAGGATGTCAAATCGAGAATCGGGAAGGCGAGAAACACATTCATCAACCTGAAACCAACCAATCTGGAAATCTTCGTCACTCAGCCTGCATCAACAACAAAATTCGGATTTCCAATACAAACGTCAAGTCAGTCAGTTCTTCTATACGGATCAGAAACTTGGCGTGTCACAAAGAATATTTCCAACAGCCTGTTGCAGACATTTATCAACAGCTGTCTTCGTTCTATACTGAAGATCAGATGGCCGGAAAGAATCACCAACAAGAAGCTATGGGGACAAACGAAACAAGAACCAATCGCCCGACAAATATGCAGGAGAAAGTGGAGGTGGATTGAACACTCGCTGAGGAGGCCGTTGGGTGACATCGCGCGTCAGGCCATAGCTCGAGTGGAACTCGAAAGGGAGGCGGCGAATGAGACGTCGAAGGATGACATGGAGGAGATCCTGTGAAGAAGAGTTGAAACAGTATGGACTAACATGGATGCAGGTGAAAAGTACAGCATAAGACAGAAACAATTGGGGACGTGCAGTCGAAGCCCTATAATCCACTAGGAACCCAAGGGGACAATAAATAAATAAATTGATAAAAATCACCTTATGCACCAGTAATATCTATAACCGGAGTGGTTGTGTGTAATCGACATGGAACCCTGATATTTTCTTTCCAAGGAAATTCTAAGCTATTTCTTTTCCCAGAGTTAATCGCAGACACCCGGAACCATCGTTTAAACGACGTTTTAAAGCAATTAGAATTTCACTTGTTTGGTGGCCACTAGCTGTGTGGAATCCTTTACATGCATTTCATCAACTGAATATATATCTACACCCAAAATGAGTATTGGTGTCCCCAAATGAAACCTTGAAACCAGAAATAGGCATTTCAAACACCAAAGCCAAGGGAGTCAATATAATTTGACATGTACAAATAAATGCCTTTTATGAAGCAATGAATATTTCTAGTAGGCAGAAGAAGGGTAGCAAAGTTTAACTAGTTTATCACTTCTAATCTCTATTAACTAATTAATAAGCATCTATCCCAAAATCATTCGATGAATTCGCCTCTATGACCCATCTGTTACGTGTTATTTTAAAACTTTCCATGTGAATGCAATTCAAGTGGTCAAGACAATCAAGAATTCACTCCGTTATGATTGTTATTCCCTTGGATTCCGAGTGGAATATAGAGCTTCGGCAGCAAACCCTGCAGTCCTTTTCAGCTGGCTCCAAGATTGACTATAAGCTTCCATCTCCCGCATACACGATCTCCTCCATGTCACCATCAGACACATATCATCGTTCTTTTTTCTGATCCCAACTCCAAGTTATGCTCAGAGCGTGATGTCACTCAGAAACCTCCTCAACATATGCCTGACCCACCTCTATTTCCTTCTACATATTTATTTGGCTATAGATTCTCAAATGGTTCGTTGTCAGAGTTCCTTGTTCCTAATTCTTTCTGGCCGACAGTCTGATCTTCAATATGGAATGAAAGCAGCTGTTGATGAAGGTTTGCAGTAGCCTATACGAAGTTCTTTTCGTGATACGAGCGCTAAATTTTTTAACCATATTATAGGAACACTGACTGACATGACATAGAGGCGAAAATCTGCATCTTTATCCACGCTGACTTCAGATTAATCTCTGTGTGTGTGTCTTGTTTTCCAGTCATAACTGGCTTTGTTTGACATTGTCATCCTTGCCACCTGTAGTTGAAAAGTTGCTGCCAAGAAAAGTCAAACATGCGACCTCCCTCCCACTTTAGCATTCTCCCGTTGATGAGGACTGGTGCAATGATACTATATGGTCTAGAAATGTTGAAGTCCAGTGGATTTCAGATTGAAAATTACATAGTAAATTGACCAGACAAAAAATGTAAGAGCATATTTATTCTAGTACATTTGAATAGCTCAGCAAATACGTCTTATAATGTCAGCGAATTTTAAACTTGATATTAGACAACAACAATAAAAATAAATTTAAAATATAAAAGATTATTAATATCAGTCATCTGACAAGTAACACGCATAGAGCTGTCAGATCACAGATAATGATATCACAAGATAGTGGTGTTATATCCTGAGGTGACAAGACTGTAAAAATTGATGGTTCAAATAAACACGCACTCTGATAATCTTGAAGCAACCAGTCAGTGCATATATAATGAAGAGATTAGATTTTTAGTGAATAATGAATACTCATCAACATTTCAGGAATTTTCATGTTTTCTTTTTTGTAGATATATGAGTTGATCGTCAGTTAGGGAATCATTGAAAACAGAAGAGCACTGAGTGACTATTGGGTTGTAGTTTAGAACTCTTCAGTATCGTGCATATTCACAACTTCACTGGGTATTGATCTTCAAGTTACTGCAACAGCTCCTTGAGCATTCAACTACATGGTCCGAAATTCAATGCTACGTATATTCTAACTTCTCTCACTTCAAGACATATGGTTACCGCCAACTAATGGGCATACACTTCGCCTTGATATGATGAAGTACACCTGGTTATTATTATTTCTTCTCTCAACTACAGGACATTCATCTAGCAGCCGCCAATAAGCTGGACACTGATTTTGAGATCATGGGTCTTTGTGGGGATCTGCATTCATTTTATTGTGGATTTAATCATGAATCAACATCGGAGAATCACTCAAAACCCTGATGAAGTGATGAGTGCGCACTTATGAAGAGACCTAAGAAAATAGGAGCAAAAAGCTGTCCACTGCTTCGCGGATTTCATTGATCTTCTCATCGCAGTATTGATTCATGACAAAATCTACATTGAAATTTAAGGAATACATTTAATCTGAAAAGAAAGAAAAGCTTAAAACTTAATTCTAACCCTAACTCATAACACTAGATCCTGACCCGAAACTATAGTCACATTTGGAGGAAGGCCAACACTCATACGGGGAATCGTTTGTTATTCTGAAAACATTTTAAAGAAAAGATGTCTCACTTAGTATTCTGACTAAATGCCCTCATGAACACCTGCTAGCATGGTTGTTGAAAGGAGAAGTCAGAAAAAAGTACAGTTCAGTTATAGAGTACATTATTACTTTTGGTCACGCAGTATCAACAGAGACCTCATTTGGACTGAAACAGTTAAAAAAGATTATGCTCATATTTTCTTGATTGCTTAACAAATATTCTGAAGAAAATGGAGATGGAGTGGGCACACGTTGAGGAGACTGTCGAATGACATCGCCCCGTTGCCAGACAATTGTTCGAGTGGAATCTCAATGGAAAGCGATGAGTGGGTCAACAGTGAGAGGGTTACATTGAGGAGATCGTATGAGTGGGAGGAGATGAGAGATTATGGGCAATCGTGAACCCGGGTGAAAAGGACAGCGGAAAATAGAAGAAAGTGGAGATGTGTTGCTGAAGACCTATGTTCCATTTGGAACCCAAGGGAATAATAATATATTTTCTTTATGCAGCCGAAGCTCTAGCTATCGATCCATAAAGAAAAATTGAAACTTTGTGTTCAGAAGCGTTTCATCTAGCCCTTTTTTTTACTACCACAGCCTTAGTGCTAATTTTATTTTCTTAAGTTGTTGTATCGTAAATTCCATGTAATCTTCTTA
The DNA here is from genome assembly GCA_944472155.2 of Trichobilharzia szidati. Lineage (NCBI taxonomy): Eukaryota > Metazoa > Platyhelminthes > Trematoda > Strigeidida > Schistosomatidae > Trichobilharzia > Trichobilharzia szidati. The sequence goes on from OX235277.1 coordinate 33,115,326, forward strand.
TATTCTTTTATTGTTTTGTAACCTATTTTCAATTTTTGATCGCTTATTTCCTATCGATTATCTCCAAGTGACTGTTAATCATCACTTTACTAATTAGTTGTCAACTTTTTTCGACTAAGTAAGATTACTCACAATATTTCACACATAGTTATTTCACATAAACGTTGAAATGTTTTGTTTCTGACTGATAATAACCTCCGACCTTTGTTTTCAATCAATATATATATAAACCCCTATGTAACTGCATAGCTGTGAAGCGAATCCACGAAAAGAGGAGCTGCCTTCACCTGTGGTGTGTGACACTGATAAGATTTATCAGTAGTATATGAGGAGATGTTCATTGGCATAAAAACACCAAATGGCAGGGAGATCGATTTGATTTCAGAGAAAGCAAATGATTCATCGCTGCAGAGAAACATTGGAGACGTGAAAAGGAAGACAAATAATGGCAATACGAAGGAAATAAGAAGCATAATACGAAAGATCTGTGCAAATGATGATTTGGAGATAAGGTGTGCATCATTTCAGCACATTACCTGTAAATTAATGGGAGTTAGAATCCATAGAACAGTGGTTCTTAACAAACAGGCTGAAAGGAAGATGTGTCTAGCTAGTAACCTGTTGATTCAGAATACTGTATTTAATTTCCAATGAAATCATGAGTATGTTGTATTGATGAGGTGTAACAAAAAACTGTAAAGAAAACTGTAAAGTCCAATGTTTGTTAACCACTATTATTTGAAATTGAAGCTTTTCCTACTACTCATTTCAATCAGTAGTATGTTACTACCTTACCATACTAAATATTTCTAATTTATAAATATATTACACTATAGTATAAAAGTACTTAACTGTCACAATGAACTGGTACTTCCATAGATTAAAAATGTGATTTTTAAATGCTAATACAATATCATATCATGATCAGGGAACATGTTGTTTCAAAATATTCTAATCTAATTATAATTGATCTTATCACGCCTAACAGTTCATAGTGAAGATGAGCTATTGAGAATACACACGCACACTTGTATTTACTTGTATGAATACAAATTATGTAACATTTAGTCCACTTTATGTTGGATAGTTTGAGGTCATCTACAGGGAGTCCTGTCTCTAGGCTTCATAGTCAATGGAACTTGTCAACAAGGCATATCTATAAACTCGAAGGAACTGACATCTCCTCTACTAAGATTCAAACTCACATCTACCAGTTCTGTTGGCAGAAAGACATTACCAATAAGCTATTCGGGTTCACAAATGATGACCTGAGATATAAAAACTGTGAAAGACAACACACTGAATGGGCACTGTGGAGTAACCGATGTCATGTTTCTAGTCGAAGGAATACTTCGAATTCAGTGCAGATGAGCTCAGCCATTTCAGAAATGCATTTATTTATCAATTCCCAATTCATATTTATTTTCAAGAATTCGTTTCTAAGGATTCTATTTGTTGCAGGTTAGATCACGAATCGATACCAGTTAGAGAACCACTGTTTCGTCCTAGTTTGGAACTAACGGATGATCACTGGCTGTGAAATAACACCGTGAGTCATAAAAGGATACCTAGCTGCCGCCTACGGATTATTATTACTACTTTTGTTGTTTCTGTTATTATTCATTGCATAGGTCCCGCGTGTAACATAGGACTATAGGCGCACATTGGCTCCCATCTAGTTTATTCCTATCACTGTCTGCTAGCTCCGGAAGCCTTTATTTCCTCTTCACATCATCTCTTCCACTTCATACTCGAATTCACGCCCAGTACGTCACTCCTCGTTTCTATAGCGGCTTCAGAGTAATTAACTCACGTCTTTCTTTCATGATCCTATCTTAACTGGCTCCAATATTTGTCTTCGTGTCAATTGTAGATGGAACGATGCTGCCCAGGTAGGTGGAGGAAGTTACTCTTGGATTTCTCCCGTTGGTGGTAAGGGATATTTCTTGTTCTCGATGATCAGGTATCTTCATCACCTCTGTATTCTTTATCTCCACTTGAAGTTCTGACTTCACTGCCTTTCTCTTCTGCCAACTTGTTGGCTTTTGCCTGTAGATCTTCGAGTTTGTGACATTAGACATAAATCATCCGTGAGGTCCAGATTTTTTAGGGTCTTTTTCTCGGGCCAACGTATGCTCGTCTTCTCTCTTCCTAAGTTTTTTTGCATGACCTAGTCTACTACAAAGTCGATGGAATTTGGGCGAAGAGGTGACTGTCATTCTAGACAATTTCAGTGAAGATGCATGGCATCTCAATTCACTCCTTGCATGATTTCATTTCTCATGAATCCACTCTATTTTAGATGGAGTTTTCTATCCAAGGCATCCTTTACTCTCTCCAGGATGATGCAGCTTAATATTTTGGTTGCGATGAACAGGAACAATCCTTCTCTGTCCCTTTGACAAGTTAACCTTTCTTACAATTGACAGATACCTTTCTTTCCTTCCAAACTTTACAAAGTAGTGGCATAGTAATAATAATATCTGTGTAGAAAGCTGGACACTGGGTGCACCATTGTGGATATAGCAGCATGGATATCACGAATCACAAACAAGATATAATGCACATCCTAGATTCCAATGTCATCTATGACTAGGCAAATAAAATGAACACTTAGATTATGGAATTTCTATGGATTTGAGTTAATTTAACTAAAGTCGTTATATTTCGTCATGAATTAACATCACAGTTACAGAGATCAATGAAAACCAAGAAGCACTAGATGACCGTTTCTTCCTAGTCTTTTGAGACTCTTATACAGTGAGCATTCACGAACCCATCAATGGTTGAACCTGGAACTCTGAAGTTACGAGACTAAGTTTGTTGATCATTTAGCTACATTTTGGCTGGAATTTTACGACGTGGACAATTTTAATGACGTGTATATGTACGACATGACCCTGAGGCCATTTTGACCTTGTTATTTTCACTGTTCTATGTTTCGTTTTTGTTTTATTTTATGGGTTTAAAAACACAAACAATATCACACAATAAAAAGTTTACAAACATTTTATCCAATTTTTTGCCTGGAAAATATTTGCAATATTTCTGTAATTAGATTCTAAGCTGTTCTGTTTTGTGTGTTTGTCTGTTTTCATTTGAGATAATTGGGTGTAAATATTACGTAACAATTTTTTATTGATCAAGTTTTTCTGAGAAAGATGAAAAAATTGAATTCCTTTTCCTTGAAAGTATTGTTCATTGATTGTCTTTTGTGTTACATATTTTATTTGAAATGTCTTTCAATGACCCAAAACCACTGAGACGTGAACAGCAGCTCTTTCATCGTAGTTTAGAACTCGTCAGCATTAAATTGGAAACACATCTTTCCCGTAATAAATTTAAAACAAGCTGACGAGTTCTGCTGAAATTTATTCATCCTTTAGTATTACTTATTTAAGACTTTAAGGTTATGCGGGGTTCAGTATTGAGTGACCCATGAATTTTAATTTAGATCAGTTTATGATCTAGCATCACTGTCATTCAATGACTTGGTATAATTCCCCCGCCCACCACACACACATATTGGTCAGAACTTCTCCGCAAAACTCCAGGAAGACTATCTCCACTAATCATTCATTCGTCTTCCTTCAGTTGATATTTCTTGTCATAACTGAGCATACATAACATGTAACCACACGTAACCACTTCAGTCGAAAAGACGTCACAACTTCATGGATTGTTTTCTCCCCTGCATCCCCTCCATCCTACTTTCTTATCTACCATATTTCTCCTTGTATCTCATATGAAAAATTTATTAAAGGCATCTATTGTTCAAATCTTATAAAGCTTTTCATATTTCTTATCTTTAGACGATGTAGAGTTAGGCAGAGTTAACTGAGGCTCAGTAGTCAAGCTATCTCGTTGATACAACCTGATATCATGACTATGTCAATGGTCACAAATATACTGGAGCTCCAAAACAAAATTCCGATCTACTTATATACTAGAAATAATAGAAATAAACTAGTAATTGATCATAAAATCAATACTTGATTAAATTATTTTCTTCTAACTATCTACTTTATGTTGTTACGTCAGTGAAATTTAAATATTTTCCAAAAATATAAGAGAATGTTGTTGATATTTAGATTTCAGTGATTTTTTTGTAGGGATATGGATTAATTTTAGCATCAATTAGGGAATCCTTAAGAACCATGTTAGCACTGGAGAGCTGTTCCCTCCTAGTTTGAGTCTCTTCAGCAATAGGCACCCAGTCTAACTAACTAGGAATCAACTCTGAAACCCTCAATGACCACGTCTTCTTGTTGACCATTCAGCAAATAGGATAGGAATTCAGTGATCCGAGAATTTCAACTTTTGTCAGATTCATGACAAATAGCTCTACCATCAACCAATACCATTGGTGAACATCCACTACATCTTGACATACTTGATCCCATCTGCCACAACTTCTCATTTTACAACTTCAGTTGGCATTATTTCACGAACTGACAAAGTTAGAATTCATTGGCCATTACATTCTGCCCCAATGGTTGAATGGTTAGTATGCCCGCCTCGTAACCTGAAGGACTTTGATTTGATCCCTGGTCGGTGGGGTTATAGGTGAGTATTGCAGATTAATCCCAGACAAGAAAGACGAAACCTGAGTCCTGAATTCTACTACAAATCAGCTTGAAATTCAAATAAGGACAACTTTCAGGATTTCATTATGAAATGGCATCGGTTAAAGAACTATAGAAAACCTAAGAGAACTGGACAGCTATTTCGTCCTGGCTTGTGGCTCTTCGGCAGTACGCACGCACAGCAGGTCAGGTGTGAGGAAGAATAGTCACCACGGATGACATTTGCTAGTGGTCACGCAATATCGTGAACTGGTAGAAGTTGGAATTATGGGCTGGCCATTGGATCGGATCCCAGTGGCTAAATGGTCTACGAGCTCGTCTTGCTCGATCTCTGTCGAACATATATCGTTTCTTAATACAGACGCTCTGAAGATACCCGGAAATTAGCATGGTGTTATTTCGTCTGATGATGTGATTAGCAGTAAAATCCAAAAAGCGCACTTCATCTTATTTGGGACTCATCAGCTAGAAGTACATCAATTCTATTCCAGTAAGCGATGGATAGTGCTTCCACTAAAACACATAGCCTGTACCAGGTGGGAGTCGTCATGTCAACACAGAGATCCAATTTTCGGTCAAACCTAATCACTAATCAATGGAAAATGTAAAATCAACCTAATGCATCTCCACCCCCCCCCCCAGAACAGTAGGTGAACTGAGAGATGCACATAGAGGCAGCCACACGACAGAGTTTATCTTTCTCACAACTCGACAACAATTTCCCGTTGTTGAAGGTTCATTACAAATACCGTCTTACTAACTGATTTAGAGACACAATTTCGGCGTATATCGGAAACATAATCATCTCTAGAGCATTTGGGATATTATGGGTGATGACTGAAGATGAAAACCTGAGAGTCTGCAGAATTCGAATTATGCTGCCTCTAAATTGATTAAAGATGTCCATTGGAATTTCAGAAGACCGAGTTTAGTGAACAAAGAATAGTGACATTTCCGATAACTCCTTCTTCTTCTTCATCAGGTTACACAGTTATATCCATCCAGAATAATAATTAAGCTATCATTGTTGTTATTGACAACATCATTGCTGTTGTCAATAACATAGAATCAATGATATGAGTAGACTACAGTTGGAAAGTATCTGTAAGTGATCATATGCATAAGGATGTAATACTAAACAGAATATCAGATAAATCATGGCAAATAATAATAATAGTAATAAAAATAATAATAATAGGGAATTTCAGAATTGATAGGTTTCCCAACTGGCAGGCAGGCCAGGGTATTAAAAGTGTTTCTGTTTGTTTTGTTTCTTTCCCACTCAAAATTCCGGTTGTTTTAATCTACAACTATACAACGGCTACTGGTGTTTCAGGTATTCGGTACCTAAAGGCTTTTGCCAATTCACCTGGTATCCGCTATAAAATAGAAAATAATTCTTCAATGCTGACTTATTTTGTGGCCTTTCTGGATCAGATGTACTAATATCCAACTGTTGATGGTTTTTACTACACCTTTATTTTTTAGCCACACTAATAGGCCTTTCTGTTCCCCGAGAAACTTACATTTTTGTCCTCAGAACACCTACGAGTCTGGATAAATAAAGCTATAGTTAAAACCATCAATAGTTCCATATTCAATCAACTAGTCCAAACAGGCCACAGGCATTGAAGAGTCTTATTCCATTATCTACCCAATTATCTACTGAATAAATCACCAAAGACCTCCAAATACCCAACACTCCAAACATCAAACACCATTGCTATTCACTTAAAACAACAGAAGCTGTGTTTGTATGTGTATGTGTGCGAAGGAGACAGGTCCAGCGACTATTTCTACTGTGACCTACCTGCCCGCCTGCCTGCCTGCCAGTTAAGGAACCTATCAATTCTGAAATTCCCTATTATTATTATTTTTCATAATTTATCTGATATTCTGTTTAGTACTACATTCTTATGCATATTACCACTTACAGATGTTTTCCAACATCATTGCTGTTGTCAATAACAACAATGATAGCTTAATTATTATGGATGGATATAACTGAATAACCCGATGAAGAAGGAGAAGTTGAAGGAGTTATCGAAAATGTCAATATTCTTTGCTCACTAAACTCAATCTTTCAAAAAAAATAATTCATCTATCGATTAAATTCATTAATGATCAATAAATAAATGTTTAGTTATCATTGATATAAGAACAGAGCCTAGGCACTGTGTTAGAGTATAATTCTATCCTAGTGTAGATTTGTTGGATAAAAGTATGCAATAATGTAGTAATTTTTAATTATGACGTGTTGAGCACAATTTATGACTGTTCATAATCATATCAAGGTGTGACATGTTCAGTATATAAAGAGACGTTCATCGGCATTAAAAATATCACATAGGAGGGAGATAGATTCAATTTCAGAGAAGGCAAATGATTCAGCGTTGCAGAGAAACATGGGAGATGTGAAAAGGAAGACAAAGAAAGACAGTATGAAGGACAGAAGTAGCCCAAAATCGGAAGATCTTTACAGATGACGATTTTGAGATAAGGTGTACATAATTTCGGTATATAGAGATACCAAATTCCTAATAAACATTCCTTTACTAATTCTCTTGTCTTCTACAGTTTCAAAAGTCTTCACACAACTTTTGAACTTTGTTTGTATCTATGTAACACAAATCGATTAGACATACAAATGAAAAAAAGACAAGAAATTGTCAGTAAAATAAAATAAATAAAATGTTAGAAGGTAATAACGTTAATTCAAACTTAACAACACAAAATAGAATATTATTTCTTGTGTTTTGACTTGATTGGTAGCAATATTTTGCATATCTCTGGTAATGGTGCCAAGTCATTACTACTGTATGTGTTAGGTGAAGATTCGATGAATCAAGATTTAATAATCAACCACTCTCTCAACCTATGAATATTACATTTTAGAACTGTTACTCTTTCCCATCTTATTGTCTGGTTGTGTGTTAATGCATGCACTGCAATCGGTGAGTTGTTTTTTTCTAAATTACTCATCTTCGCGGAGTCAACCATTCTTTACTTAGCTAAATTCTTCTATTCCCATAATCTAACCACTCCCGACCTACTAGTTTTAGCAATGTAGTTGACCTTACTCACAATCATTGCAAGGTATTTTGTCTAATCGGGTCAATAGGGTCCTTTATCCCACACAGCTCAGTGAGTGTGGAGGTTTATATGTCACACTAATGCCTGCTTTATTAGGGATCCTACTTAGAGTCTCAAATGTCCCCTCCTTATATGGTAAAACTGTACACACCTTATATTCTTTCTTGTTTATGTTGTGATTACCAGTTCCACTATTATTTTTATTTTCCTTGTGACCTGTTTTTATCTTAATGAATTTTATAGGATAGTTATCTAACACCAACCAGCTATTCTTCTATTCGTTTCGTTTCATCGTTTAGGTTTTTTGGTGTACTGCTTAGTGCTATTGTTCGGTTTGTTAGACACTTAACTAAGCCAGCCTTCATAGACAACGGATGAGATGAATTAAAGTCTAAATATCTATTGGAATAAGTTGGCTTTTTATGAACACTAGTGTGCAGTCTACCTTCTTCTGTTCGTTTGATTTTACAATCTAACATAGCTAATTCTCCTTGTTTATTTTCTGATTCAAATTTGAATTTTATTCCCTTTATTTGTGAGTTTATATGCATCAAGAAGCTAGAGATATGTTCTGTTTTTTAACACTGTGAAAGTGTCATCCACATACCTCCACCATAATTTTGGACTAGGACCAAATGTACTAAGAGCCGTATTTTCCTAGCTATCCACTAAGATATCTGCTACGATAGGAGATATTGGTGATCCCATTACCACACCTGTTTGTCTGTATATTTTGCCCTGGAATTTAAAGATAGTAGATGTGATTATGATTATTATTGTTCCCTTGGGTTCCTAGTGGAACATAGGGCTTCAACTGCACACCTCCACTTGCTTCTGTCTTCTGCTGTACTTTTCACTTGCATCCATGTTAGTCCATACTGTTTCAACTCCTCTTCACACGATCTCCTCCATGTCACCCTTGGACGTCCCACTCGCCGCTTCCCTTTCGGGTTCCACTCGAGCGTTGGCCTGACGCGCGATGTCACCCAGCAGCCTCCTCAGCGAGTGTCCAATCCATCTCCACTTTCTCCTGCATATTTGTTGAGCGATTGGTTCTTGTTTCGTTTGTTCCCATAGTTTCTTGTTGGTGATTCTTTCCGGCCATCTGATCTTCAGTATAGAACGAAGACAGTTGTTGATAAAGGTCTGCAACAGGCTGTTGGAAATATTCTTGGTGACCCGCCGTCAAGTTTCTGATCCGTATAGAAGAACTGACTGACTTGACGTTTGTATTGAAAATCCGAATTTTGTTGTTGATGCAGGCTGAGTAACGAAGATTTCCAGATTGGTTTCGGGTTGATGAATGTGTTTCTCGCCTTCCCGATTCTCAATTTGACATCCTCGTCCGTTCCTCCTGTAGTTGAGACAATGCTCCCTAGATAAGTGAATGAAGTAACCTGTTTCAAATCCCTCCCGTTGATGGTGATTGGCGATGGATGTTGCTGCTGTTGTTGTTGTTGTTGGCTGGTTATTTCCATAACCTCCGTCTTGTCTATGTTCACCTGGAGTCCTGTCTTTGCTGCCAGCTTCTTCGACCAGTTTGTCGGTTTTCGCTTGTAAGTCTTCGATTTTGTGTTACATCAAACATAAATCATCCATGCGCGAAATCCAGGTCTTCTAGGTTCTTCACGTCGGTCCAGGATATCCCTGTCTTCTTGTTTCCCACTGTCTGACGCATAATCCAGTCCACCACAATTAGGAATATCATTGGTAATAATAAGCACCCTTGTCTGACTCCTGTGTTTACTCCAAACGCCTCGTTGAGTTTTCCGTTGTGGATCACTTGACATGTGCCGTTGTCGTACAGCTGTTGAATAGGGTTGATGAATATTTGGGTTACGCCGTAGTACTCGAGTAGTTTCCAAATTACTTCGCGGTCAACGCTGTCGAAGGCCTTTTCAAAGTCTATAAAGTTGAGGTAGATTACTAGCTCACTAGTTTTCTATCCGGTCCCAAGCCCGGATAAAGAGGGAGGGTTGGGGCGTGATGCTAGCAACTCCACCCCTGAAAACTTAACCAATCTGCTACAAAAACTTCAACGCAGAAATATATTAAAAATTCCAGTAGATGTGAGGTATAACTGAATTCCTAAAATAATTTCTTCAGTGAGTAGCTTTGCTCTACGAATAAGTTCAGGATCACCAGTTAGTTCTTTTGTAATTGTTTCGAAGATCAATATTTATTGGTATGTTAGTATGAAGACTAGTGACACCAAAACTAACTTTGTTTTCATTATCCCCTATTTGAATGTCATTTAGTTGCTTTTTCATTTCATGTGAATTAGTTAACCTTAAGTCTGAATGATTTCTGATGGGACATAATATTAGAGCTAGGTGTTTTGATAATTCATAAGTAGGGGGATTCCTAAAATCTACTATTGGTCGTATGGGGTAACCTGGTTTATGTATTTTAATAGTACCATAAATTCTACTAGCATTATTAGTTTTAGGCATTAAATTATAAACCACTTAGACTCACCCAGAGACGGCTTCATTCTGCTTGTTAAATACGCTGTAGATTTCTTAATCTTATTCATTATTGTATCTACAGGCTTTTAATCCCTTAATATGAACTCGCTGCAATGTATTCAGTGACTTTCTCAATGTAGTCAGATTTATCCATAATTACTGTCGAGTTTACTTTATCAGCCTTTGTAATGACGATGTTTTTATCCTGTTTTAGATTCCTATTTTGTTAAGTTTGGTTGTGCTTCTATTTTACTATTTTAGTGCTAATGCACACTGTGCTCGAACCTTTTCTGCTGGTCGTCATTAGTAAATAATGCTAAATGACAGTGATTTTATCAAATAAATTTCCTCTATAATGTTTAGGCATCATTTTTATTTAGAAAAAAATAATCAGTGTATTGTATGAAATTTTTGTCCTTGTCAAAAATAAATCTTCATTTGTCATTGAAGCCTATAAAAGTGCCAACCTCTCAATACACATCTGCCTAATGGTAATGACCGTGATGTCAGCATTAAACTGAGAGAGAGAGAGAGATTAGACAACAAATGTAAAATGTATTTCGTAAATCTTTTGTTTAGATTTTGAGCAGACAGTCAGAACTGTTAACCTTGACAAGACACCATTTTCGACATGCATCCAATTAAAGTACTTTCCGAAGGTCAAATGGAAATCAGGCCTTCATTTAATCAGTCCATGATTTATTATCATAGTAAAAGCGGGGGTGGATATTGGTAAACAATAGGCTTTGATTGGTCGTTAAATGGATGAAAAACAATTCGTTATACACTTGAAGATGATCATATGGATATAATTATGGGAGCCTGGACAATCATCCATCCAATCAATGGCACGTATGCTACAGGCGGCAGTTGGGCCACCATCAAATATGTAGAAAAAAGCCTTCAAATAAATTCATTATTTAGATGTGTCAATTGTTTACAAAATTTTGAAGAATCAACACCCATAGACAAAAACGTACAAATTAAAAATCTAAGATAGATAGATAGACAACCAGACACACTTGCGGTCGACATACCTGTAGGCATGAAAAAGACACTAAACAGAGAGCAAGCACTAATAAAGTAAGTTTATCTGTCACTGTTTTTGAGTTGTTGTCTGGACTCTATCAAAAGAAAAACATATCTCTGATTTGCTTGGTGTGTGTTGATTGAATTCAGGTCATTTGTACACATTAGTCAGCTGCCCAATAATGTTAAGTACATACTTATATGAAACAATATATACATATATGTATAATATATAATATATATACACACACATTAAATAATAAGCATCATTATTTTCCAGGTCAAGTTAGTATATGGTTGAAAAATTATTGTTGTCTTGACATGTGTCATGAGTCATCATCTTCAGCATCAAATGCAATCACAACTTTTAACAACACCATTAACGGACAGATCGAATACTATTGTTACGCAATCATTGGATACTGATATAATTATGGGAAATACAATGCCATCATCGTTTCTTGAAATGAACTTGTCATCAACAACAAATGGTTTGTCGAATGATATAGAGGCGAATCGTTCTACTCGTAACAGTTTAACAGATGACAGTAATTCTAATAACAATAGTTCACAATGTAAATCACCACTTTGGCTACCACCAGTAACACCGTATACACTACTTGGCTTATTAAAACCTCATTTAACACAATCAGGTTTATTGCCAAATCCAAATCATCCTAGTCAACCGGTTGCCCCACCTGCTCCACCTGCGCCTCCGCCTCCCAATGCATTTCCAATTGCACCTTCTGCCCAACATAATTCTATGCAACAAACAAATCCTGGAACGACAATGCTAAGTACAAAATTATGTGAAGATTCAATAATGGGACAACAGAGTAATCTGAAATCATCACAACATCACATTTCATCGATGTCTTCTACATATCTTTCCGAGCTTTTAAATCATCAATCACAAACAAATTGTGGGAAGAATTCAGTGCATGGTAAGTTTAAAACCATTGATTCCTTAATGTTGATTTGTAATGGTTTACATTTCTTCTCGACAGTAGTAATTTAATGATTTTGTCTAGTCACATCCTCGTCAACTGTTTCTATGTTCGTTATGCTCAAGGAATTAATCTGTCTGATTTCACTTACTACGTCTCAGTATTATTCATAGCAAGTCATCGCCTTCCTTGTAGAGTAATATTAGTTGACATACGATTAGGTTGGGGAAAAGTTAGGAGGGGCGGGGGAGGTCAAATCAAAACTTGTCATCAATGTATAAAGTCTCTGACTGTTGGTGTCAGCGAGGTCGGGAGGTGTACACTGTCTCGTCGCGTTGCTGAAAATCACCAAATAGCTTGCTACTGTTGGTGGTGATATAGCTTTCAATCATTCTTACTAGTACTCTGTGTGAACTCCTAGATCCACTGAATCATTATTATTTCACATATAATTATTCTTTCTGTCGTACATTTCCGTGTATTTTAGTTTTTTTTCCATTTCTCTGTTAACTTTCATCAAAAGTGCGACAACTTGAACTATTGTATTTTAGTGCATAGTTGTTTCTAAGTCGAGATAATTCACTTCAAGGTGTTTATTCACAGATTCAAATTTTTTTCAGTGTAATTTGATTTTTCAAGCTTTATTTTAAGAAGTTAAGGTCGATCATATGATGTACTTCAGAATTCCAGGTTTTTTTCAGAAGGAACTTATGTAGATATAAATAGGGTTTCCGATGGCTTTCGTCATTCATTTTCTTTCTCCTTTCAATATTCAAGATCTGGAGTGTATTAGTTCAGTAGGAGGTTGCTCACTAATCACTCTACACATAGTTTCCATTCCAGGCCGACGCACTCGTAAACCTTAAAGTACCCTGTAGTAAGTGTGGACAAGAGGGAAGGTTGGACTAGTTGTGTAAGGCTAGCAAAACTAATTCACAGCTACTGAAAAGTTGTCTATGTTTCACTGGAAACACTTCATGAAATTCTGTAACTAAACAATTAAATCCCTACAAACCAATACTTGAATGTCAATGAGATGCTCACAAGCGACTGACCCTATTCAGGTAGCTAGTTACCTGGGTTCTAGTGTGAAGTTGTGACCAGTGGAGTACAGCATGTCGGGCATGAGGACAGATACTCGCCAATGACATTGGCTAGTGGTCACGCCATATCGTGAATTGGCAGAAGTTGGAATTCATGGGCTGGCCATTAGATCGGGTCCCTGTGGCTGAATGGCCTACGAGCTCATCTTGTAACTAGAGGGTCCAGAGTTCGAACCCCGGTGGGTGCATACTGTGAAGAGTCCCAAACTAGGGCGAAACAGCTGTCCAGTACTCCCTGGTGGTCTTCCAATGGTTCTCTAACCGATGTCAGCTCATGATGAAATCCTGTAACCAATCAAATCAAATCCCTAAAAACCAATACTTAAAAACTGGAAAAGTTAGATCTCTTGTGTATGTGAGGAATATGTCTATCTATATTGATGTTTCACTGTTCTGTCTTCTCGTGACACAAATAGACACCATTAAAAATGCTGTTTATTAGGACACTGATTGATACCTAGTAACAATTTCTTCCATTGAGCTGCTAATTTTTATCGTGTTGGTAAGTTTTACAATGTTGTGCAATGTGACTGAAAACCTTGCACAGAGGTTCACCAGTTCAAGTTGTTACACTTCATGTCGTGTAGTAGAGAAAAGGCATAAAATCAATTCAAAGGGATTATGAAGAACAGAGATTTATAATCAGAAACTAATAGATCTAGAAGATCATACACTAAGTGAATGCATCCTGTACCAATGAGAACGATTTTCAGCCATCTCACCAACAGCCTCATGCTATTATTTCTTAGCATCCTGAGGATTCCAACCAGGTAGTCTACACGTCCGATCACGGTTCAAACCAAAAAAAAATTTCATGAATTGATGCCAGGTTTTGATTTGACCATCTTGAAAAACTTTTTCCAAACCAATCTCACATGCAAGCTAATAAATTTCCGACGAGGAAGTTCATGGCTTGGCTTGAGCAACACATCTTAGCCATCGGAGTTGTTGATATTGTTTCACAACTTCATCTATTGACTCGCCCTCCTTGGCTACCCAGTGCTCTATGCCTAACCTCAGTATCAGTCACTGTATTATACCACTTACCACAGGAGATATAAACGCAAACAGCTGCGGTTGGAGACTACTAGCTTTTTCATATATGTTGCTTTCAGTGGTCGTGTCTCACAGCCATAGAAACGACGATGTTACACAATTTACCAGTCAACATTATTGCCTAAGACACCACACAGGGCGAGTGATACAGTGTATTACCAACTAGAAAACACTTACTTTTGGATTGCTGTATGTTATCGAGATTTGACTGTTTTCAGTTGTCATCACGAACTGAGTTCAGTTAGAGAAACATTAGAAACAAAAGAGGTTATGCAATGTGATATAATTTTTTTAAAATTTTGATTACAGTTTGAAACCACACAGTATTTTTGGTACAATTATGGAATTTTCAGCATATGATATAGGTAGCCCAAATTTTGCAGGCCGACCATAGATATCAGGTGTGCGTCGGCAGGGGATCGAACCCCGGACCATGTGCATGGTCGACGAGAGTCCTAACCGCTGTGCCACCGACGCATGTATATGACAAATTGCCAGAAGTTAGAATTCGTGAACAGTAATTATTTCATTAGGTGCGTCACCTCTGAACTGCAGCCATATATATATAAAGGCTTCGTATCTACAGATAGAGAATATTCCTTTTCTACTTTCTTGGTCATATGCTCCCTGATGAACTATTCTGGTATGCTAATTTCCTATTTGCTTTTCCCATGCAAATTTCTCTTTATACTACCGTTTCGTTTTCTTGTAAGAAGGACATCTAGGAAAGCAGTTCTATTTTGAGATTCCTCTTCACACGTGAGATTTATATCAGATTGTACTTTAGTGAATTGAGTTATTATTGTGTTCCTGTCCGAATCATTTCCACACAGAATCAAGGTATCATCCATACAACGGCAATAAAAAGAAGCTTTTTTATAAGTTTGTTCAAAGGACAATTCTCTAGTTTGCTTAGAAAGAAATCTGCTAACATGGAACCCAATGGGGAGCCCACTGCTACCCCGTCCACTTGTCTGTAAAGTGTGCCATCAAATTTAAAATTTACATTCATGATGCATCTTAATAACCCTTCTTTTAGGATTTCCATTGGGATGCTAATATTTATCAAAGTGTTGTACACTTGTTCACGTATGTAGTTAGTCGTTTCATCTAGGCAGCGTGATTCAGAGGTTCTCCATCTAATGTGAAATCAATCTTCCGAAATTTGAATAGTAGAATCACAGGCTACTTTTATTGATCTTATTGATTTATTTGATGTGTGATCAAACAGATTCGGTAGATAGTCTAAATAAGGGATTGACAGCCAGTGATTGGTTGGACTTGATTTTTACAATGTTTGCTTCTTTGTGTATGTGGTTCTTGCAGCAGCTAAATCTTTATGCTTGATTATACATCACTGAATAAACAGTAAGGAATTAAATGACCACAGTGAAATGTATTCACTTATAAAAAATAACTGTTTTTCATGATAACAGGTTGAAGTGTCAGTTACTTTTGATTGACATCATGCGAATGTAAAACATTACTGGAAATTGTTGGCGTGATAGGATGTAAGCAGAAAGCTGAATGTGATGTGATATTTAGCACCAAAATGGGTGGTGTAAACTACCTCGTTGGAGTGCTCAAACCATTAAGAATCAATAATGTTAGAGAGAGACTGTTGGGTGATGACTCAAAATCATTCTCAATGGCGCACATACTTTCACTTCCTTAAGTCGCTTAGATCCATTAAATCTTTCTCCTGTACATTTCTGTTGATTATATAGTTCCTTTGAATTGTTCTACTCTTTCCTCTATCTTTATATGTACTACATAGAGTGTGGTTAGGACTGACTGTTCAGCAAGATCGAGTTTACCGACGTATCAAGCTTCAAGGCGAGCGTATCACCACTGTCAATCAATGAGTTTGATTATAGCGTGATGCAGAATTGCCTAGCCATTGTCTGAAATGATAACCTGCTTACTTGGTAACTTGATGGTTCTAGGCTCCGTTTTTCGTGATCCTAATCGTTGGAGGGTCGATAAATATACTATTTTGACTCTGAACTATTATTGTTGCTATTCATTCCTAGTGTTCCGAGTGGAACATGGAACATAGGGTTTTCAGCAGCACATTTCCATTGTACTCTGCTCTCTATTATCATTTTCAGATGGCTCTACCTACAACTGCCCGCGACCTTCTTTTTTTCCTCTTTATATGGTGTTCTCCACATTACTATCACATGAACAGCTCACCCCTTCCTATTTAAGTCCCACTCGATGGCCTATTGTGTGATGCCACCTATGTCCATGTCCAACCGATCTTTATTTCCTTCTGCAAATTTTTGGCAATAGGCTCCTGAATAATTAATTCACTGTCTGCTTAAGTTCCTTGTTACCTATCCTTCCTGGTTGACCATATGATCGTTACTACTATCGATTGAAGGCGACTGTTGATGAAGGCTTACAGCAGCCAGTTGGAAATGCTCTTGATGATGATGCGCACACTCTCATCACATCTTTGAACCATACAGAAGAAGCACTGAAAGATTCATTAGTGTTAAAAAATATACGAATCTCTATTTATAAAAATAAGAAGTCATAATTCACGTTTCTGTCTATTTATCTATTTGTTTTGAGTAGAAGTATTGTTTTAAATGATTAAAAGTACACACCAGGCTTTGTTTGTTATTCTCCTTGTTCATAAACATATACGTCTTCACAAAACACACTAGTATTATCTATTAGTTAGTTTACCATATTGTTAGTTCCTTTTATTGTAACCTTATACACCACTATTGAGATGCAAATCAAATAACGTCTGAGAACAATATTCCTACTTCTATCAATAATAATGATACTATCGTCTATGTTATTATTATTTTTATTATTATTTATGTTTGACAGTCTATAATGTCTATTTCTAGTATATTCAGCGTGCTGACTCATTCATGTATGCATATATGACCTTCATTTCTGACAGTATTGATGATACTAGTAGTGTTTATATATATATGTTGTCTAAAGATTATTAGTATCATTGTTGTTAATATTGTTTAATAAATAAGGTACGCAAACTGAGTAACTAACTGGCTGACTGACTGCCTGACTGACTGATTGACTATATTTGTACTTTAGAAACAGCGAAACAAGGTCGTTTTTATCAATAAAAGAGGTATACACCTCGTCTCTTCTGGGTAGAGGTGTAGTATGAGTCATAATTGAAAGCAAAATTGCCTATGCAAATATGTACATACACTTATATACATAAAAACACTTAAATATTTGAACAAGCAGAAAGTTAGTATGTTTTTGCGTGTTTCTGTGTCTGATTTCAAGAGAATGAGAGAGAGGGAGAGAGGTAGAGAGAGAGAATGTGAAAGCCTGACTAAGTTGTTGTCAATTTTTGGGTCAGTAAATACACAAAAAACTGATGTTTGTCTGTTAAATGTGAACGTCAAATGTTTAACCCTAACATAAACACATGTGTTGCAAGTATCATATCAGTAAATAGAACGTGAAGTTTCCGAACTATAAAAATGGGTTTTCGCACTTTAATAATAATAATAATAATAAGTAGGATCGTTTTGCCCTTGAAGTATTCAACCTCTTTATTTGGATGCAAAATGTCCATATGCCTAGACTAGTTTACTCACAAATAAACACAGATGATACAGAAGGGCGGTGGGTGCGGTGAACTACCTCGGCTTAATATCCATTTCATTTCAAATTATTCGTATGCTGTATACATTTTTGTGTATATGCACAATTTTACTTTACTATTTTGTATTCAGCTATTTATTGTATTATACCATAATATCCAACTCTGTCTACCAAGCCATTTCTCTCTTTTTAGAGTTATTTTGTTATTATTATTATTCTCTGTCTGTCTTTGCATCAGTTAGACATCACAACATTAGATGAAATATACTATTGTTTATTATCCTGTTTATTCTTTACTCTCGTCTCATTTTCTAACCATCTATCGATCCGTTTATCCAACCGACCAACCAACCAACCAACCATCCATCCATCCATCTATCCACCTATTTATCCATCGGATAGATTTATTTGTCTGCTAAGTTTATGTGTGTGGATGGGGCGTGTATGACTGTGTGTGTGTGTGTGTGTGTGTTTAACAGAGAGCACAGAGACTGACGATTATACTGTTTTGTTTATTTGATTTCAAGTTAGATCATGAATTGATTGACATCAGTTTAAGAAGTATTGAATACACCAACAGGGGAGTACTGGACAGTACTGTTTCATCCTAGTCTTTTGAGACTCTTGAGCAATATGCACGCATCAACCCATTGACTAGGGGTCGAACTCAGGACCTTCGAGTTACGAGACTCTTGACCATTTAGCCACTGGGACCGGAATCCAGTTGTCCATCGATTCACAATAATCGAATATATCGATCTTTTCACCTATTATTCATTAGGGTGTATATGGATCTTTAAATAGTCTGGCTAGTAGTGAGATCACAGCACGAATTTAGTAAGTCTGTATCTCTTCTTCTCTCTGGTGTGCTAATTATTTAACTACTGATCAAAAGATAAAGTAGTCCACAAATGGTCTTTGTCTAATGGTCTAAACAAAGTCCTTCCAAATGCCAGATTGTTAATTTCAGTTCCCTATGTAAAAAAAGAAAGTTAATTGAAGCTGTTAACTCCTATGACTGTTATAAAATTGATGATACTGATATAGAAATCCAGTCTGACATTAAGTATCTTGGAGTAATTCTTTCTTCAGATCTATCCTGGTCAACCCACGTCTTAGTGATTTCTAAAAAAATATTTCGTCTGACTTTATACATTAATAAGTTAAGGTAATTGGGTAGAGCTCAACCACTTCTCTTACATTTCGTCAACTCTGGCATCCTACCTATTCTTCTTTATTGTTCATTCTTATTCTTCCCTGGGTTTGCTTAAAAAAGACTATGTCACACTTCGTAGAATTCTGAAGACTGTCAGTAGGGCAAGTGGTACCCCATTAGGCCATATCTTTAATATCGTCATTGAAAGGCACTTGATTTCATGCAACAAATTCGCTAGAGGGATTTCGTCAGACTGACTGTGAACACCCACTTTACCCGCAGATTTCACCTTGCATCTCTTCAGGTAAAACGAGAAATCATTTCAAAAGACTTTATGCGTGCACGTCTAAGTATAAAATTCCACTATATCATATTTGGGGGCACGCATTTTATGGTTAATTTTGTTTATATTTTGAGTAAATTCAATGCAGTATTGTGACAGATGCTGAAAATTCCATGCTGTATTATAAATACTGTTCTTGGAGTAAAGCAGGTTACTAAATATGATAACTAGTGGCTAAGCGGTTCATCCTCTTACATACCAATCTAAAGACAGATTAACGTTTTCTTCTGCCTACTCCTACACATCATCAGTTATCAATCAATTCGGTTAGTAACTTAGTTGGTTGGGGGTGAATTCCTCAAACTTGTTTTAGAGAAAAAAAATAATAAAGTATAACAATGGGAAGATTTTAAAGGTTTTTGTTCATTCTTAGACAATGAAGTAGACTTAAAAAATGGTATAGAACTGGTTATAGACAAGTTCTAGCCAAAAAAAATGTATATATATATATATATGTTTGTGTTTGCGTGTGTGTGTGTATGTGTAGAGGAGAGGAGGTACATGTTGTGTTTATTCTAGACATGCTTGTCCAACAATTTGTGTTCTTGACCTTACAGACAGTGTATATTATTTACTAATGTACGTGTATGTACTATAATACTGTCAGTATTTATCGCAGACAAGTAGCCATAACAACAACAATAACAACACAAGAACATACATCTATCTCACTAAGACAAATTTATATATCTATCTACTATCTACCTATCTATCTATCCTGGAGTGAAATAAAACTCAGCAGTTATATAAATGGTTAGATGTTCATCAGTAAAATTCACTATTACTGATTGATTTCACCCTCCTTGTTTTTTTTTGTTGTTGTCAGAAGTTTTTCACTTTGATTTTATGTGATCTGTTTCACATATTTTTCGGAGATATGCAGGAGTCATGGGGTCTCTCTTTTTTTCTGGCTTCTTAAAGGCTGGAACTGTTTTTCAGTGTATCACTACTGAGTAGCAGATTTTTGTTCCGACTGGTTCAACTACTTCATTCTAAAATGGTTATGGGATCAGACAGTGAGTGTTGCTCACTCCTGGTTTTGAGTAACATAC